>JAODAL010001501.1:0-228318 GCA_025379985.1 Phyllomedusa bahiana | reverse complement strand
ATTTGGGGCCCGAAAAAAACGGATCTGAAAAACATTGTGTGAACAAGTCCTAAAGGGCACTGAGCAGCCGTGTCAGGATGGGGATCGGTGGTCTCATCGGTGACGGTCGGACTGTTTTGGAGTGGGAAGTAAAGATGACCCAGGGAGAAGAACGGCACCAGGGTGTTTTTTTTTTTTTTGTTTTTTAAATTGCAGCAGCACATCTCAAATGTTTTTAACAACAAAAGAGCAGAACAAACTCTAGAACAGCAGCTCTTTTTAAATGGCATTAACCAAGTGCTCCCTCTTCTTGTAGGACCAGCTAAAAAGGGGAAGGAACAAATCACCGAGCGAAGCTTCTTCCTGCGAATGAAGTGCACGCTGACCAGTCGAGGAAGGACCGTCAATATAAAGTCTGCCACGTGGAAGGTGAGCAGAGGATAACCTATACTGCGGGTTATGTGTAAAAAGGAGTACAGAGAAGTACACTGCCAGTATAACGTGGCTGCCTGGTCCTTAGATGTAGTAAAAAAAATGTATTTTTTTTTTAATTTTTTTTAGGTCCTTCACTGCACAGGACATATGCGGGTCTATGACTCCGCAACAACCAGAACCATTGTGGATACAAAAAGCCTCCCATGACTTGCATGGTGCTGATCTGCGAGCCAATCCCTCACCCCTCAAACATTGAGTTTCCACTGGATAGCAAAACCTTTCTCAGCCGCCACAGCCTGGACATGAAATTCTCTTACTGTGATGAAAGGTACGTACAGAAGGAAGCATTGCCTTCACAGATCAGATATACAGGCAGTCCCCGACTTGCACCGTTCCGACTTGCATCTGTCCCCTAGTTACAAACGGAGACTTATGGGGCATGCTGGCACTTATAGTTCCATATTACACAGCAAATAGTAGCTATGGAACGACAAGTTCCAGCATGCCACAGCAGCACATGAGGTGAAATCTTCTTAACAGGGGCACAGACTGCAAAACAAAGGTAAAAACCCTTCCCTGCACTATCCGAAACTAAAAAAGCAAAACACCTTTTGTTCTGGAGTTATATTTAATAAATAAACCTGTTCAGACTTGCATACAAATTCAACTTAAGAACAAACCTACAGTCCCTATCCCGTTCGTAACCCGGGGACTGACTGCACTTGTAGCATTGCAGGAACAACACTGCCATCTGTCGGCCATTAGGAAAGCCTGCAGCCGTAGTTGGTGTAGTATGGCGATTCTTTAAAGGGGTTTTCCACGAACTTTATAGTAAAGCTAAGAAGCTAATTACATCTGTAAGTTTGAACATCTAGTTTTTAGTTGCCTATTTTACATATTGATCGTTTTCAGGCTCTGACCAGCGTTTCTGCTGCTAATTGTTGTAAATCTCCTTTCTGTGCAAGTGGTCACATCAACGCCAGTAGGCTCTGCAGACTACATCTCCCAGAAGTCCTGTGTCTGAAGAGCGCGCTCCAGAGCTCTGCCGCTAATAAACTTATTGCTGAGATCATTATGGAGCAAGATTTATTATGTAGTGTGACCGTGGTATAAAGCTCGCTTTTCATTGGTCCCTGGCATCCCCCGTTTCTGTTGGATTCGGGCAGATTCAGACTCTTGCTACAGCACATGCTTCGCCTTTTTCTATGGGCTGCAGCTGTGTCCGAGAAGTGGTGCATGGGGTGAAAAGCGCCTCCACGAGAGGGGAAGCCGGCCACTAGCAGAATCTATGGTTGGCGGCTATTTATGGGCGACTATAGATAGAACAGCGCCTCATTGTCGGATCCACGGGCAACTGAAATGTACATTTGGACTCCAAAGAGGGAGCAGGTATGTTGATCAATGAATTGTAGCCGTATATTTCACATCTTCTATTGTGTCAGTACATTGAAATAGTGATGTTCGTGGGTAAACCCCTTTAACGGGCCCAAGCAGGGAGTTTGCACATTTTTACTGAACAAATAGGGCAAGGGAGGGGAAACTGGGGTGGTGGGGGCAGAGAGGACAATTTTAGAACTTTTCATTGAGACGGGTTATTCTGTAATACAAAGTTCTTCAACAACTGATAAGATTATTTTCATCTAAATATGCATCAAAATTTAGAGGAAATGTTTTATTTTTTTCTCTACTCGGGTAACGGAGCTGGTTGGATATGAGCCAGAAGACCTTCTTGGACGCTCAGTGTATGAGTATTACCATGCATTGGACTCTGACCACTTGACTAAGGCGCATCATGACAGTAAGTTCCCATTTATGTCTTCATCCACGTATTAATACTGACCTTGAACATTGCAGCATTCATCAGAACAAGTAGTGGTCAATCGGAATAAACTCCTGATACTGTGATAGGTAAAATATGAAGTATCAGGAACGTTCATCCATCTGTATTAACTGATGCTGTGTCTTTGAAATTTGATTGCTATAGAGGCTTGTAGTGGAAGGCCCCATATGATTCATGTTTTGGGCGTCCATTGCAGGCATCTGTCCAGATACCTTTAAGGGGTTGTCTCGCTACATTGATTCGTCCCGTTTTTTTTTTGTTTCATTTTGAATTCAGGGGTGTGTTTACTGCAGCCTAGTAGAAGACAGGTCTGTAGCTATAGCAACCAGTGCTGGCAGCCTATCGGGAGAGATCAAACAGGTCTGTAGCTATAGCGACCTGAGGAGCTGATGCAGGCCATAAAAGAGGGGATATCTAGGAATAGGTAGGACACTGTTAATGGATATATATTACAAAGTGACCTGTTTTTGCAAGATCTTTAACATAAAAAGCAGCAATCCTTGTAGTGAGACAACCCCTTTAAAAACCGAACTCCAGTGGGGCCGCAGCAAAGACTTAGGAGGCAAACATAGAGCAAATGTAGTCCACAAAGAGACTTTTTCCTGTCCGCATATGTTTTATGCACTGCACACACAAGTGCGCTGCCATGCTTTTGTATCTGGCACTTAAAGTGTATATGAATGTTAAATAGAGCAAATGTAGTTCATTTTCCTATATAGGCCCCTATGGTCCTGCTGTGGTATCCATCAAATGACCTCTTTTACCACTAAGCGTCATATTCCACATATTCAAATTATCCCAGTGGACACCAGTAACAGATCCCCGAAACATGATGGGCCCGGGCCTTACATGTTCTGCTTTTTCTTCCTTAGTGTTCACAAAGGGACAAGTGACTACAGGACAGTACAGGATGCTAGCCAAGCAAGGAGGCTTTGTCTGGGTCGAAACACAAGCCACCGTTATTTACAGCACAAAGAACTCCCAACCACAGTGCATTGTGTGCGTTAACTACGTCCTGACGTAAGTATCGATCAAGTCGTCGTCGTCTCAGTCCTATCACTTTCGGAGAGTGTTCACTAGAGAAGCATTTAGCTGATGGCCACTTGTAACAGAGCCGAGTTTCTTCTGATATCATTGTGTGGTTTACTGCATTATCCTAATGATTTCTCAGAGCTCTCCGAAGGAATCACTAACAATTTAAGTTCAGCTCTCTCCCCTCATTAAGAGCGCATTAACTAAGATGCCGTCGCCCACTGATCGATGGTGGACATCTTTTGAGCCCCTCAAAAACAGTACAACTTTTATGGGAAAAAAGGGGGTTTAAGTCTCGCCGAATCCTGGCAGGGGCCCTCTTTTCCCTGCAGCACAAAAGGTTTTAAAAACAAAAAAATTATTTAAAATATATTAAAATTATTAAAATATATATAATATATATATTATATATATATATATATTATATATATATATTTATTATATTTTTTTAAAACCCCTTCACGGCATTTATTAGGTACCCCTGCCCCAACTGTCTTTAAACCCAATTTAAATTTTTAATAAACCCAATTTCCACATGGCGGGCCAACTGGGGTCCCTTTTAGGCATGTAGGCATGGTAAAGACAATTTCCTCCCGGAAAAAAACCCGACATCAGTATGGGGGGGGAAAAGGGGTTGATTTGGGGGCCTTTGGGAACGGGGGGATGGTTTTTTGGGGGCCCCAAAAAAGGGCCCGGGTTCTGATTTAATTTCAAAAAACTGCTGATTTTCCGGGGATTTTTTGGCCACAAACCATTTTCTAGGGTTTACAGGAAGGGGTCCAAAAAAGAAAAAAACCCCGGGTGAGCGGCAGCCCTTGGTGGGGGGGAAAAATTGCCTTGTTGATCCCGGGAGGCCCAAAGGAGAATGGACAGCTGGTTCGGGGCTGATAGAAAAGGCGCAGTGACTAAAAATACCCCAAAATTTTAAAACCCAAAGGGTTTGGCCCAGAAGAGCATCTTGAAGGGACATTTGGGAAAATTTGAGGCAGTTTGGGCTACAGCAGAAAGAAAAGCCACCCCCGGGGGTCCCACTCCTTTCAGCTAAAAAAAAAGGAAAAACTGAGGTTTAAAATTTCCCCAAGGGCTCATCAAAAATTGGCAGTGGGGAAAAAGGGAAAAAAACTTTTGTCCGGGGTTGATGGTCTGGGATTTCTGCTGGGGACATTCGGGAGGTTTAGGGTCAAATTTTGGGCCGTTCAAAAAACATGAAAGCAGGGAAACCTCCATCCTCCCTTGAAACCCAACGGTTCGGGAAAAGGTGGTTGGGGGTTTTTCCCCATGGTGGGGGGAAAATATTTTTTGGGGGACCTTTGGGCCCAGGGGTCCCAAAATTGGGCATCTTTGGAAACACCTTGTGGAATTATGCCCCCGAAAAATTGGGGCCCATTTCTAAAGGAAAAGGGGGGCCAAAACCCGTTTTGGGGAAAGGGGTTTAAAAAAAAGGGGGCCGGGAAAGTGTGTGTTTTTTAATAAAATTTTGTGTGTGAAATGTGTGGGGTATTTATATATATATATATGGTGTTTTTTGGGGTGTAATATATTTTATATATTTATATAGGGTTTAAATTAATATATATTATTGTTGATTTGTTTTTTTATTTTATATTTATTAATTTATGTTGTTTTATATGTTATATATTTTTTGGGGATATTTTATTTTTTTATATATGTGGGGTTATATATGTTTTTATATAATTATATTTTTATTTTGTTTATATATTTAAAAAGGATTATATAAAATGTTTGTTTATTTTTGTATATTTATATATATATATGTGTTTTTAAAATAGGGATTTTTATATATATGTTTTTAGTTTATTATATATATATATTTTTGGGTAAAAATTGTATTTTTATATTTTATATTTTATGTGTGTATTATGTTAAATATAATATGTGTGTATATATGTTATAATATAATATTATGTGTGTTATATGGGTTTATTTATTATATAATATATGTGTGTTTTTATGTGTATATTTTATTATATATATATGGGGGGTTATATATGTGAAATATATATATATTTTATATTTATATGTGGGTATATATGTTTTTATTATATATATATATATATATATTTTATATATGTGTGTTATATATGTGTAATATATAAATTATTTTTTGTGTGTTTTTTTTGGGGTTTTATATATATATATATATATATGAGTGTATATTTATTATTTATATGTGGTGTATTTTGTGAATATATTTTAAAATTTTATATATGTGTGTATATATGTGTTTATATATATATATATATATATGTGTGTATATATGTGTTTTATATATATACTAAAATATATATATGTGGGGTATTTAGGGGAGTATATATATATATATGGTGTATTTTTTAATATTTTTTATATATTATTTTATACTTTTATATATATCATATATAATTAAAAAAAATAATCAGGGTTGCATGGGTTTGCAGAGCCTTGGGGGCCACTTGCAAAGTTTAAAAAATTTTAACCCGGGCCCGCCATTAAACCCCCGCCCAGAAAACTTTTCCCTTTGTTTTCTTACCCTTCTAATCCACAATGCATTGTTTTCCCTAAATCTGCTTAGGGGACAGTCAGGAGTCCCCCCCAAAAAACCCTTAAATGGTAGCTTTTTTGTTATTGAGGTTTTGTTTTTTCTCCTGCATGGCCAGCTTAGCTGCAGTAAATTTCTTGCAGACCATCACATGTTTAAGGGGGTTTGTTTAAAGAAGAAGAAACTGTTAATTTGTGGAAAATTTAGGCATTGTAAAAGGGGATAACCCTGCGCGTTGTCTACCTTTTCTCTTATTAGTGGCATTGTAGAGAAGGACCTGATATTGTTTTTTGGGCCCCAAAACCAAAGTCTAGTCGGGCCCCACCCCCCAAGTTTTCCAAAAAATGAAGATGCCTGCCATTTTTACAAACCCTTAAACAAAGCAGTTTGACCTCTGGCAGCTTTTTATGATGAACTGGAAAAGGGAAACCCAAACTTTGACTGTTCTTCCCCAGATGTGGAGATGAGATCTTTTCACGGAAATTCAGTTTAGTGGAAAGGTATTAGGTGTTTTATGGAGTTCTGGTCATGTCTTAGGGTATGTTCACACGACTGATTTTGATGCGGTTTTCGGAGCATTTCCGCTTCCAAAACAGCTTCAAAAAAGCCTCCAAAACGCCCCCAATTTATTTTCATTGATTCCTATGTAAAAAAAGCTTTGTGGGTTCAAAACAGACGGCTTTTTTGGGAAAGCTGTTTTGGGCGCTGAAAAAGAAGTGTCGTGTAAATTCTTGAAGCGTTTTCAGCGCTGAAAATCCCCATAGGAATCAATGGAAAGCTTTAAAACCTCATCCAAAACCTTTTGGTGCTTTTTTTTTTATCCCCCGGGCCATTTAATTTTTATGGGTAAAAACAGTCTTGAAAACCTTGTCCAAAAAACGTGCCAAGGAACGCATCTAAAACCTCTTCTGAAGAAGCGTGTTTCAGGCCAGGTTTTCATGCTGTTTTGGGCAAATAAGTCGTGTGAACCTACCCTTATAATGTCTAATAAGTCATTGTATTTGTTTTTAGATTCGGAGAGCATTTGATAAAGGCCCCTTTTGGTATAACGTTTTTAAAGCTGCATTTCCGCCCAGTAAGCCCCAAGAGGTTTGCTGGTATCCCCCAAATCCCAGCCCCGGGAAAAACCAAGGGCCTTTTGCGCAGCAATGCTGACCCTGCGCTGAATGAAGAGGTGGCAAATAAAGATGGGAAAAAGTCCTGAAAAGATAGAGGGGGTTCGCCATCCCTCAACTCCCCAAAAAAACCGCCCGGGGCCCATAAAACTTTGAGAAAGCAGCCAGAGCTCCACAGAGGTACACACCAATAGCTTGTAATAAGCAGTGCTTCAGGGAAAATGAGAAAATGAGTTTGCTAGATTTGCCGAGAATTGCAGTTTAAAGGGGAAGTAACAACTTCCACCAACCCCGGACTGCTCTCATTCTTTTACTGTCTGTTCAGATAATAAAGAAAAAGGAAAAGGGGGGAAAAATTTGGGAAGGGGGTAAAACCACATGATACTGCTTTTCACCCAAATGCACACAGGTTTTCTTTTGTTTTTGTTTGGGGATGCCCTAGGGCTTTTGAAAGGAGACTTAAAACCTGTTATGTATGGGTGTGTGTGTAATTTTTATATATATTTTAAATATTTTTATATATATATATAAATTTATATATATATATATATATATTTTTATATTCCTTTTTTATAATTTTTGCCAGTGTTTGTTTGTTTAAAAAAAAAACACATAAAAAAAATTGCTCCAAGAAAATACAGTACAAAAAAAGGTATGTATAAATAATTACCACTGGTAAGTGTAACAGATAACAGTAGGAGCAATGCTCTCTTTACTGTACCCCTACTGTTTCCTTTTCCGGGCTGCTCCTGGCTTATAGCCGGTTTCCATTTGTCTCGCTCCAACGATGATGGGTTGACGTGGCCACTACAGTAATCCCATTGGTGGTGACATAACATGGCTACGGCAGTCACATGTCGAGACAATTTTCAACTCACTGGGGGTCAGAAACCCCGCAGGGAACCCGAGAAGGTTGGCACGGGCAAACAGGGAACTGGTGAATTTTTGATATTTTATACCACCGTTTTCCCAAAAGTTCTTATTTGGGCCCGGGGTCCCTCCCTTTTAAACAAAGATTTTTTAAAATTTGCTTTCGTTTTCCAAAATTTAAATTTAAAAAATTTAAAAAGTATGAATGGCCTTTAAAAAGATGAGCTGATGTAGATGTTTTCATTTCCCTGGACTGTTTTTTTTTTTCTGGCAGCCCCGGTTCACCCTGGGGTTTTCTGTTTTGATGTGGACAGGACAAATTTTTACGGCGTTTTAAGATGGACTGGTGGAGAAATTTTTTGCATTGACACAGAAAACGAAAAACCCCTTCTCCACGCAGGTATGTATTTTACTTGTGGTTTACTGTGCAGTGTTATTTCAGCCCCTTTTGGTTTTTGATTGCCCGTTAAACCCCGACTTGCATTTTTTATTAAGTAAAAAGTTCAATGAACGGGAGTTGGGGGCTTTTTAGTTTTTCATGAAAAAATAGATTTGATGGTTTTTAGGAAAAAAAAAAAAAAAACCTGTTGCTATGATCTGATTGTTGACTACCATGGTTGTAAGTATGCAAGCACAATACAATACAGCCCGGGAATCTATAGGCAAAAAAGAACAGTCAAAAGGACATAAGAAGGTTCCAGCTATAAACCCTTTATCTAATTAAAAAGCCTGTGCAGGGGGGTTGGAGGGGCATAAACCAAGTGGGGCCTAGCCACTTTCCCCCTTTCCCAAAAAAAGTCAAAAAAACAAAAATTTTGGGCGGCGGTCCAAATTTTTAAGTGGTGCCCCGGGGGTGGGAAATCAAAAGCTTTTGCAAACACAACACAATATCAGCAGGGACTCCCATAGACATTTAAAAATAGTCCAAAAAAAGGGCACAAGAAAATTTTTTGGAAAAAGCATTTCTGCTATGGGAATATATGAAAAAAAAATTTTGAGGTTCTTAGTTTTACATTTTTTATTTAAAAAATGTAAATGGGCCCCCTACCGTTTCAAGGGTTTACCCCCAAATTTAGGTGGGAAAACCCCGGCCCCATATGCTAGTCCCCGGGTCGATTGCTAAAGGGGCCCCTTTAAAAATCGGGCTTGAGGCCTTAACAAAAAGGCTTAACAACCGGGCTGGAGTCCGCGGAGTCGTTTTCTAACTCTTTCAAAATGACTTGAGCTGAAAGGGTTAAAAAAACGACTTAACGCTGTTAGCGGGTTCAAAAACGGAAGTAAAAATTTTGTCCCCCCCCAGTGAAGGTAAAAGGGTCCCCCAGTAAAAATTTTAGTTTCCCCCCCGAAGTTTATATATAGTTTTTTAAAGTTTCCCCGTAGGTTTGGGTGTGTTTATATGTCCCCCAGAAAGGGATATAGGCAGGGTTTTGCGTCCCCCAGCAGGTATTAGATAGCTTTTTAGGCCCCCCAGCCCCGGGGTATTTTTTAGGTTGGGTTTAAAGGCCTCACCCCGACACTATGTAGGGGGATTATAGCTCCTCCCCCAACGTATAAAGTAGTTAAAAGCCCCCCTCCCTGCCCATTGACAGTAGATAAAAAGCCCCCCCTTCCCCCACATATGGCAGTTTGAAAAATAGCCCCCCTCCCTTTCCAAAAAATGACAGGAGATTTAAAAGCCCCCCCCTCCCTGCACATTTTGACGTAAATAATTGCCCCCTCCCCCGCACATATGCCCGTAGATAAAAGCCCCCCCCCTGCCATATGACCCGTAGATAAAAGCCCCCCCCCCTTGGGACATTTGACCCTAGATAATAGCCCCCCGCACAAATAAACGTAGTAATTGCCCCCTCCCTGCACATTTTTTAAACCAAAAGATAATAGCCCCCCTCCCCGCACATATAACAGTAAAAATAATAGCCCCCCTCCCTTTCACATTTTTAAAAGTAATTAAAAAAGCATCCCTCCCTGCACATATAAAAAGTAGAAAATAAACATCCCCCCCCTCACTTTTAAAAAAGTGATAAAAGCCCCCCCCCCCCGCACATTAACAGTAGATAAAAAGCCCCCTCCCTGCATGTATAACAGTTAGATAATTGCCCCCCTTTCCCCGCACATATAAAAAGTAGATAACAGCCCCCTCCCTTTCACCCTTAAACAATAGATAATAGGCCCCCCCTGCCCCATATGACAGTTGATAATAGGCCCCCCCCTTTCAATTTTTAAAAAAGTTTGATAATATAGCCCCCCCCCCTGCAAATGGGCAGTAGATAATAGCCCCCCCCCTGCCCAAATTTTAACAAATTTGATAATAGCCCCCCTCCCTGCACATTTTGCCGTAGTTTAAAAGCCCACCCACCCTGCACATTAACCAGTAAAATAATTGATCCCCCCCCTGCAATTTGACAGTAGAAAAATTGGCCCCCCCCCCTTTCCAAAAATGACGTAAATTTGCCCCCCCCCCTGCCCCATTTTACAGTTTTTAAAAGCCCCCCCCCTGCAATATAAAAGTAGATAATAGCCCCCTCCCTTTCCCCAAAAATAAAAAATAGATAAAGCCCCCCTTTCCCTTTCCAAAATAAAAACAGTGATAATAGGCCCCCCGCATGAAAGCGCTAAATTTTTTTAAACAATACCCTGGGCAGCACTTAACCCGGAAACCCGTTCCCCCCTTTCTGTCGCTGCTCCCGGTCTTTTCTTCAAACGGTGTGGCCGGGCCCCAGGCCCCGGGCCCGGGCAGCCCTTATGGGCGGGCCCACACCCCGCCGGTTTCATCCGGCCGGACAGAGCCCCATCCGGGCTGCGGCCCCAGATTACTCCCCGGAGCTTCTCTTTCTCCCCTGAAGCTTTTGGGTGTGGTGCGGGCCCGGGGGACGCACATACGTTAGTCCCCCCACCGCTGCCGTCGCCAAGGTCCTAAAACCCCCTAAGCCGAAGTTTAGCGACTGGTTTTGCGGGTTAGGGCCCTAAAAAGGTCGGCCCCGGATAGCGGGCGGTGCCGGGGGGGCCTTTCTTATGTACCTCAAAATGTACACGAAGAACCTCAATTTTTTCCATTTTTTTGCCTAGTATTTAGAAACGCTTTGTTCCAAAAATCTTATGGGTTTTTTTTATGTTTTTTTGTGCCATAGAGTGCTGCTGATATTGTGGCGGGTTTTCATAGGGTTTTTGATGGCCAACCGTTTGCACCTATTCGTTTTTTTAAAAGGGGTGTGTGACCAAAAAATTTTTTTTTTTACTTTGGGTTTTTTTTAAGTATGAAGTGTGTTCCCTAGGTGCTGTTTTAAAGCCCCTCTATATTTAGTGCCATATTGGGGGTTGGGGGAAATTTTTTATGTAGTGCAGATTTGATGTGCCTTCTTGTATCCCTTTTTTACTTTTTTTTGACCTCCCAGTTTTGCTCTATTTGGTTGTCGTCCTCTATTTAATCTATGTATTATTACTGGTGATTTACTTCAATAAACTTGTCATTCTTTGTTTAGATATAAGGGTCCCTTTACTTTTTGTTGCATGTAAATACTGACTACATTTCCTTGGTTTCTGTACAGGAAACAGATTTGGACCTGGAAATGTTGGCTCCTTATATCCCAATGGATGATGACTTCCAGCCCGAGAAACTTTGATCAAAATTTCCCCCCTTTAAAAAGGAGTGGGAAACCCCGCATCCCCCGCTTTTGGAAAACATGACCAAAATTTGTTTCCCGTAACCACCGGGGCCCCTTTACCATGGTTTTGAAACCAATTTCCCCCCGAGGCAATGAGTGGGCCCCAAAGGGGCCTCATCGTCCAGTCACCTGTCCAGGTGTTGAAAGAGGTGCATAGTGCCCCAGCCTCGCCCTATAGTGGTAACCGGAGTCGCACAAGTTCTCCTGTAAGAACGGACAGACATTTAGAAAAGACAGACAGATCCCGCCCAGGAACTCCAAATATACACAGTCCATCAAGTAAAAGGTAATTTCTTCAAGTCAGCTGCTCTGAACTAAATGGCTTTGGAAGTAAGAGCACATTTTTTTTTAAATAAGTGTGGAGTTCCCCCATTGAGGTTTTAGTCTCTGAAGAACCTGATGTGTGTGTTTAGGCTGTGTCCACATGGCTTATATTTGCACTGTCAAATACATGGCAGAAATCTAAGAGACACCCTCAGATTTGTGGGTTTTCTTCTGTTTTTTTGGGTTTTTTTATGTGAATTTGACCTGGTTTTAGAATGTGGATTAGTTCTGTTCAGTGGGACTAATCCACATACTAGTGGCTGTTGCCTATATATGCATTATCCACATTTGTTTAAGGTGTGGGCAGGTAAAATAAATGGATTCAATGGAACACAACATTTTTAATTTTGGTGTAAGTTTTTCTGAGTAAAAATAAACTTGTCACAGTTCAACTTGGATTAATTAAAAGTTTATTTCTACTCAAAGAAAAACTCTGATCATAATTAAAAATTAAATTTTAGCTGAGCTCATGTCTGTTACTTTCTTGCACATCGAAGAAACTGGGGAGCAGACTTAGGGAGAGGAAATCAGAGTATTTTTGTTAAAACAAATATTCCTGTTTGTTTGTTTTTGGAAATTTTTTTTTCTTTTTCGACAGTCCTATGTAACTAAAATTTACATGATAAAATATTGTCTCTAATTTTGAGGTTAAACTTCTGTATGGCTGGGCAGATTAATCTTTTATTCAGCTGCTGCTGACAATATTTAGGCTCACTACAAATAGTAGGTAATGATCGCCCCGTGGTTCTCTCAACAGCAATAGATAAGATTAGATGAGACCACTAGGTCATTCAGCAATGACCAGCAATACATAGAAGGAAAATAGGATTACCTTTTTCTGCACTGGGGAGGGGATTTCTTTACACTTGTCAGGTGCTGCTGATAATACTTGCACTTCTCAGGCCATAGCCAGCCGAAATAAGACAGTGTCTTATATTAATTTTTGCTCCTAAAGACATACAAAGTCTCCATTTGATAGTTGCATATTGCTTGTTAGTATTTGAAAAGAATTTTTGATGGCAGTGTCCTTTTAACTAAATTCAGAGCTGGACATGTTGGTTTAATATAAAAGCTGCCAATTTCCTGGATTTTAAGGTCCTATGGTGTCCTCCAAAAGTTGCAGCTATCAAGATCCATTAAGGCTTTGTTCACATGGCTGATTTTGGGACGGATTTCAGTCCGTATTGCGTGCCGTATTGCACGCAAATACGGCTGAAATCCAGCCCCGTCATTACGGTAATCCACAGTTCTCGTATAGAACTATGGATTCTGTCTCCTCGCCCCGCTTGCGAAATACGGCGAGAAAGTGACATGTCAATTATCCAGACGGGATACGCGCCGTGGATAATGAAAGTCTATGGGGCTGCCGGACCGCCACGCCCACATGCCGTAATTGCGGGCGAAATCCATCCCGCAATTACGGCGTGATTCAGCCGTGTGCACATGGCCTAAAGGTGTTTTGTCGTGCTACGACCTGGACATTCATAACAGGGAGATGGTTGCACTTGTGCAGTCTTCCCCCATTCTTGTGTTTTGGGAAGTTCGACTACAGCCAAGTCCACTCATTCAGCTGTATTTAGATCTGCTATAGAAATGAATGAGGAGAACTGCTCAAGCTCGGCCATATCTGTGTTCTGAGGCCGGCTCGTAGCTCGGAACAAGCTGCACTTAGAAGGGAGTTTGCGAAATGGCAAAATCCCTTTAATAGCCCCACTTGTTTCCTTCCCCCTCCCTTCACAGTGATCAGTGCCATCCTGTCAAGAACTAAAGCATGGTGATCTTAGTGATAGCCTCCTTCCCAGCTGTGCCCTCATTAGCATATTAGGTGCCAAAACCAACAGCATTAATTGCTGGGGAGCAGGCAGAAAACTAAACGGCCATCATGAATTAGCAACGTGGCGGCTATAAATTGATCCCGACAGCTGTGGATTTTGGAGAGCAGCACTTGTGCAGTGCTCGGTCCGGTTATTAGCACCGCCATTAGGTGCGCGGTACATGTAGGCTACCCTGCCTGCAGCACATCACTGCTGTGTCACTGTACGGTGTTTGGGTTATTTATTGGTTACCTACTCACTCATATTCCTTTGTTTTGTACAGATCTACAATTCTGGATGAGGACATCAGTCCAAAGATGCTCGCTTTACATAATGTCCAGAGAAAACGTAAAATTGAAAGTGACGGGCCGTTGTTTCAGGCAGTGGGAATAGTAAGTGCTTTTATTTCTTTTGGTCATCGATGCCTTTTTTTTTTTAATGATTCTGTGTAAGGCCGGGTTCCTACCGGTACCTGTGCGCTCTACGCCTGCTGCTGAAAGTACACGCTCTCAAACGCATACTTTCAACAGCACTCCAACCCCGCCCACATGTCCGTTCTTTTTATGGGTATGTTCTATGCACCAGAGAATAAAGTGGAAAAATCATAGCAGTCCTTTTACCGTATTTGCAGGGCGTACTTCGGACGCACTGCAGTGCAATTACGCACTGCAAATACGCCCTGTGAACATACCCTTATACAAGAACAGCAGAAAAAAGAAAGTTGCATGCTGCAGTGATACTATATACACAGCCCTTGTATTTTAAGTATCATGCATAGTTTATATATGAGCAGTCGATCACCTTTAACTACTTGTTTCCAAATTTCAGGGGACTTTATTTCCAACCAATGTTGACCCAGGGTCGAACTCCCATCTCTTGTGGAAACGTGTTAAAGGATCTGACCTGGAACCGCAAACTGGAGCCGAGCAGAGAACAATAATCCTATTGTCCACAGGTATGTTCTACACCTACTTTATATACAGTGCTGTCATGGCTGCTGATGTCCCCATCACAGGAATTGTCCATACATGAATACATAGCATTTACCAACATTACAGAAGTGTGAATAGATTTCCAAGTTAATGAGATGAAAATGGTCTCCATCCCTATGCTCTTAAAAGGATATTGCCGTTTCAGCACATTGTAAATTTTTTTTTTTTTTTGTAGAGCTATACTATAGGGTGTAAACAATAAGGATTCTTATTAAAGGGGTTTTCCATTATTTTTAAAAAAAAAAAAAAAAAGTCTGCAGGCCTAGAGAAGCAAAAAATAGGAAACTTACCTCGCATGTGGAGCTGCCAGTGTTCAAGTGGTGCTTCGGACCCATTCATTTAGATAGAGACGGATGAGACAAGTGATTGGCTGCAGTGTCACATAACTGATGAACATGATGTCATTGGATAGGGGTGTTGGGAGTAGCAGTGCCCCTGGAGTTACTATTTTAACCTTTTCCTGATCCTTTTTTTTTTTTTTTTTTTTTTTTAATAATCTCTTTAAATGATTGCAGGCAAAGATCATGAAAGTATAGTAAAAAAAGTGGTAACATTTCATACAAAATAACCTTTACTTGCTAAAACTATAATACTCCATCAATTCTCAATAATGCTTTGAAAACTTAAAAACTGAGCAGCTATTTTCATCCTTTATACCCCTAATTCAGTGACACCATTAACATATGAGCAAAATCTAGAAAAGTGTTCATACATGCCTGTACACCCGTTGAGGTTTTATAATATAAAACCTCAAAGAGAAATAGTGAATAGTTAAATGGTATTCACATCACAGCAAGTGCTGCTGTAAGGGCCAATTACTGTAAAGTAAGCAATTTTCAAAATGCAGGTCATCAAAAAATATGTATGCTTTACCTAATACAGGCAGTTTTTGCAAATTAAACTTGTTCTCTTGCCTCCATGGTTACAGACCACCACTGTGTGCTTCCAGTTGTGGCCAGTGTTATCAAACTGTCTGAAAATAACACATGGCTATCCTGGCCAGGCCACAGGAACAGTCTTAGATAACCCTGCATTACTGTCCAGTGAAAGTGCTCAGTGGTGGTCTGTAACCATGGAGTCAAGAAAGCAAGTTCAAGGTGCAAAAAAAAGGCCTGTATTAGGTAAAGCATACATATGTTTTAATAACCTGCCTACTTTACAGTAATTTGCCCTTCCAGCAGCACTTGCTGAGATGGGGAATACCCAAGTGTCATTTAAAAACAAGGACTATACCAATAATAGCCCCTTTTCCTATATTATCTATGTCTGGTCTTTAAGGTTTTGTATTGTACACTCTACTTATTTTCCTTGGCTTATATTGTACAAGTGTGTATGGCTGGTTTCTAGATTTTTCTTTTATGTTGATTTTGGTACTTTGCCCTTTATGCTCTAGATTTCATGTACAATAATAATCTTTGGGATTTGTAGGCATCATTGTGCTGTTGGTGGTTACCCCTTTGTCTACTCATACAAATAGTGTATGTATAAACTGATGCACAATCATAGAAGGGCAACATGTTTTATTAATGAAGGAGAACCAATTAACAGTAAAAAGAAAAAAAAAAAGTAAAGGCCAAATATACCGTAATTTTCGCACTATAAGGCGCACCGTATTATAAGGCGCATTATCAGTGAGCGCCTGCTAAGTCATCTAGGTTCATATATAAGGCGCACCGTATTATAAGGCGCGGGGCTCCTGCGCACAGAGCTGTGCATATCACTGCACGCAGTGACGCTCCTGACTATGGTGGTCATATAGGCCATGCTCCATATTTCCGTGCCATATTGCTGCCGCGGATTGTGGCCGCAATACGGTCGGATTTACAATGGTCCTGCCACTTATTGTGCCGTATCTCGCATCGGAATCACCCCATGTAAAGAATGGGGATTGTAATTCCGTCGCGAAATACGGGCCACACTTAGTGACACTTATTTGTAACGGATTTGTAACGGATTCCGGAACGTATTTACGATCGGAAATCGGTTACAAATCAGTTGCAAATAAGTGTCGCTAAATTAGCTGTAAATACGTTCTGAGCAAAGCCTAAAAACCCAAGTGAAGAATTGATTCATATATAAGGCTCATCGGACTATAAGCCGCACTTTCGATTTCTGAGAAAATCATAGGCTTTTATGTGCGCCTTATAGTCCGAAAAATACGGTATACTATTATTAATAATATATACTATTATATAATAGTATATATTAATAATATATATTTGGCTTTTACTAATTTTTTTTTTCTTTACTGGTAATTGGTTCTCCTTCATTAATAAAACATGTTGCCTTTCTATGATCATCAGTTTATACAGCTTGGCTTTTTCTCTGTTTTTCTTGTCACAATATACTAGTGCATCTCAACAAATTAGAATATCATTGAAAATGAAAGGGCTTCTCCAGGATCCTTGTATTTGTTATAGGTTATATTGAACCTTGTCATTCATACTGTAATGAGCCCATACAATATATGCGTTTCTCTATTTGACTTACATTATTGATATCAATCATCTTTTCAGTGACACTCTACTTTTGTGAGATGCACTAGTACCTGCTTTTCAGGGTGACCACTCCCCTGATTTCTGTACAGGCAGCCATATTGGTTTTTCATCCAATATTTTATAGAAGCAGGACGTGTTACAAACTCTCTTGAAATGTTTTCACCTTGACCATTGTGCCAGTATAGAAGAGAGCGATACAATCCCTTTTTTTTTACCTCTTGAACGGTTTTCTTGCAGACATGGCCAGTCGATTGCTGGGACAGTCGCTGGACGGCACCAGACTTCCTCAGCTGACCAGTTACGACTGCGAAGTGAACGCTCCCATACAAGGAAACCGGAACCTGCTGCAGGGAGAGGAGTTATTAAGAGCTCTCGATCAAGCCAACTGATCCTCGCTTTGTTCCGCTTCTGGACACTTGTGACCCTTCTCCACCCAAAGCAGTGTATTTATATTTTCTAGATCTGATATTAGAACCTGTCTACAATACCGCACCACCCGGACGTCTTCTCCACTTTTTTTTTTTTTTTGTCTTTTTACAGACTGAACAAGTTCCAGCTCAATTTATACAGATACGTCTACTACTTACTATATTAACTTCAAAAGGTGCACCTTCTGTGTGTTGTTTTTTTTATGCTGAAAGAGACAAAAATTTACAAAAAAATCCTGTTTCTTTGTTATTCCATTAGAAGGTTAGTTTATTTTGCTTGTCATTGATCTCCATGTTGTCCTGACCTTCTTCTATGTTATCATGCACAGGAAGCAATGCTTTGCCAGCGGTGCATTGTAGTCACAATCGCACAATATATATTTTCTTAAGAAAACAAAAATACCAGCAAGTTCTTCATGCAATATATATTATGCATTTTTAAAAATTTAGTTTATATATATTTTTTTTTGTGTTGGATTCTTTTTAGTTTCTATTGTCTAAAAATTATGTTCAGGCCTGATGTTGTTCCCATTGTTCCGCATGTTGTAACGTAGAATCCTTAATGGAACACAATGGCTACGGCAGAGAATAAAATGCTAGAAATGTGATCGCCACAAGCTTTGTGAAGATGGGTATAAACCAGTAGATTCTCGTTGAAAAAAAAAATTCAAAAAAATTCTCTTTTTAGGAGAGACTTAATGTAGCAGAGCGTATGTCGGCTCCTAATTCAAAGAAAAAAATCCTTCTTGTAGTTGTAAGACTCCATTACAGTTTTGTAACCATGTGAAATAGACATGTTTACCACAAACTCATGGTGTAGAAATTCAAGCTTATGTAAAAGGAAAAAAAAAATTATTAAAAAAAATAAATAAAAAAGAATCATACAGTGCTAGCAGAACAGCATCCTGCATCAAGTTCGCGTGGTCTTTGATTTCTGGCACTCTTAACATCCTCTTACTTTTCCATAGAAAGTTCAATTAGAAAAATCTTATGTTTTTAGAATTTTTTTATTTTTATTTAGAGGTGGTCGTAGTAGTAACTCAACATCTGCTCAGTGATTGTATGTTGCAGACTGTGCAAAATGTTTTATTTTTTTTTCATCTCTTTTTTTGCTGTTTGTGGTTGGATCTAACACTAACTGTATTGTTTTATGACATCAATAAACATTATACGTGGACCAGGCCACACATGCTAGCAATTTGTCTTCTGTCAATTAAGGGTGTATGTCTAGACTTGTGAATTGCTCTGCTAGGGTACGGCTGCACTTCAGTTCACGAACATATGTTAACCTCTAAGGCTATGTTCACACGGCAAT
This sequence comes from Phyllomedusa bahiana, assembly GCA_025379985.1. Classification (NCBI taxonomy): domain Eukaryota; kingdom Metazoa; phylum Chordata; class Amphibia; order Anura; family Hylidae; genus Phyllomedusa; species Phyllomedusa bahiana. The sequence goes on along the minus strand of JAODAL010001501.1, from coordinate 209,475 downwards.
ATTCTGGACGTATTTCGGTCCGTAATTACGCGCCGAGTGCGCAAATTACGGGCTGAAAACGGCCCATTAATTACGGTAATCCACAGTTCTCACAGAGAACAATGGATTACGTCTCCTCTCCCTGCTCGGCGAATACGCCGCGGGGGGAGATAATTCACATGTCATTTTCTATGGGCCGGCGAGATGCCGGCTCCCGCCCCGCTCCCGGCCCCACGTAATTACGTCCCGCAGTTAAGCCGTGTGATCATGGCCTAAGGGTGCATTCACACGCAGATGCGTTTTTGATGCGTTTTATGTGCAGCATTAATTGCTGTACCTATCTACACAAAAAACGCACCCGGAAAGCGCACTGTGTGACAGCACCCTAAGGGCTTGTCCCCACAGCAGAGGTTTTTGGACGGTTTTACAGATGGTTTCCGGTTTTGAAAACCATCTGTAAACAGACTGTCAACCCCTAAAATGATGCTCTATGGAAAATCCGTGCAGCAGTCCCCACTGCACGGATTTTCCGCCGGACGGTTTTTTAGACCGCTGGCGGTCCGAATAACATTGAACATGTTCATTCTTCCGCCCGGATTTTGGGCGGAATATGAACAAGGCAATGTGAAGAGGGACAGGCTTTTCTCCGCAAACAGTGCAAGTATCGGTCGGATAATCTGACTGGTATTGGCTCCTCTGCCATGGGGACGGGCACTGAGGGGTCATGGAGATAAGTACTTGGTATAAAACAGATGTAGTTTCACTATGAATTGACAACTTCTGTGATGCGGTTTTCTGCTGTTTGCCTTAGGCTATGTCTACATTGCAGTGGACAAAAAAACGACCAAATACTAAAAATGTTCATAAAACAGTTTTTTTGTCCACTGCCTGTCAAAAGCAGCTGAAAAAGTCAGTTTTTTGGTGCGTATTTTGGAGCTTTTTTTTTTTTTTTTTGTAGACCTGCATAGCATTGAAAAAAAAAACAATGGAAAACTCTGAAAAATGGACGTTTTTCTGTGCAGTGGAGACAGTCATAGCCTCCGATAGTAAATTTTCTCCCTTCTCAATTGTTTTTTGCAACAAAAATGAGCAGAAAAAAGCCATTCTGTGGACACGGCGGGATGTTATTACTATAGAGTCTATGGGAGATGTTTTCAGTCGTTATTTCAGCGTTTTTAGAAAACGAAAAACGCTGAAAAAACGGCCGTTTTTCTGTGCAGTGTAGACAGAGCCTTAGTTGGGGGGGAAGTACGTGGATAAAGTGTGCATAGCCTGTACAAGCTGCATGACAGAAAAACGAATCACAAAATTTGTCATTCATAGTACTTAAAAAATTGTGGTGAATTGAAACCAGCCAGAGGGAACCTGCACATGTATCAGTGGATGCGATTACAGATGGTAATAATACAAAGCAAAGACTGGCACCACAATACGGTCGGGTATGCCCAACAAAGCACGAATTGAACCAAAGGGAGAGACCAGGAAAATCCACCCTGTATATTCCACAGAATAAATAAAATCCATTTCATTGAGACGAGAACAGTCAAAAGGAATTCAAAAGTCAAGTCCATCTGAGCATATACAGAACGAGCCTGCTTCCCGCTCCACCCAAAATATGTACAGGACACTGGTAATGTGGAATACCTGCAGGTGTTGGAGTACTAGTGTCCTGTACATAGTTTGGGTGGAGCTGGGACCAGGCTTCTCAACCACAAGGAGAAGCAAAATTACTTGTACCCTGTTCTGCAATACTAATATACTGCAGAATACCATTCATGCACAGCTCTCCTATTACACCCTGCCTCAGAGCAGTAAGTTGGCAAGTGCTGGGACAATCAGTTGGCACCCTGCAATCGCATCCCCCTCCTGCATTGACTATGGGATAAAAGTAGTTAATCGCCTAGTAGCAGCATTTTCCCCAGTCCTGGCCAATGAAGACGTGCTGGTTGTAACTAACGGTATGTTCACATGGCGTTTTGGATACGTTTTTGGTCCAAAAAACGCATTTAAAAGCGCCGCGTAAATCGCATCCAACAAACAGGTGCGTGTTTGGCTGCGTTTTGGCTGCAGCTGGATCGCACCGTAAAGTTTAAATAGGGCGTCTGCTGCACAAACGGATCAAAAATTGCCATATCAAAAATTTGAACGGATCCGAAAGGCGCATGTAAACACGCAATGACAATCACTCGTCTGAACGCCGATGCGTGTTTTACATTGGAAGCAATGTAAATCACACTGCACATTGCTAGGCTATGTTCACACGGCTTAATTGCAGGACATATTTCGCCTCGCAACTACGCCGTGTGTATGGGGGCGGGGGGTCCAGTAGCCCGCCGGCCCCTTAGACATGCATTATTCTCAGCGCGTATACGCAGTGAAAAATTTGCATGGATACGCCCATCTTGTAAGTATACCACGCCCCTTCAAAAAGCCACACCCACTCCACCTGACTGCATAACGGCTTTGGAAGAAGATGGAGATGCCCTTATAGCCAGGTAGTATACCCCCATAAGCAGTGTATGCCCTTACAGCCAGTAGCTGCCTCCCTTATGTTAGGCCAGGTAAATGTCCCCCATTGTTAGCCAGAAGATGTCCCCTCTCTGTTGCCAGGTAGTGCCCCCATTGTTGCCAGGCAGAGCCCCCCATATAGTTAATAAAAATAAAATAATAAAATCCACTTACCTCACCAGCTCCTGCAGCGCCAGCTCCCGACCGATCTCAGCGGCGCAGGGGGAAGTGAGAGCAGCCGCGCGTCACTCCCCTGCAGCCGCGCGTCACTTCCCCCTGCGCCGCTGACCTGTATGTGCGGCGCACACACCGGCGCCGGACATACAGAGGGAGGAGGGAGCGATCCCTCCTGCCTCCTCCCTGCACAGCGAGACTCCGGGCGGGCGCAGCAATTACGCCGTGTGGCCGGGGGGCCGACACTTCGCCGGCCCATAGACTATCATTACTAGCGGCGCGTATTCGCCGCTAGTAATTCACATGTCACTTATCTCCCCCCGCGGCGGATTCGCCGAGCAGGGAGAGTAGACATAATCCATAGTTCTCTATGAGAACTGTGGATTACCGTAATGACTGGGACGTATTCCAGCCGTAATTTGCACTCTCCGGCGCGTAATTACAGACTGAAATACGTCCGATTTTAAGCCGTGTGAACATTGCCTAACAGTCAGCATCTGCTATCTGTGGAGCGGTTGAAGCTTGTAAGTTTCTGATTGTAAGGCCTGGTTCACACGGCTTATTGCAGGCATAAGTGCGGGGACGCATTTTGCCCCACAATTACGCCGGCAGCCGTGGGGCTGGCAGCTCGCCGGCCTTAGACCGTCATTATCTGTGGCGCGTACGCGCCGTAAATAATTCACATGTCACTTTCTCCCCGCCCGGCGGATTCGCCGAGCGTGGAGGAGAGACGGAATCCATAGTTCTCTATGAGAACTGTGGATTACCATAATGACAGGGACGGATTGGAGGCGGCGCGCAGTACGGCTCCAATCCGCGCCTAAATAAGCCGTGTGAACGAGGCCTAAATGTATGTCAGGTATAGGTTAGCGGGGCTGACGCTTATTGCCGGGCTGTGTCTGGTATTATAGCTTGGTCCTATGCCGGTGAATGAGGGCAAGCTGTACTACCAATTACATTGCATAGTCAAGTGCAACACAATTTCTAGAAAAATGAAAAAAATATACATGCAACGATTGCAAATAGGAATAAGAATGATCATAAAGGAGCACAAGAGCAAAGGCAGCAGCAATATCAATGAGGAGAATTACAATACACAAAACCCTTCACACCAAGGACTGAAAAACGCAAAGCAAAATCCCATTCTAAGTGCGGCTCAGAGAACGGGGAGATGGCGGCTCTCGCGCACATTTGTACTTCTAGGGCAACCTGACGTCTACTGATGATCACGGTTCCTGATGCTTAGTATTGATACTGAACTACATTAACTGCAGCTGCTGAATACTGGGGAGCGATGTGTAGGGCCCCAAGAGTCGCATATGCTTCCTGTGCCAATAGTTCTTAACCAGTGCATTAGGGATACACTGCGTGGTTGTCACAGCCAAGAACCGCACGCCGTGATTTTGATTTGTAATTTAGAAGCGGCCGCACAGATTTGTAGGTCAACACCGGCAAAACCAATAGTCATGGCTGGCAATGTTATGGCCACGTGCCCTTGCCAGTGTTAACTACAAATATGAGCAAATTGAAATCATGGGTGTAGTGCGCTGCATGTAGATCCTGGCCGCGCTGAAATCGCCCGGTGTGGTCCCACCACGAGACCGAGCGTGGCCTTCAGCAGCCAACCCACTAGAAGAGGTGCAACCTTCTAGATCTATGCACACATTACTTTGGGTGAATCTGAGATCTCTTGATACCTCTAAGAGAGGAAACCATAAGCCTAATAACGGAAGAGCTGCGCACTATGCGGCCAGATTTCCAATTTTAAAGGAACCCACCAGAAAAAAACGATCCTTTGTCTGTTTGGGCCCTACGGGGGGGCGGTGCATGATTATCCCTTGTCCTTGTGTCATGCTCCGCCCTTCAGGTTGTACACCAGACATAACAGATCCGTTTGCTCTGGAGTGTTCCTTTAAGGCACATTTGGGAGTTGTAGTCTAGCCTATGGTATGTTGTGTGCAGTATTATGTGCTGTTGTATGTATTAGGGCTGTGGAGTCGGCAAGCCAAAGCCCCGACTCTTTCAATTTCCCAAACCCCCGACTCCTGACTCCCTCATACACGGCGCATGTTTAAGTGATAACGTTACTGTAGTAAAATGGTAACATCAGGCTGTTTATCACCTTATGATACAATAACCAAGCTATTTAGGTAGAACAGACACTGACAAGCAAAAGGGTAACAATGTTTTGATCTTTTGAATGTGTAAAAGAGATCTGGGATCAGATTTTGGTCAAGATATGCTTGAATCTGATCCAGAGCCCAGAAGGATTCAGGCAACATTGAAAACCAAAGGTGGATTTACCAAATACTAACAAAATAATAAAAATTAACATTTTGATTTTTAGGAGCAAAACAGTAACAATGCAGTTACAGGAAAGAATCTGCAGAACTAAGCTGAGGCTAAATACTTGCAAGTCACATTTATGTATAACATAGGTAAGATGATTGTATAGAAAATTGCTCTTTGCACTGCATCAAACTAGGTGGACCAACTTATATATTTTGGGAGTCAGAGTCGGTCCATTTTATGATGACTCCGGCTCCACAGCCCTTGTATGTAAAGCGGCGGCGTCCTCTAGCAGCAACGCTTCTCGGGCGCTATTCACACATCATTTAGATTCTGCTGCAATCTGTGGCCGACACTTGGATTTCTGCTATGGGCAGCGGATTCTGATGCCGATTAGCCCTGCACCCTCCATTAGGGGTATCCTCAGCAGGTGGCTGCTACTTGGGCCCCATTTACATCATGTTTATTGTATCCATCAAGATATCTTGAAAAAGATACCGAACCTATACCCCAGCAGGGCCATGGAGGGGGGCGCTATAGGGCGAATGTTTTGGGCTAGGTGTACTCTATTTCCTGAATGTCTGCGCTTGTGCTGGACACCACAGCGCGGTAACCACACGTCAGTGTCCGCCGCATAAAGCAGCATAGAATGGGGAAATAAATGAAATGGAGCCTTAAAGAGACAATTGCCCTGTAGGCCCCACCTCGGTATATGTCAGTGATATCCATCGGATGAGATATTGGGGAGGCTCACAAGAATCAATATGGCAGACATAGTCCTTGGACACGGTCTGCGCTATTTCCTGGCGGTAGACCTGTATGTGTGCGGTAGACGGGGCTGCTGTGTCCCACCCAGAAAGCATCTGGACGTTTGGCACATAGAGCAAACGTAGCCCAAAAAGGCCTAGATCTGCTCTATTGTCTTCTAGGGGCCGCCCTGGTAGCTGCTAAGGGGGGTCGCTGTAGTAACCATTAGGGGTCCACCCTAGTATACGTTGGGGCTCGCCCTGGTATCCATTAGAGGGGGTCGCCCTGGTATACGGTGAGGGTCCGCCCAGGTATACGGTGAGGGTCCGCCCAGGTATACGGTGGGGTCCGCCCTGGTAGCTGGCCGGGGTCCGCCCAGGTATACGGTGGGGTCCGCCCAGGTATACGGTGGGGTCCGCCCTGGTCGCCGGTGGGGGTCGTCCTGGTCGCCGGTGGGGGTCGTCCTGGTAGCCATTGGGGGTCCGCCCTGGTAGTTGCCCTGGTATACGGTGGGGGTCCGCCCTGGTATACGGTGGGGGTCACCCTGGTAGCCGTTGGGGGTCGCCCTGGTATACAGTGGGGGTCCGTCCTGGTATACGGTGGGGGTCACCCTGGTAGCCGTTAGGGGTTGCCCTGGTATACAGTGGGGGTCCGCCCTGGTAGCTGTTGGGGTCCGCCCTGGTAGCTGTTGGGGTTGCCCTGGTATACAGTGGGGTCCGCCCTGGTAGCCGGTGGGGGTCCGCCCTTGTAGCTGGCCGGGGTCCGCCCTGGTAGCCGGTGGGGGTCGTCCTGGTATACGGTGGGGGTCCGCCCTGGTATCTGTTGGGAGCCGCCCGGGTAGACGGTGGGGGGGTCCGCCCTGGTATAACGGTTGGGGGTCTGCCCTGGCATCTGGTGGGGGTCTGCCCTGGCATCTGGTGGGGGTCGCCCTGGTAGCCGTTGGGGGTTGCCCTGGTATACGGTGGGGGTCCGCCCTGATATACAGTGAGGGTCCGCCCTGGTAGCCGTTGGGGCTCGCCCTGGTAGACGGTGGGGGTCCACCCTGGTAGCTGTTGGGGGTCGCCCTGGTAGCCGGGGGGGGCCGTCCTGGTATACGGTGGGGGTCGTCCTGGTATACGGTGGGGGGGCCCCCCCCTGGTAGCCGGTGGGGGTCCGCCCTGGTATACGGTGGGGGTCCGCCCTGGTATATGGTGGGGGTCCGCCCTGGTATACGGTGGGGGTCCGCCCTGGTATACGGTGGGGTCCGCCCTGGCATATGGTGGGGTCCGCCCTGGTAGCCGTTGGGGTCCGCCCTGGTATACGATGGGGGTCCGCCCTGGTAGACTGTGGGGGGTCCGCCCTGGTAGACGGTGGGGGTCTGCCCTGGCATCTGGTGGGGGTCACCCTGGTAGCCGTTGGGGGTCCGCCCTGGTAGCCGTTGGGGGTCCGCCCTGGTAGCCGGTGGGGGTTGCCCTGGTATCTGTTGGGAGCTGCCCTGGTATTACGGTGAAGGTCCGCCCTGGTAGCTGTTGGGGGTCCGCCCTGTTATACGGTGGGGTCCGCCCTGGTAGCCGTTGGGGGTCCGCCATGTTATACGGTGGGGGTCCGCCCTGGCATCTGTTGGAGGTCCGCCCTGGAATACTGTGGGGGTCCGCCCTGGCATCTGTTGGGAGTCCGCCCTGGTATACGGTGGGAGTCCGCCCTGGTAACTGTTGGGAGCTGCCCTGGTATACGGTGGGGGTCCGCCCTGGTATACGGTAGGGTTCGCCCTGGCATATGGTGGGTGTCGCCCTGGTATCTGTTGGGGGTCCGTCCTGGTATACGATGGGGGTTGCCCTGGTAGCCGTTGGGGGTCCGCCCTGGTATACGGTGGGGGGTCCGCCCTGGCATCTGGTGGGGGTCCGTCCTGGCATCTGGTGGGGGTCCGTCCTGGCATCTGGTGGGGGTCGTCCTGGTAGCCGTTGGGGGTCGCCCTGGTATACGGTGGGGGGTCGCCCTGGCATCTGGTGGGAGTCCGCCCTGGTAGCCGGTGGGGGCCCGCCCTGGTAGCCATTGGGGGTTGCCCTGGTAGCCGGTGGGGGTATGCCCTGTCATCTGTTGGGAGTCCGCCCTGGTATCCGGTGGGAGTCCGCCTTGTCTTTTCAAGGCCAAAAACGTGAGGTGAACGGCGCTCAATGTGTAAGGACATGGCCCCGCAGTGCTCGCTGCTCACAGGTTGGCGGCCGCTGCTGGTCTAACATTACAGACCCCCCTAAGGCCGTCCATGGCGCCATATTGTAAGAGCTGTGATTCCGGCTCATGCGCTGTGGCACCTGCAGTAATCAGACCGCACTCTTGCTATCAGGAGGATACATCCCTATGGAGCTCTGGACGCGGAACGTCTCTCTCTATAGGAGCCGCACATGCGCGCTACCTACTATTGTACAGGGGAGGGGCACAAACTTCCGCGTCTCCACAGCAACGAACACGTGAGTGCGCACAGCCGCCGAGACGGGCACGCGCAAGTAGATGTACGCAGGCGCAGAAGCACTGTGAAGTCGGCGGTGAAGACGTCACAGCTTCGTAGGTTCCTGTGCGCTCACGGATCACGGGATGCAATTCAGGTGGAGACGGGACAGGCGGGCCCGGGGAGCCGGAGGAGAGGGGGGCTGTGCAAGGGGGGGGCCCCAACCCATCCTGGGGGCCCACCAACACGTCATGTTTTTCTGACTTTCCCATTTTGCACAGGAATATCATTATCCACAGGGAAATGAAAATTGAGTGCGTCCTTGGGGACCTGAACATGACCTGTTGGTGGGGCGGAGGCTGGGGTTGGGGGAAACCCTGCTAAAGATCCCAGGCTGATTGTTACCTAATACAGACAAAGACACAGCTGTTGGAAACTGCGCCGCCTATAGTGTCTTAAAAAAACAGTGTTTTGGGGGAGGGGACGGGGACTGACCCCAATAACCTCTTCCCGGCGCCCCCCCCCCCCCCCCCGTAACACCGACACCCCCGCCCTCCGCGGCGCCCCCCATAACACCGACACCCCCCCCCCCCCTCCGCGCGCCCCCCCCTAACCCGACACCCCCCCCCCCCCCCCCCCCCTTAACACCACCCCCCCCCCCCCGCCCCCCGAAACACCGAACCCCCCCCCCGCGCGCCCCCCCCCCCCGAAACAACACCCCCACCCTCCGCGCCGCCCCCCCCGTAAAACCCACAAAAACCCCCGGGCCCCCGGGGCCCCCCCCCCCCCCGTAACCTGACACCCCCCCCCTCCCGCCGCCCCCCCCCCAACCCACACCCCCCCCTCCGCGCCCCCCCCCCCGTAACACCGCACCCCCCCCCCCTCCGCGCCGTCCCCCCCGTAACACGACACCCCCCCGGGCCCCCCGCGCCGCCCCCCCCCCGTAACACCGACACCCCCGCGCCGCCCCCCTCCCCCCCCCCCGTAACACCGACACCCCCCCCCCTCTCGCCCCCCCCCCCGTAACACCGACACCCCCCCCCCTCCCGGCGCCCAGCCCCCCCCTAACACCGACACCCCCGCCCTCCGCGGCGCCCCCGCCCCCCCCCTTAACACCCGACACCCCACGGGCCGCTCCCCCCGTAACACCCGACACCCCCGCGGCGCCGCCCCCCCTAACACCGACCCCCCACACCCCCCCGCGGCGCCCCCCCCCCGTAACACCGACACCCCCACTACACCGCCCACCACGGCCCCCACCTTAACACCGACATCCCCGGGTACACTGCCCTCTGAGGCACCCCCACAACACCCCAATACACCGCCCTCCGCAGTATCCCCGAAACACCGACATCCCTAAAACAGCACCGCTATAGCTGATAACTAGTGTACACCAATACACTGCCACCCACAGTGTCCCCTTAACTCTTACCATCTTAACTGATGCAATGCCATTTTCAGCGACCCTATAATCATAAGGAATGTTCACACGGGGTAATCTTGGTGCGCATTTCGCTGTGTATTGCACTTTATACGCGGTGAAATGTGCGCTGCAATTACAGTAATCCATAGAGAACACTGGATTACGCGTCGTCCCCCTGCGTGTACAATGCGATCATATTGTACGTGCGGGGAGATAAGTGACATGTCACTTGTTCGTGGTGAGTACGTGCCGCTGACAAAGCATGTCTATGGGGCCGGCCCCGTTTGGAAATACGTGCTGATCAGCGCGACTGACAAATCACCCGCCATATTGCAGTGTGTACTATACGCGCCACAATACACCGTGTGAACATACCCATACCTCCTAAGTGTCCCTATTTTTAACCCCTGTCCCTCTTAGCCCTATAAATGTCCCTATTTTTCCTTTGGGAAATAGTTTTGCATCAATAAACTATCTTGTTTTAAACAGTCTTAATTGCTTCCTACCTGTACATTACATAAGAGCTTAATGTTTCATCACTGGATGCAATGCGATCCTGAAAATGTCTATAGTCCTATTCAAGCATATCGTTATGTATTAAAAATTGATCTTTTATGCATTGAACTGTAGTGTCCCTCTTCAGCTGCCCCCCAAAAATTGGGCTGTAAGTGTGTGGGCGTGGTTAGAGGCGTGCCCTGGTTTGATGTCAGTGATTTTGCAATTACACATTTATATAATACAAGTTACTTTATAGCAAAACTCATCCTAAACCTCAGGTCCTGCTGAAATCCAGTGTGTATGGGGGTCTCCCGCCTCTCCCCCAACAGATGGAGAGGGATTGGGCATGTTGAGTTTCAATACATCGCCTCCAGAGGAGCCCGGCAGCGGCTTTCTCTACTCTCCCCATTGACGTCACATGCACGCTCCCCTGAGCTGAGTGTGCATGTGTATGAGGCATGTGAGAGACATAATGTCCTGCCCACAGCTAGATGAGGTGTATGGGTCCCTGTCATTAAATGGTGTGAAGCAGATCTTCTCAGTCTTTTTCTACCAGGGCCTCACCGGCCAGAACACGGTGGTGACTGTGTAGACTAGAACCAGTGGGGCGGCCCAAAAACTACCTAAATTTATCTTAAAATTTCTCTCTTGAACCCAAAATAATGTTAAAGGGGTTTTCTCACTACAAGGATTGCTTTTTATGTTAAAGATCTTGCAAAAACAAGTCACTTTGCAATATGTGTCCATTAACAGTATCCTACCTATCCTGAGATATCCCCTCTTGTATGGGCTGCATCAGCTCCTCAGGTCGCTATAGCTACAGACCTGTTCAATCTCTCATGATAGGCCACCAGCACTGGTTGCTATAGCTATAGACCTGTTTGATTTCTCCTGATAGGCTGCCAGCACTGGTTGCTATAGATACAGACCTGTTTGATCTTTCCTGATAGGCTGCCAGCACTGGTTGCTTTAGCGACAGACCTGGCTTCTACTGCAGCCTAGTAGAAGCCAGTAAACACACCCCTGAATTCAAAATGAAACCAAGAAAACAGGACTGAGATGAGATGAATCAATGTAGTGAGACAACCCCTTTACATTCTGCTCAAAGAGTTAGATTTTACTAAAGCAGAGACTGGTGAGATGACAGAAGGGACTGTGGCATAGGATCACTAGTAAAAACTGCTTCCCCCCTCCTGCACCCCATCAACAAGGGGGCCACACACCAGGGGCCCGATTCCCAGTTTGAGAAGTGTGCGGCCATTTTGGAGATGATACTGAAGGTAATTACCATTGATTTGTACAATGTGTCATTAGCAGGCAGCCCAATCTGAATGTGCACAATAGTTGATTAGATTCTTAGTGGGGGAGGCGGCCGGGTGGGAATGATTTCTTACTACTAATCAGTTTTTAATCTTTATTTTCTTCATAGTTGGATTCCAGCGCAGTCTTAGTCTGGTTTCCTTAGCTTTTACCTGTGGTTTATGCCGACCATGATTATCTCATTCATGAGCGCTACTGTCTGGTAAGTAATTCTATCTATGAAGAAAGACTAGCCCTTAGGCTTCGTCTACAGGGTAAAAGTAAAATATTATCGGGTTCTTTTACATTCGTTTTTCTTTTTTATGTGCGGATTTTGCGGCCAGTTTTCATCCGGCCCATATTGAACAGTACTAGAATCCGCCGGATTATAGAGTATGTCCTAGGTTTATAGACCCAAACGTGCATCTATAAACAGATCCAAAACCGGATCCAACCTGCCGTGTGAACATAGCCTAAGGGTATGTTCACACGGCGTATTTGCAGGGCGCAATTACGCCGTGTGGACGGGGGCGGGGGAGTGAGCGGGGGGCCGGCACTTCGCCGGCCCATAGACAATCACTGCTAGCGGCGCGTATACGCCGCTAGAAAGTGACATGTAATCCATAGTTCTCTATGAGAACTGTGAATTACCGTAATGAATGGGCCGTTTTTGGCCCGTAATTGGCGCACTTCGGTGCGTAATTACGGACCGAAATACGGCCCATTTTAAGCCGTGTGAACATAGCCTTTAGGCTCCGTCTACATGGCAGATGACAAAATACTGGTCGGATTCTGATTAGAATCCAACCGCTATTTTAAATTTGGTTTTCTTTTTTTTGCGCCAATTTTGCAGTTAGTTTTCGACCGGCCCATATTGAACAGTACTATAATCCAATGGTTTCCGGCGGATTATAGAACATGTTCTAAGTTTTTAGGTATTTGAAATCCGACTTCAATAGAAAATCTGAGCTGTGTAGGCAACAGCTCAAATTTTCTATTGAAGTCTTTGGAGATGATTTACAGTCGTATTTTTTTGCGGATTTTAAATACTGAATCAGCATAAAATCCGACTATAAACCAGTGACGTGTAGACGTAGCCTTAGGATGTGGGCAGATCACTCCTAGTGCCTCCATTGCAGATATGACTCAAGATACTTTAACCAGATGCCGACTGCCCATTGACCATTTATGCCCAGCAGTCAACATCTAACTCTGCACGGACGTTTTAAAACGTCTGTGCTTAGTGTTTAGCTGTATACTAATTGTACAGCAGGAAGAGTGGAGAGCTGGCTGTCAGGGATAGCTGGGCTCTCTAATGAGAGGGCAGGGACTGTTTATTACAGTCTCTGCCTTCTTGATCATTATACACTTGAAACCAGAAGTTTCCATACACTATATAAAAAGACAGATATGCAGATTTCACCCAGGGATGATCCAGACTTGTGCAAGTCCACAATTCTCTTCCTGATATATTGGCTGATTTCTTTAGACTTTCCCATGATGTTACAAACAGAAGCAGTATGGGTTTCTGGTGTGAAATAAAATGTGTCTCTCTAATTAACTCAGATATTGCCAATAAACCTAACAGAAGCTTCCAAAGACATGACCTCATCATATGGGCTGCCCCAAATTGTTTAAAGGTAATCCTAGTGTATGGAAAAGAGTGATCCTAGTGTATAGAAACTTTTGACTTTGCGGAAAGTAATAAGAATGTCTTAAAATTCTCTCTCATTATTCTGGCATTTGGCAAATATAAATAATTTTGGTTCCTAATTGACCTAAAACGGGGAAGATTTATTCTGATTTCCTATAAGATAGTGAGAAAAACATGCAGATGGGGCTTTTTATATAGTGTATGTGTGTCTATAGATGTATGTATGTATATGCGTCTTTTTATATAGTGTATGTAAACTTCTGATTTCAACTGTATATACAGGGCTTATATACATAAGCTTCCTGGGTCCTATCAAATCCATATCAGCTTTACAGGTTTCCCTAGTTACTGGGGAAATACAGCCCTGGTACTAATATATCAGCCCCAGTTTTAGAGGAAATCGGCAAAGAAAAACAAAAGTTGTGTATGTTTAAAATATAAAATATTTTATATATTTAAAATTTTATATATATATCCAAATTCCAGAGTAATATGAGAGAGAATTTTAAGGCATTTTTATTATTCTCTGCAAAGTCAAAAGTTTCCATACACTAGGATCACTATGGCTTTAACCCCTTAACGACCTTGGACGTATGCATACGTCCTGGTGATCGTGCGGGAGAGCCGCGCACGATCGCGACCTGAGACCAGCTGTATATTGCCACGGGTGATTAACGCTTCATTATCGCAACCTGTCATGGTTGCGATAATGAAGCCGCTTTGCAGGAAGAGTGAGCTGCTCCCGGCAGCGATCTACAGTCAGATGCCCTCGGGAAGTGAAAGTCAGATAGGGCATTGTGTGCCACCTTAAGAGACATCTCAATATATCGGATGCAGGATGGAATTTATAGGACTCTGCAAGCGCCTGCAATATGGTATCAGGGGTTAGGGTTGGGTCAATTTGCTCCCAACGCGGGAGTTGCAGGGAGGTTTGTGCATAGTCAATGTGTCCTAGCAGATATCTGTAGAGTACCGAGAGATGAGAGCGTCTCGTCGGCGGTCTCACCACGGTCTTGTAAAAATCTGAACTATATTCTGCCTCCGCAATATGTGGGAGGACGGAATTGAGGAAGCTGCTTGCCTGAAGATAAGCGAAGAAAGGGATTGAAGTTCAGGAACTGCAATGGAGTTCCTGAAGTGAGTAAGCCCGTCTAGCAGTCGGGTCCACCAATTGCGCAATACAAGACAAACCCATATCATGCAACCGCCAGAACGAGCCGTGTGAGGACCCATCCTGGAAGCGGGGGTTTCTGATTAAGGACTGATAAAGCGAGTGGTCTGGTGACAGACCCTTTAGCATTCTGATCTTCTTCCATGCCCTCCAAACCGGCATGAGAAGGACGTTACTCCTAACATCAGATGGAAGCTCCACATAAGATAAATGCAGGAAATTTACAAGAGAAGACTCCGGCATGAACAGACCATCCACCCAGCTCGTGGTGAATACATTGGAGGCCTTACACCAGTCCGCAAGATATCGCCCAGGGCCCGCTAGATTATGATAATGGATGTTGGGGAAGCCGAGACCGCCAAGAAGCTTGGGCTGATGAAGAATATGAAGAGGAATGCGTGCCCGTTTGCCCCCCCCCAAATAAAGACTTTTTTTTTTGTTGTTTTTAATTTTCACAGCCTAATGCTAAAAAAAAGAATTTGTGAATCACCTGTGGGGTCTATATACTCAATGCACCCCTGGATATATTCATTAAGGGGTGTAGTTTTCCAATAGGGCGGCCTTTTTAGGGGTGTTTATTAAGTTTTAGCACCTTAGGGCGTCCTCAAACCTGAAATGGTGCCTAAATAAAATCGTATTGAAAATGAGACCCCAGAGTCCACTAGGTGCTCCTCCTATTCTGGGGTTTATGGTTGAGCCAAATAATGCACTAGGGCCACATATGGGATATCTCTAAAAACGGAAGAATCTGGGGAATTTTGATATTAAGTTGCATTTACCTAGTCACATTTACCGTATTTCAGTGAATAATGGATAAATATTGAAAATCTGCAAAAATAGTGACATTTTTAAATTTCACCTCCACTTTTCTTTAAAATTTTTGTGAAATATCTGAAGGGTTATCAAACTTACTAAACACTGTGTAAATACTTAAGGGGTCTAGTTTCTAGATGGCATCACTTATGGGGGATCTGACATGCGGGCCCTCAAAGCCACATCAGAACTGGAGTGGTCCCTAAAAAAAATGTATATTTGCAAATTTTCTTGAAAATGTGATAAATTTCTACTAAGTTTCTAAGCCCTCTAATGTTGTAAAAAAAAAAAAAAAAAAGACATTTAAAAAATGAGCCAACCCATAGTGGACATATGGGAGAGCTAGTTATAAACTATTTTTTGGGGGGAATAATTATCTGTCTTGCACGCAAAATTTTTGGAGCTTTCAAAATCACAAAGTTTTCCAAATTTTCATGAAATTTTGATATTTTTCACAAACAAACAAGGATTGTATGGATAAAAATTTCTTACTAACTTAAAGCACATGTGTCACGAGAAAACAGTCTCTGAATCACAAGGATAGGTAAGTGTCAAAAAGTTATTCTCACATAAAGTGACACGTCAGATTTCAAAAATAGGGCTGTGTCAGGAAGGCCAAAACCGGCTGGGTCCTTAAGGGGTTAAACAAATTGGGAGTTTTTAGAGCAAACTTAGTGTCTTTTAGACCAGATTTGCTCTAGTTCACATCAGTATACGCTGCATGTGCCAGCAGGCCGTGCTTTAGTGTTCAGCACATGAAGCATATCCGCATGTGAAATAGAACAGACGTAGTTCAAATAAGATTGTTTGCCCTATAGTTTCCTGTGGGCCCGCCGCACTATCTGCTAGCTACCTTTTTTTGAAGTATCCTTACTGCAACTATCTGCAACGGAGGCCTTAAACATGACGTGCACAACCCATAATGATACTAAAGTTGCCCTTCGGGTGTGTTCACACTGCCTTCTCTGTGTACGTTGGAAGATTTTCCGACCTATAACACTGACAGGTGCCAACAATATGAAATAAAGTATGGTGCACGCTGCAACATCAGTGCAAACACACAAAAGACACAGCAGCACACTGCAGATGCTAAGATACAGGTAAAGTTTAGACGCCTGGTTCAGGAATTGAGAGGTGAGGCTTTTTAGCTTAGGTTTCCATCTGAAATGGGGTCACCTTGCCGATGGTGGATGAGCTCACACAATTTGATCAAAATGTGCACTAAGAACCTCAGATTTCATGTATATCAGGGTGGAATTATACTTAAGGTATCACTGCTGTATATATCAATGAAAAAGAGAAGAGTAAGTTGTTTTAATGTGAAAACTCACATTTTTTCACCCCAGAGTTTTGCATTCGGAAGCCTTCACAGTATGAACTTTCTAGGCATTAAAGAAGACTGCGAGGCCTTCCTCGGTCACTTCCAGGCCACAGACAGCGTGCGATATGAGGAATTTTTATCAATATGGAGAGAGCTGAAATTCAACACCATATTCTAGTAAGTTGTGATGCTGAGGTGTAGGCAAGTTTTGGATTGCTACTATATTAAAATGGGTGTTCCTGGAAAGGACCTGCTGCATTACTGGTCACCTCAAAGCTTGCTATGATCCAACCATGTAAGAGAATAAGGGGGGCAGGAGGATGTGGGGAGATGCTTGTGGCCGTCCTCCCTATTCACTTCTATGGGAGTTCTGAATATAGTCAAGCAAGTGTGCTTGGCTGTATTCAGAGTTACCATAGAAGTGAATAGGGAGGACGGCCACAATCGTCGCCCCCTCATTCTGTTGCATGGTTGGCTCATAGGAAACTATGAGCTGACCTGTAATGAGGGAAGATCCTTCATAGGAAAACCCCCTCCTTTAATGAAGATATATTGCTGTGGGATGACTGGGTGTACATAACAAGGACACTTTAGGCAGGTTCTTTAAGGTTGTATGCACCAATGTACCAGTTGAAAGACCTACCCAAATTGGCTAACTAAGCCAAATAACTATGTATGGAGGGTAGGGAAGACCTAAAGTGGGTGCAAAGAGACCCTACATAGCAAATACTTTTTTGGAGGCAGTTATTTCTGGATTTGTACAATGACAGCAATCTAGGCAAACAAATACAGTATGTGATGATTTACTGTAATTAAAGAAGTTGCTTGAATGGGTTGTCTCGCCAGTCTGTTTCAGAGCCAGATGCATGCTGTCTCATCCTGGTCATGCTGTGGCTGCTTTTATGGCAGTGTTTAGCATATAAATTCTGCATTCACAGCTCTTCTTAAAGCACTGACATGAGAGCAGCAGATGTTATCTGTAAGTGCAGAGCTCAAAATAGACAAAGAAAGGAGACTAATTACTTGTTTGAGATAACACATTCTGCTCTCAAGCAGCCGGACCTGTCATCATCCCTGCTATCAGTTAAAACGGATCAGAGCTAGATGCCCTGGGGAGAGCAGGATGGTAACCAGAGAAACCTGTGTGCACTCAGGGCTGATAAATTATCTCCTCAACAAAGCCAAAAAAATAAACCAATGTATTTGGAAAGTGTCTTCAATTACCAGGCCCTACGTGTTTAAAGCTAATCTTTGTGGGGAGACAACCTCTTTACCCCAAATAGCCCTGTGTTAAAAAATGGTGCACTCATTTCACAGGATATGCCATAAATGTCTGATAGGTACAAGTCCCACCTCTGGAAAGAAAGGGCTTTCTCTTACCTCTGTACCCCTGAAAAAGTGGCCACTGTCTCCATGTGGAGAATGAGTGAAGAGGTGGCCGCACACGCCGCAGCTATCAAGCATTGGTGGAATATCCTGTGAAAAGGTCTATGATGGAAATACCCCTTAATCTCTTGGCCATCTTTGAACAGAGGGAATTGAGACTTGTCTAAAGTAGGCGAGAGCTTTGTTTGATTATGTTTTGTACATATTTACTTTCATGGTATTTCTCACTTTGTAGATACATAGTAGTTCACTGTATTGTTCTGCAGTAGACAGCGCTTTCTACAGCGCCTGAATTCTGTTCTCTTCCGGTCCATGTACACTAATGACATATTCTTCATTATATTGCAGTGGTGGGATGAGGAGTCTGGAGCTTAATAGGTTCACAAAGGAAGTGCTTTTGTTGCCTCCACCTATTTCCTTCCACCCTACACCTTTCAGATTGGAGTGGGTGCCCTGTACATGCTGTATGGTCTGTATAACACGCAGCTATGTCAGCCCAAACAAAAGGTGAGATTATTGCTGTACGCTTCATTGCACGCTCTACTCTTTATGGTAAAGTCAGCAACCTGATCTGGTGTCAGAGACCGAGGGTGACATGTGTGTACGGGGCTGCGCCAAGAGTCTGGTGTCCTTTCAGCCCAAAAACTGGCGCAGCCCCGCTCTCTAGATTTATAATCGGGCGCACTCCAAAATTAGGCTCTTTAATGTAATGCATCTGAGATGATGGGGGGGGCGTTGCACCACGGCCGTATGATTCTACACATTTATGTCTGTAGGACGGCAAAACTGGGCGCACTACTGCTGGAACAGGCAGACCAAGTTAAAGGTGGTTTACTTGAGCCTGAGTTGTTGTTTTGGAGCTAGAAAGCGCTGAATCTATAACCCGCAGTAGAACAGGTTCATAGATTCAGGCGCATTCTACGCTACTAATGTGCACAAAATAAATAGTGCCTGAGCGCCAAAATACATACATGTCGCCCCAAGTGTTTGTCTTTTTTATGATTTTTCTATGCAAACTGTTACCAGGAAACCATCAACAAGCAGGCCTTCTGCTTTTGCTGGGAAATCCTATTAGGACTTTTTAATTATTAAGCTACTCAGGCAGCCCTGCTCATTACAGAGGTTGCTTGATTTTAACTATTTTACAGCAATGATCTAATCACAAGGAGAACGTCCTCGTTTTACTGCAACTGTAGCATTACATGGCCCCTGCTGAGGTCAGTAGGCAGGTAGCATAATGTTTAGCTCCTTCAGTAGGGGGAGTAGTTGTCTGTAGACGCCGTCTATTCTAGGATACTGGGCGAGGCATTGACAGATCTCTTACCCACAAGCTACTGCCTCCTATGACCCCAGGGAGGAAGAGGGTGATACAGGAAGTTTTATTTTTTATATTAAGCTACTATTGCAGTAAAAAAAAAAAAATATGTATATAATTATCTCAACCTTTACACAGTTATTCCAGCTTTGTTGTCCCTCGTCTGTTTACTCCCTTTTTTACACTTGTCCTATGACCAATGCAGTCAATCAGTGCCCAAGGGCCATTCCCTTAGTATCACTGCTTGTGAGCCATTTACTTAGTGAGCAGTGATATCATTGGAACAGCATGCGACCATAGTGGTCACACGACAGAGGGGGGAAGTAGATAGACAGAGAGGGACAATACAGACAGTGATAGAATAACAGTAAGTGCAAAGCTGTGTGTGTAAGTGTACAACAGGTGTATATCTCAATAGATGTATAAAATTACAGAAACTTAGTGTTAAAAAAGGACTAAATGAGATGTCTTAAGCATGCACATGGCCAGCTTGAATTGGGATTTAAACAGTCCTCCTCATCATGGTGTTCACATTAAGACATCATGAGACCAAGACAACCTCTTACAATTGATCAACAGTACCTCGACAACCAAGTGTTACGCCAAACCATTTACATCAGTGTGGTCTGCATGCTAGACGATCTGACCAAGCCACCAGGCGGAGGCATCATCGTCTTGCATGAGCCAGGGTGCATCTACGCTGCTGCTCAGTGCTGTTCAGTGATGAAAGTCGATTCACTCTGATCAGAAATAATGGCCCCCAATAATGCTGGAAATGTCAAGGAGAGCGCTATGCATCACCCGGGTTAGGTTCCCTTACCAGTTGTCTAGCGCACAAACCACGCTGATGTAAACGGTTACAATTGATCTGACATGACACTTGGTTGCCTCTAACCTCTCTTAAACGTGCCTGGAGTTGTATAACATCCAGTTCCGCAGGGCATTGGTTACAATGAAGCGGTCATCAGTGTGTGATGGAGCCAAAGGATATCTACTTCTTTGCCTTTCTGTGACTCCTCCAGTCTCTCTGTATCTCCGTTGCAACCTGCTGATGACACTCAGAGCTAATTGGTCACTTCCGTCCGAGAACCTACTGCCTGAAACCTTGCAATGATGAGGTACTGTTGATCAATTGTAAGGTGTTGCCTTGGCCTCATGATGTCTCAATGTGAACAGCAGGATGAGGAGGACTGTTTAAATCCCAATTCAAATTGATCCTGTAAATTTATTGCGTGATTCAGGGATCAAACACCTGATGTGAATTTTGCCATTAAGCTCCTTGGTAGAGATCAGCAAGTTGTGAAAAAGGTACTGAAACGTTGAACAATTGGACAAGTGCATCAAAAAGGAAGATATGGTCTCATTTAGCGCATTTAACTTTTATTCAAGAAATTTTATGTTCATCCTGAAATTTCAACCACCAGCCAAAGATCCCTAACTTTTTGTTAAAATATATATATACACACACTACTAACAAAAAGTTGGGGATATTTGGCTTGTGGTTGAAATTTCAGGATGAACATAAAATATTAATGCCCCAATCATCCGAACCTCTTATGCTCGCCTCTAAGCCTACTTTGCTCGTGCTGCACCAGTTCTCTGGAACATCTGTCCCCATACAATCAGGCAAACTCATAACCAGCATAGTTTTAAGCGCGCCCTGAGGATACATCTTCTGAGATAGGCCTACCAAGATCCCCAATTGCTACCCCACTTACAGTCACACACCATTCTGTCACTCCCTGCACTTGTGCACTCACAGACCCTCATCTGTACATAGATTTACAGTTTGGGTGGCAGGTTCATCCATATTTATGAAACCTGGCTGGACCATTGTATAAAGCAAGCACTTGTCACCTTTTGTCTCAAACATACACCCTCCTAGATTGTAAGCTCTTGCAAGCATGGCCCTCACACCTTGTATCTTAGGGTATGTTCACATGGGAAAACTTCGGCACGCATTTTGCGTCGTATTTGTGCTCTAATACGAGCGAGATGTGCGCCGAAATTACGGTAACCCATAGTTCTCATAGAGATCTATGGATTACGTCTCCTCTCCCCGCTCGTACAATACGATCGTATTGTACGAGCGGGGAGATAAGTGACTTGTCAATTACTTGCGAATACACTCCGAGTAATGAATGTCAATGGGGCTGGCGTGCTGCCGGCTCCTCCGCGCCGCGGGAGTACGCGCTGATCAGCACGACTCCCAAATTACCCGGCGTAATTGCGGCCGTACTGTACACGCTGCAATTACGCCGTGTGAACATAGCCTTATCTGTAAGTAGCTTTTTACTACATTGCCTTTGTTTTATCTATACCTATACCCTTTAAATTGTAATGTGCTATGGAATATGTTGGCACAATATAAATAATGATGTATTATGCACACACTGTATTCTTTTATTGCAAGAGTAACTTTAAAAAAAAACAAAAAACACACTGCAAACACCCCTTTAAATGTTTCCTGGCATTTAGGTTGCAGAACTTTGTGACTTGATGCATATAGACATATACATAAATTAGATGCGTGAACTGTGAACTCAGATTTTTAGATGTTTTTGTACATATCAGGTTTTACTTGAATATTATTTTTTTTTCACTAAACAAGTTTTAATGCATGATGGGAATTGGAGAATTCTTTTAAATTTCAGATAAAACTCATATTTTTCATTTTAGTATTAGCGTAAATGTGAAAATTGTCCCGGCAGCGAGAGGATTACAAATCCATTTAGAATGGAAAATAAAACCAACAACTGTTTCTTTTTTTTATTTTTTTTTTAACCCATGCAACCTATATTGGACTAGAGGCTCAGGTTCTGACTTTCTCCTTTGATCTCTTGCAGATACGTATAGCCCTGAAGGACTGGGCTGATGTAGAACAATTTCATCAGGAACTAATCAGCGCTGAGCACCTAGACGCGGTGTACGTCTTCAGACAGCTGCGGCGTATGCGGGCCTTTTATTTTACGGGGATGCCCACCCTGGTAAGGCAGTAGGGGAAGTGTTCTTTTCACGGTTCATCATTACCGCGTGTGCTCTTCATGATCAGCAATCTGCTATCAAATATTATTAATCCAGCAGAAATAACTTACTGAAGCATTTGAATCTGTGACGTCCTGGAGAAATTATTGCTCCTCTACTTAAGTTTTATTCTGCTCACTGAACATGGGAAGGATCAGGCTTTTCAGGCGTGGCATTGCTGTCAGATTTCAAGGGCTTGTTTGGTTTATAACAATTTGGTTTCCAAATACACTATTTTCGGGGGTGATAGAGGAGTGTCCTGTATAATCCTTAGGGTATGTTCACATGGCGTGTTGGGTCCGTGTGAACGTACGTCCTTAGATGCGTGTTTGGGTACATTTAGACGGACCCAAACGCATCTAGCAATAGTTAAAAAGACAAGACGTCCATCCAGTTCAGCCTATTTTGCTAAGGGGTTGAGCCAGAGGAAGGCAAAACCCCCATGAGGTAGAAACCAATTGTCCTCAATTGAGGGAAAAAATTCCTTCCCGACTCCAATCTGGCAATCGGAAAAATCCTTGGATCAATGACCCTTCTCCAGAATCCCGGTCACTATAACTTATGTTATCATGCTCCAGAAATGCATCCAAACCCTTCTTGAACTCTGTTAGTGAATTCACCATGACAAGTTCCTCTGGCAGAGTTCCACAGTCTCACTGCTCTTACAGTAAAGAATCCCTTTCTATGTTTTTGCAGAAACATTCTTTCCTCTTGACATAGAGGATGCCCCCTTGTTCTGGATACAGCCCTGGGTATAAATAGATGTTGGGAGAGATCTCTATATTGACCTTTAATATATTTATACATATTTATTATGTCCACCCGAAGCGATCTTTTCTCTAAACCAAATAACCCTAATCTTGCTAATCTTTCTGGGTACTGTAGTCCACCCAGTCCTTTTGTTGCTGCCATTGTACCTGTTCAAGCTCCACAATGTCTTTCCTGTGCACTGGTGCCCAAAACTGTCCCCAATATTACATGTTTGGTCTGACCATTGACTTGTATAATTGTGATTTTACACTGCTCGCAATGTAAAACGCGTATCGGTGTTCACACGAGTGATCGCTGATGCGTGTTTACGTTGCCTCTTTCGGATCCATTCCTAGAACTGACATGTCAATTCTTGGTCCGAAAGACGCAGCAGGAGCCGTATAATAAAGTATAGGGTGCGATCCTGCTACGTGTTGGATCCGTATAGGATCCGATCACCGATGCGATTTTCAGATCCAAAACTCTGATCCAAGAACAGTGTGAACAAGCCCTTGGCTATAAGCCAGACCCTAGAAGCATCTGTTGCTGTGAAGCACCTGCCTTATACATACACAACTCATCAATTTAGCCCCCATCGTGTTTTTGGCCTCTGGTGGTATCTTTGGAAGAAACAAAGGACGCTACAGAGTGAATATAGACTTGCAGTACTTGTCTGTTTTATTCATTGTATGTATCAGACAGAAAACAGACTCTTGTATCCGGCACAGATACGTTCTGGAAATGGTAAATATGGGCCAAAATAGAGTATTCATTTGCCCTATGGACCCCTATGCTGTGATATACATCGGGATAACTTTTTCAAGGTAATCCGACAGGATACCACTGACTGCGGCCAAAATATTTTGTAATGCGGCCTGTAATGGAAACTATGGAATGCTTCATTACACCGGGGGTGGCATATGGATGTTATAGAGGGGGACCCAGTTCTGCTTCAGACAGCGTCTCATATCCTTGAGGAGCTGACCAATATGTAATACTACATGTTCCTTACAGCGGCAGGGGAAATGTGCGGCAAGCCAGAGCTTCAGCTGCTATAACCGAGGGCTTCTGAAGCTCAGCCTATGCTGATGACCTGATCACCGGTCTGGCTTCAGTATACAAACCGCTTGCCATTAGAAGAGATTTCCTTTAAACTCTTATTTCTTATCTGTCCTGCTTTTTGGTTCCGTCATTCTGTTCATAAACCAACAGTAAAGCCCGACTCCAAATGAAAGCGGTAAAAGCTATGGCCCTGTCACCCAACTGTCCCCAGATCCTGAAAAGCACATATTCATTATTACCCCTCTAAGAGCATTGCCATTATTTGTAGTTGCTCCCTATGCCAGATACAACACCTCTGAAAAAGGATGTCCTTGGGGCCCGTTCACACAGCACAGGACAAATACCGGTCGGTTTACCCGGCCGGTATTTGTCCAGTTTTTGTGCCATGCAAACGGCCGCTGGGGGACGGCTTTTCTCCGCGATGAGCCCTCCCCCTTCACATTCACTTGTTCATATTCCGTCAGAAAACCGGACGGAAGAATGAACGTGTAGAATGTTTTTCGGGCGGCATATAGTCTGAGAAACCGCCGGGCGGAAAACCCGTATAGTGGGGACTGCTTCACGGGTTTTCCATAGAGCTCCATGTAAAAGTTTGCAGCCGGTTCTTCAAACAGTTTGCAAAACCGCAAACCGTCTGAAAAACCGGCTGCAAACCGGTGCCGTGGGGACAAGGCCTTAGGGTTTCCAAGGAGTGTCCCTCCCAAATTACTAACTAGGTAATCATGTGATGTCTAGCGTGTGTCGTCCACAGGTTCTGTTACTTAGAATAGGACCTGTGCCCAAATCTCACTGGGAATTTTATGGTTTCCCCAGCAATCTGACCCTTTGGTATGGAGCTGCACCTCTCCATGCCCAGTCTACAGGTCTGGTAGGAGAGGGGGCACTTTCACTGTATAGGAAGCACAGAAGACTACACTTTCCTATACAGTGGAGCACAGAAAAGGAAACCGCAGGAAACATTTTTTTGTAAAATTGTAGCCTGTGGCTGATGTATGCCACTGGATATGCCAGGTGTATACCTGTAAGTGCTATATACAGTAATATGGGGAAATATCACTGGCGGTGGAAATGAGCATTCGGCTTCCCATGACTCCTGGATGCAATGACTTTCTATACACTCACTATGGCTGAGATGGTACTTACTATATCATCCATATTGACTGGACTATGCTAAGATTAAGGGAATATTCAGCGGATTCCAGTGACCAGAGATTGTTGCATTCACATTCTGCACCTTTTTTTGTGTTTCTGCAGCTGACGTTCAAGTCGCAGAGGGGCAACAGACCTGAAGCAAGCCGGTTGGACTTTTTAGAAAAAATAGACCGAGTGTCTGATCTGATCACATCGGAATCTCTAGAGGTAACGTTACATTTTTAGATGTCTTATTTCCTGCCATGTTTCTCTAAGTAGGAATATGAGCTGGCGAGGTCTTAGTAAAGAGAAGTTCAGACCACGTTGTGCATGTTCACCTTATATGCTTTTTTGTTGTGGTGTAGGAAAGCAGAACCTGCTGTACTTTCCTATATAGTCCATCACTGCAAGTAAAGTTAGCAGCCTAAGCATGCCCCATGTACCAGTTGGGCCATATAGCTACAAATATAAGGGTGCGTTTGATTATTTGGCCAATTCCGTAACACTTAGGGCCACATGAATGAAATTTGGCATTTAAACGCTAAATTTCATGCACATTATAATGTCATAGAATGAACCTGATTTATGAAACTGTTCTACTGCAGGTCATAAATCAGGCGCATTCTAGCACTAATACGACACTTCTGGCTCAGGTAAACCACTCTGAAAGTGCTCTACCTGTTCCAGCTGTAATGCGCCTAAAAATACCGTAGCAAAGCTATAAATCTGTAGCTTTGTAAGGTTGTAGTGCGCCCCGGCTCCCGCACGCCCCCCCGAAGTCAGGCGCATTACAACGTGCCACTTGCGTTTTGTAATGCGCCTGATATTGGCGTAAGGGAGACTTTGCGCTAATGCGAAAGGGGCTGCTCCTGATATCGGGCTGAAAATACGCCAGACTTCTGCCGCAGCCCCGTTCATACATGTCCCCCTTAGAGACTGAGTGATCAGGATGTCTAAATGCTGGGAGTCAACTGTCTGCAGATGGGAAGCTTTCTTGTGGAGAACTTAATGGCTTGGCTTAAAATCCCCAGTCATGTTTCAATCTGTTTAATGGGTTGGATGAAGCTGTAAGGGACACTTCTCCCAATAGGTGGCACCAGAGCAACCTAGCTCTAGAGCGTGTTTGCATATTTGAGCTCCCAGGGAGCATTGTGTGGTCTATAGGCCCCCCTGCACTTTTATGGTGTTCTCCTTAAGGAGAAATTTTACCCTCAGAGCCTTGATGTTAACAAAAGTTGTATATTTTAGCTTGATCTGATTTTCATTTCCTAGGAAATCATGAATATTCAAGACCATTACCAGCAAACAAAGCGTCATCTTTCCGGTGATAAATCGCAGCCTGATAAGTCTCTGAGTTTGATAAAAGAAGATTTTACAGATAACTTGCACTCTTTAGTAGAAGAATATGAGTTCTGGAAGCAAGAAAAGCAGGTAAGCAAAAAACCAATTTACAAAGCTGAAATATCATTGACACGGACGTTATTGAATCTTGGTATTTATGACTGCAGAGTCGTTAGAAAGCTTGGCCACCAGCAGGTGGGATACTGGAGACAGTGAATTGTGAGAAGTGTTTGTGCTTGCCTTATGAAGCCATCCTTAGTTAAAGGGGTTATCTCACTACATGGATTGCTTGTTATGTTAAAGATCTTGCAAAAACAAGTCTCTTTGCAATATATGTCCATTAACAGTGTCCTACCTATTCCTAGATATCCCCTCTTGTATGGGCTGCATCAGCTCCTCAGGATGCTATAGCTACAGACCTGTTTGATCTCTCTTGATAGGCTGTGAGTACTGGTCGCTATAGCTACAGACCTGGTGTCCTCAGCAGCTTATTGCAGATCAGTAGAAGCCATTAAAGACGCCCCTGAATTCAAAATTGAAACTGAAAACAGGACTGAGGTAAGATGAATTCATGTAGTGAGACAACCCCTTTAAATTGAAGCTGGCCTGGTGATCATGGGGGTTGGCTTCCGAAATGCCCAGTGATCAGCTATTACCATCAGAAGAAGCTGCAGCCAGCCATACATCCTCTGGCTGCAGGGAGGATGGTACATGTTGGGCATTGGGCTGGGTCTACCATAGTTAGAGTTGCTTCCTCCCCCCATATCATCCCTGTAACTTAAGAAGACCATCAATGCTTTATGGGGCTATAGCTCGCTGAACCCTACCAGTCAGAAGAATGAATGGGGCATTTACAAAAGCATAGTGAATAACCTGAATTGAATTAAAAATCCAGCACTCGACATTGACTGGTAAAAACTTCCAGTTTTACTTCTAAGCAACAACTGATAAAACCGTGCAAGATCCGTCCACACGGCATGGTTTCTTGGTCGGATTTTCAGGCTGTTTGCAGAATTGGAAACAGTCTGAAAGGTGACATGCAACCAACCCCATTGACTTTAATAGAAAATCCGTTCAGTAGTAGTGGATTTTTACACCGCCGGCATTCCGAAAATCTTTGAACATGCACAGTGTTCTAGGTGTAATAGTCAGTAGTTAAGGGGGATGGGCAAATCTGCAAACCGCAGACAGAACCGTCTCCCAAAACCATTGACAAAACGATAAAATACAGGTCGGATTCTTGAACAATATCCAACCGGCATTTTACACTTACCATGTGGCCGCACAATATATCACTGCTCACCATGCTTGCAGCATTCACTCCCCTGATAAGTACCACCTACATCTCCAGGCGATTTTGACTTAGGAAAAAAGCTGAGTACTACAGTCTATTATATAGGAGAGGTAATGTAATCACAATAATACCAGTACAGATTGTTTGAAGAGAACATGTATTAAAGAGCATACACAAGTCTGTGCCGATAAGTAGTCTCCTGTCTATGTAGCAGCTGCATGTGACTTAAACTACCAATGCATTGCGGTTTTAACCACAGGTGGCTGCTGCACCCCGGGTCCCCGGCTTTAAAAGGGTGTTCTCACCACGCTATTACGCTATTTTACAGAGCCTGCTCTTTACAGGCAGGGCTGTGGAGTCAGCAAGCCAAAGCACCGACTCCTCAATTTCCCAAACCTCCGACTCCTGACTCCCTCATACACGGCGCATGTTTAAGTGATAACTTTACTGTAGTAAAATGGTCCCATCAGGCTGTTTATCAGCTTATGATACAATAATCAAGCTATTTAGGTAGAACAGACACTGACAAGCAAAAGGGTAACGATGTTTTTTGAACACTTGTGGGTAGAGTTGAAGAAAAAGCTGTATTTCTATCCAAGTCCAGTCTGCACCAACATTGGGAATGTGTAGAAGAGACCTGGGATCAGATTTTGGTCAATATATGCTTGAATCTGATTCAGAGCCCAGAAGGATTCTGGCAGTGCTGAAAATCAAAGGTGGATTCACCAAATACTAACAAAATAATAAAAATTAACATTTTGATTTTTAGGAGCAAAACAGGAACAATGCAGTTACAGGAAAAAATCTGCAGAACTAAGCAGATGCTAAATACTTGCAGGTCACATTTATGTATAAGATAGGTAAGATGACTGTATGTAAAATGACAGTAGCCTCATGTACAAAGCTGTAGTGGATGGTGAGATATGGAGCCTGAAAGTCACAAGTTCAAAACATTGTTACCATTTTGCTTGTCAGTGTAAATATATTTATTGGGATATGACTTTAGAACACAAAAAATTGTAAATATGCAAAACCTGCAGGAACATTTGTGGAGTCTCTGAATTTGTACTGAGAAATAGTATTGCCCCCATCAGATCTTTCATACATGACCTCACATCTGATCTCATTATTTCCAGGCTAGAGAACGGCCTCTCTACACTAACTTGGGTCGGTGGCAAAGCAGTGACCACAGGGGCAACATCTCTAACACTGTCGGGGTATAAAGGAATTGCCTCAGCCACAGTCAGTTCTGATGAATGGTTGAACTCTTCTACTTCTTTGAAAGCAGGTGAAAAATGTTCAATCTGTTTGCCACGGGAGCGGGATCTTCTCCCCTGCAGCAATCCTCTGCCTGCTACATGTCATCCAGATACTTTTCAAAATTAAACTCCTCATCCGATGAGTCTGAAGATATGGGAGCAGTAGCAAGGGAAAGACCCAATTCCTGTTGGCACTGCATTGAACTAACTGTACCAATTTAGCATATATTTTTGGGAGCCAGTCTATTTTATAACAATTTCGAATCCACCAAAATGGACACCGACTCTGACTTCATGACTCAGACTCCACAGCCCTGGTTACTACTATATGTATATTATTATGTTTCTTTTCTTTTATTAGACACCAAAAACTCATGATGAGCAAGGCACGTCTCAAGAATCTGAGGTCAGTCGTACCGCATCATCTATACTAAAGCAAGGGCTTAATGTTTGTCGTAGTTACTTGTCCTCCAGCATTCTCCCTTTCTTCTTTTATTTTTTAGGGATCAGAGAGGGCAAAATATTTGGAAAGCATAAAATCTAAAACCTACAGTTCGGTGACACAGGTAAGATATGAGAACACTGGTCAGAACACCAGTATGCCACAAGGTGCAGTGGTATCAATTACACATGATCTTTTCTTTTTTCCCAAATGAACTTATTCGTTTATGGTTCACCCATTCCCCTACGTTCTTTGGTTGGCATCCTTGGTTTCCATTCCAGCTCAGCGAGATCTGTAAAGTTTCCAATACACTTTGTTTGATTCCTTGGTGCTTTTCCAACCTCTGCTTGCTGTCAGTCAGTAATAACTGCCAGGGAATAAACTCCGCCCTGGTCATGTGATGGACACGGATGCGTGACACATTAACCCGTTCCTGCCACAGCAATTTTTGGTAACATGTTTGTTATTTTCCATCTCTGCCTCCCAAGAGCCAGAACTTTTTTTCTTTTAATTTTTTTGTGGAAAATGTATTATTTTTTACTGTACTTCTTTGTGAGCAAAATTGGGCCATTTTGTGGGGGAATTTTTATTTGAATTTTACTGTTCTGTACAAAATGACATGAACTTGACGCTGTAGTTCAGTATGATTCCAACTATGCCAAATTTTTATTTTATTTTTTTTTTAAAAGTTCCCCTACAATATTTGACCACTATGGGGCATGATCCCTTGTATACTACACTATACCAATGTATTGGAGCGTGGCATACATTTACCACTTCCACAAAAACAGCCCGCCTCTGGCAGATGGAGAGTGGCGTACAATTACCACATACTCTATTACAGCCACCTCTGGCAGGTGGAGCGTGGCGTACAATTACCACCTTCTCTATTACAGCCTCCTCTGGCAGGTGGAGCGTGGCGTACAATTACCACCTTCTCTATTACAGCCTCCTCTGGCAGGTGGAGCGTGGCGTACAATTACCACTTCCTCTATTACAGCCGCCTCTGGCAGGTGGAGCGTGGCGTACAATTACCACCACCTCTATTACTGCCGCCTCTGGCAGGTGGAGCGTGGCGTACAATTACCAGTTCCTCTATTACAGCCGCCTCTGGCAGGGGGAGCGTGGCGTACAATTACCAGTTCCTCTATTACAGCCGCCTCTGGCAGGTGGAGCGAGGCGTAGAATTACCCGGTGCTCTATTCCAGGCGCCTCTGGCCGGTGAGCGTGGCGTACAATTACCAGCTCCTCTATTACAGCCGCCTCTGGCAGGTGGAGCGTGGCGTACAATTACCAGCTCCTCTAATACAGCCGCCTCTGGCAGGTGGAGCGTGGCGTACAATTACCTCTTCCTCTATTACAGCCGCCTCTGGCAGGTGGAGCGTGGCGTACAATTACCTGGTCCTCTATTACAGCCGCCTCTGGCAGGTGGAGCGTGGCGTACAATTACCACCTTCTCTATTACAGCCGCCTCTGGCAGGTAGAGCGTGGCGTACAATTACCAGTTCCTCTATTACAGCCGCCTCGTGCAGGTGGAGCGTGGCTTACAATTACCACCATCTCTATTACAGCCGCCTCTGGCAGGTGGAGCGTGGCGTACAATTACCAGTTCCTCTATTACAGCCGCCTCGTGCAGGTGGAGCGTGACGTACAATTACCAGTTCCTCTATTACAGCCGCCTCTGGCAGGTGGAGTGTGGCTTACAATTACCACCACCTCTATTACAGCCGCCTCTGGCAGGTGGAGTGTGGCGTACAATTACCAGTTCCTCTATTACAGCCGCCTCTGGCAGGTGGAGTGTGGCGTACAATTACCAGTTCCTCTAATACAGCCGCCTCTGGCAGGGGGAGCGTGGCGTACAATTACCATCACCTCTATTACAGCCGCCTCTGGCAGGTGGAGCATTGCTTACAATTACCACCACCTCTATTACAGCCGCCTCTGGCAGGTGGAGCGTGGCTTACAATTACCAGTTCCTCTATTACAGCCGCCTCTGGCAGGGGGAGCGTGGCGTACAATTGCCACCACCTCTATTACAGCCGCCTCTGGCAGGGGGAGCGTGGCTTACAATTACCACCACCTCTATTACAGCCGCCTCTGGCAGGTGGAGCGTGGCGTACAATTACCTGTTCCTCTATTACAGCCGCCTCTGGCAGGTGGAACGTGGCTTACAATTACCACCATCTCTATTACAGCCGCCTCTGGCAGGGGGAGCGAGGCGTACAATTACCAGTTACTCTATTACAGCCGCCTCTGGCAGGGGGAGCGGGGCGTACAAGTACCTCCTACTCTATTACAGCCGCCTCTGGCAGGTGGAGCGTGGCGTACAATTACCAGTTCCTCTATTACAGCCGCCTCTGGCAGGGGGAGCGTGGCGTACAATTACCACCATCTCTATTACAGCCGCCTCTGGCAGGGGGAGCGTGGCGTACAATTACCAGGTCCTCTATTACCGCCGCCTCGTGCAGGTGGAGCGTGGCTTACAATTACCACCTTCTCTATTACAGCCGCCTCTGGCAGGTAGAGCGTGGCGTACAATTACCAGTTCCTCTATTACAGCCGCCTCGTGCAGGTGGAGCGTGGCGTACAATTGCCACCACCTCTATTACAGCCGCCTCTGGCAGGTAGAGCGTGGCGTACAATTACCAGTTCCTCTATTACAGCCGCCTCTGGCAGGTAGAGCGTGGCGTACAATTACCAGTTCCTCTATTACAGCCGCCTCGTGCAGGTGGAGCGTGGCTTACAATTACCACCATCTCTATTACAGCCGCCTCTGGCAGGTGGAGCGTGGCGTACAATTACCAGTTCCTCTAATACAGCCGCCTCTGGCAGGGGGAGCGTGGCGTACAATTACCAGTTCCTCTATTACAGCCGCCTCTGGCAGGGGGAGCGTGGCGTACAATTACCACCACCTCTATTACAGCCGCCTCTGGCAGGTGGAGCGTGGCGTACAATTACCACCTTCTCTATTACAGCCGCCTCTGGCAGGTGGAGCGTGGCTTACAATTACCAGTTCCTCTATTACAGCCGCCTCTGGCAGGTGGAGCGTGGCTTACAATTACCAGTTCCTCTATTACAGCCGCCTCTGGCAGGTAGAGCGTGGCGTACAATTACCAGTTCCTCTATTACAGCCGCCTCTGGCAGGGGGAGCGTGGCGTACAATTACCATTTTCCTCTATACAGCCGCCTCTGGCAGGTGGAGCGTGGCGTACAATTACCACCATCTCTATTACAGCCGCCTCTGGCAGGGGGAGCGTGGCGAAACAATCACCAGTTCCTCTATTACAGCCGCCTCTGGCAGGTGGAGCGTGGCGTACAATTACCACCTTCTCTATTACAGCCGCCTCTGGCAGGGGGAGCGTGGCGTTACAATTACCAGTTCCTCTATTACAGCCGCCTCTGGCAGGTGGAGCGTGGCGTACAATTACCACCATCTCTATTACAGCCGCCTCTGGCAGGTGGAGCGTGGCGTACAATTACCACAATCTCTATTACAGCCGCCTCTGGCAGGGGGAGCGTGGCGTACAATTACCAGTTCCTCTAATACAGCCGCCTCTGGCAGGTGGAGCGTGGCTTACAATTACCAGTTCCTCTATTACAGCCGCCTCTGGCAGGGGGAGCGTGGCGTACAATTACCAGTTGCTCTATTACAGCCGCCTCTGGCAGGGGGTGCGTGGCGTACAATTACCAGTTCCTCTAGTACAGCCGCCTCTGGCAGGGGGAGCGTGGCGTACAATTACCTGTTCCTCTATTACAGCCGCCTCTGGCAGGTGGAGTGTGGCGTACAATTACCAGTTCCTCTATTACAGCCGCCTCTGGCAGGGGGAGCGTGGCGTACAATTACCAGTTCCTCTATTACAGCCGCCTCTGGCAGGTGGAGCGTGGCGTACAATTACCAGTTCCTCTAATACAGCCGCCTCTGGCAGGTGGAGCGTGGCGTACAATTACCACCATCTCTATTACAGCCGCCTCTGGCAGGGGGAGCGTGGCGTACAATTACCAGTTCCTCTATTACAGCCGCCTCTGGCAGGTGGAGCGTGGCGTACAATTACCACCACCTCTATTACAGCCGCCTCTGGCAGGTGGAGCGTGGCGTACAATTACCACCACCTCTATTACAGCCGCCTCTGGCAGGAGGAGGGTGGCGTACAATTACCAGTTCCTCTATTACAGCCGCCTCTGGCAGGTGGAGCGTGGCTTACAATTACCAGTTCCTCTATTACAGCCGCCTCTGGCAGGAGCAGTAAAGCGGCAGGCCTAGTCGGCACCCTATGATTGTGTGATGGGAGGACAGGACAGCACCTAGATCTCCTTCCCAACACTACTACTTCAGGAAGGGCTTAAAGCAACAGATCTGATAACTATACTACAGGGGCCCATAAACCTGTGTGTAAAAGGTATGGCCAGCACATAAACCATGAAAGCTCCTACTGACCGACAGCAAGGAGTCCATACAGAATGTATATTGGAAACTTCTATTGTTACTCGATGAAGAAAGAATAACCTGTATTTGATTCATCCTATATATCAATGTAACGCAAGTCAAGATTCACATTCGGGATTTCTATCAATTACACCTAGGCTGTCAAGTCCAGACGTCACCGGCAGGTTGAGATGGTGAAGAAGGCAACGGCGAAAGATATTCAACTTCCAATGAGTTGCGTGGACATTCTAAGATTAAAGAGATTCAAGAGGCGGCAGGCCAGACTGGGTAAACCTTGTTTAATTTAAAGTAGCACTCAAAATTGATGTTATAGTTGTAATTTAGCCCTGTATCCTTTATAGTATGCTATAAAGGATACAGGGCTAAATTACAACTATTACAACTTGCCGCTAAATCCCATAAGATGAGCAACTACTTGTGGATCTGCATAGAAATCTCTCGGCTGAACTGTGTATAATATTTTTTAAAAATCTTCCTCTCTTACCGTATTTTTCGGACTATAAGATGCACTTTCTTCCCCCCCCCAAATCTTGGGGGGAAAACAGGGGTGCGTCTTATACTCTGACCATACTCTTGGGCCGGCAGGAGACTGAAGTTCCGCGATGCTGCAGGAAGCCGGCGGCGGAGTTTAAAGGTTAATACCCCGCCGCCGGCTTCCCACAGCATCGCAGAACTTCAGTCTCCTGCCGGCCTGAGATTAAGTCAATTCCGAGCGGCAAGTGCTGGCGGCGAGCGATCGGTTCAGGCTGCGGGCGCTTGTTGTGGGTGGCATGCGCTCTGTGAGCTGGCAGAGGCCAATCGTAGCGGCCGGTGACCCTTCTGTGCGGGCGGCTCCATGCAGGCAGTGGGGGGCGGCTCCATGCAGGCAGTGGGGGGCGGCTCCATGCAGGCAGTGGGGGGCGGCTCCATGCAGGCAGTGGGGGGCGGCTCCATGCAGGCAGTGGGGGGGGGGCGGCTCCAAGCAGGCCGTGGGGGGCGGCTCCATGCAGGCAGTGGGGGGCGGCTCCATGCAGGCAGTGGGGGGCGGCTCCATGCAGGCAGTGGGGGGCGGCTCCATGCAGGCAGTGGGGGGCTGCCAGCAGCAGGGATGGATCCGGATCCATTCCGGCTCTTAACACTTCTGCCACCACTTGCTGAATGAGGAGCGGTGGTGTGCACCACTCGTCTGTCCGATCACCCCCCTGCAAGAGAGAGGCAAGATCGCCATTGAGATAGAAGCCAAATGTCCTCGTCTCCGAATCCCTTCTAACAACAAATATGGCTATCAGAATAACCCTCCGGATCAGCAACCCACCACCAGAAACCTGGTACCTGAAAGGGCGTGTTCACATGGGGTGGATCCACAGCATCATACAACAGCAAAGGGAATGAGATTAAAGAAATCTCAAAAATCCACCCAATGTCCTGGGGGTGCAGATCTGAAATCCTCAGCACGTCAATTTACGTTGCTTTAAAAGTCATGTTTTTATAGCGGATACCTGCAACAAAACCTAAATGTTGTGGTAATAAAGGCGCAAAATCCGCAACATTTCATTTTTGTCGCAGACATTGGCTTCCCTAGTGAATTCAGTGGGGAATATCTGCTACAAATCCATGACTTTGAGGGTAATGTTCACACAGTGTGTTGGGTCCATGTAAACATACGTTTTTAGCTGCGTGTTTGGATCCATCTATCGGACCGCAAACTGACCCAAACACGTATCTAATAAATAGCGGTGTGATTTACATTGTTTTTAATCTGAAACACGCATCGGTGTTCACACGAGTGATCACCGATGCGTCTCACTGCATCTTTCAGACCAAGAACTGACATGTCAATTCTTGGTCTGAAAGACGCAGCAGGAGTCCTATAAAACTATAGAGTGCGTTCCTGCTGCATCAAACACACATCCAAACACCCTTCCCTTCTTCCCTCCTGTAACATATGTAAAGGTTTCCATCAGGTCCCCCCTTTCCCTTCTTCCCTCCTGTAACATATGTAAAGGTTTCCATCAGGTCCCCTCTTTCCCTTCTTCCCTCCTGTAATATATGTAAGGTTTCCATCATGTCCCCCCTTTCCTTTCTTCCTTCCTGTAATATATGTAAGGTTTCCATCACGTCCCCCCTTACCTTTCTTCTTTCCTGTAACATATGTAAAGGTTTCCATAATGCCCTCCTTCCCTTCTTTCTTCCTGTAACATATGTAAAGGTTTCCATCATGCCCTCCTTCCATCCTGTAACATATGTAAAGGTTTCCATCATGTCCCTGCTCCCTCCTTCCCGGAACATATGTAAAGGTTTCCATCATGTCCCTCCTTTCCGTCATGTCCCCCTTTCCTTCTCCCTCTGTAACATATGTAAAGGTTTCTTCCTGTAACATATGTAAAGGTTTCCTTCCTGTAACATATGTAAAGGTTTCCATCATGTCCCTCCTTTCCCTTCTTCCCTCCTGTAACATATGTAAAGGTTTCCATCATGTCCCTCCTTTCCGTCATGTCCCCCCTTTCCCTTCTTCCTTCCTGTAACATATGTAAAGGTGTCCTTTTTTCGTTCTGTTTTCCAGGCTTTACAAATCAAGCTTACTTTTCATAAGTTTTTAGCTTGAGACCTTCCCCACTTTTGTAGCCCATCTCTGCATCTGTAGTATTTTATCATTGTCTTTTTGTAGGTACGATCCCCAGAACTGTCCCCAGTATTCCAGATGTGGTCTCACTAGATCTCTATACAGCGGGATCACAGTCTTTCTTGCTGGTTATACCTCTAGCTTTGCAGACAGGCATTCGGCTTGCTTGTCCTGCAGTTTGGCCACATTGTCATACTTCCTATCCTTGTCCACATTGGTACAATAGTTTCCTACTTAAGGTTTACCGTCAGTTTTCTTGCAGCGGTCTCTGGTTCTGATTTTGCTCAAATCAAGATGATCATTCTGTTGTGTGTTGGGAACAAGTGCTCGATGATCACATTGAAGAACTATGGATTCCTAATATTTAAGGCATATCCATTAATAACTATTGGATTTATATTTGATTAGCAGCGGAAGCAAAGTTGGCTCGGAAGGAACTGGAGTCGATGCAGGAGGAGGAGAACTCATCCAGCAGTGAAGGTGAGTCCGTATAGTCCTATAGCTCCCCTATAATGACTGTATACCGCCTGCTTGTTTATTGCCAGGTGTCTATATAGCATCTGCCTATGTCCTGGGTGGGCTGTGGGCGCCGCAGGCTATGTCTGGTATTGTAGCTCAGCCTCAATGTGTATGAGGATAGTTTTATACAAGCACAACATGCATATTTTTGGGCCCGTATTACAGACAAATATCCCAGTCTTACTGTGGGTGGGAGATGACAACAAACCTCATCATAGAGATCCATGGACATTAGCCCACCTATTGGGCTAGGACATTCAGCAGTAAGACGGGCGCAAAAATATGCCCGTGTTTTACTTGTGTGCAACCGTCCTCTGGGTGGGTTTACAGGCTAAGACTTCATAGCTAATTTATTTTCCTATGTGTACTTAAAGGGGGTGTCCAATTAAAATAAATAAGATAGGCAATTGTATAAAATAAAAAACCTGTACTCACCTCTTTAATCCACCGCCGATCCGGAGTTCATATTCTGACGGTCTCTCAGGATTTTGCCTACCGACTGCTCTAAACAATCGGTGGCCTCCGTGGCCATGTGCTGCTCTATTGGCATCACCAATCATTGATGGGAATGGTGATGTTACCGGAACGGCCTGTGACAGCTGAGGCCACCGATTGGTTGCAGAGGTCTCGTACGGACAACTTTTAAGCACAGAATGGAGCGATCATTGAAGCTTATTAAAAATGTGAATACTTTTATTTATTTTTTTGGACAACCCCTTTACTGTTAAACTTTCAGTTAGAAAAAAATACCTACAATTTTAATATGTACTTTAATTGTTGTTACTACTTCAGTTGTCAACATACCGTATTTTTCGGACTTTAAGACGTACCACCATTTTCCTCCCGAATTTGGGGGGGGTGGAAGTGCGTCTTATAGTCCGAAAAATACGATAGTTATAACTGAAGCACTTCTGCTCCCCTGATCGTGTCTGTTTTAGCAAATACTTGTACAGTGGTCCCTCAGGTTACAATGGTCTGTGGATACAAGATTTCAACATATAATGGTCTTTCCTGCGACATTGGATGTTGACTGTGGTTTTAAGATACAATGTCTCAAGCACTGATCCAGCCAATTATCATGAATATTTTACATCTGTATTAGTGAAGTAGCGCCTCTACAGTACAGTGCGGTACTACATGTCCTGTACTGCTCTTACATGTATTAGTGAGGTACATGCAGTGATTGGGGTAGTAGCTTTAAGTAGTTGTCCTTTCTTACGGTAGTACAGTGCCTGTGCTACATAGTCCCTGTACTGCTCTTACATGTATTAGTGAAGTGCATGGGCCCCAGTAATGTGGCGTGTCTATATGTGGCATTTTCCTAGTATCGTTACAGTGTGCGTGACTACATGTCTTGTACTCCTCTTACATGTATTGGTGCAGTGCACGCAGTGATTGGAGGTCTAGTAGCGCCTCTCTACGATCCAGTTCAGTAATTCATGTTCTGTACTGCTCTTACATGTATTAGTGATCTGACTGATACCCTTGCCGTGTAGACGTACCTTAAGCTTGCTTTCATCATCAGTTATTAGCTGTAGACCTTCCCCAGTTTTGTAGACCATCTTTCGACCTGTAATATTTTATTATCTTTTTGTATCCACGATCTCCAGCACTGACCCCGGTATTCCAGATGTGGTCTCACTATATCTCTATACAGCGGGATCACTGCTGGTTATGCCTCTAGCTTTGCAGACAGGCATTCGGCTTGCTTGTCCTGCAGTTTGGCCGCACTGCCATTTTCTATTCTTGTCCACATTGGTTCAATAGTTTCCTACTTAAGGTCTATGGTACCTGTAGGACTATGCAGCCTCTTGCTATTGATACAACATGGAGCAGATAGTGTAGAGGAGTTGTCTTCTCTTTACTACCCATTTCCATATGCTTTATCAGAGTATGGATGTCATTACGGGGGATGAATATCTCAGGATTTCCTTTCTATGGACCAGAGGACGGACACTGCAGAGAGAGTCTGGATTATTTGATGGACGTAGAAACATGTAAAAGACCTACAAGGCAGATAAAGTAAACCCTAAGACAATGATGCTACTGACCGTTTTCTCTGGTTCTGATTTTGTTCAAATCAAGATGATCATTCTGTTGTGTGTTGGGAACAAGTGCTCGATGATCACATTGAAGAACTATTGATTCCTAATATTTAAGGCATATCCACTAATAACTATTGGATTTATGTTTGATTAGCAGCGAAAGCAGAGTTGGCTCAGAAGGAACTGATGTCGATGCCAGTGATTCTAGAGGAGGAGAACTCATCCAGCAGTGAAGGTGAGTCCGTATGGTCCTATAGCTCCCCTATAATGACTGTATACCGCCTGCTTGTTTATTGCCAGGTGTCTATATAACAAAGTGTAATCCCTAGCATCTGCCTATGTCCTGGGTGGGCTGTGGGCACCGCAGGCTATGTCAGGTATTGTAGCTCAGCCTCAATGTGTATGAGGCTAGTTTCATACAAGCACAACATGCATATTTTTGTGCCCATATTACAGACAATGTCCCAGTCTTATTGTGGGTCTGGGATGACAACAAACCCCATCATAGAGATCCATGGACATTAGCCCACCTATTGGGCTAGGACATTCAGCAGTAAGACGGGCGCAAAAATGTGCCCGTGTTTTACTTATGTGGAACCGTCCTCTGGGTGGGTTTACAGGCTAAGACTTCATAGCTAATTTATTTTCCTATGTGTACTTAAAGGGGGTGCCCAATTAAAATAAGATAGGAAATTGTATAAAATAAAAAACCTGTACTCACCTCTTTAATCCACCGCCGATCCAGAGTTGACAACCTGACGGTCTCTCGGTATTTTGGCTGCCGACTGCTCTAAACAATCAGTGGCCTTCGTGGTCACGTGCCGGCACCATCAATGATGGGAATGGTGATATTACTGGAATGGCCTCTGACAGCTGAGGCCACTGATCGCAAATCCCTCTGCCAGAAATTCCAGTTTTCGGAGGAGACCTATGTCGCCATGCTGACAACTTGGAAGCACAGAATGGAGCTATCATTGACACTACATGTCCTTTACTGCTCTTACATGTATTAGTGAGGTGTAGACAGTGATTAGCGGTTTAGTAGCGCCTCTCTACAGTACAGTGCAGTACTACATGTCCTGTACTACTCTTACATGTATTAGTGAGGTGTAGACAGTGATTGGCGGTTTAGTAGCGCCTCTCTACAGTACAGTGCTGTACTACAGGTCCTGTACTGCTCTTACATGTATGAGTGAGGTGTAGAAGTGATGCGTGCTATAGCGCTTTCTCAGTACAGTGGGTACTACTGCTGACTGCTACATGTATTAGTGAGTGATGCAGTGATGTGTCATGCACCTCTCTACAGTACAGTGCGGTACTACAGGTCCTGTACTGCTCTTACATGTAATAGTGAGGTGCATGCAGAGATTGATGGTCTATAGCACCTCTCTACAGTACAGTGTAGTACTACATGTCCTGTACTGCTCTAACATGTACCAGGATGAGAGCCTCCTTTTGGCACCAGGTGAAGCCCCATTTTCTTTTTTCTACTACATCGTGTATAAAGTACATGACCCAGAGAAGCTCCTGTCCTCATCATAGAAAGTGATTTCCAGCAGCTCTTTCTGATATTACATGTAAGGACTCGCTTTATCTGAATTATCTTTTGTATTTTCTTTCTTCATTTTGCTTCATGTTGATGCCATTTTTGGGCTTCACAACCAATTACCAGTTTTCCATAAAGCTAGGGTTTAACACGTACAATAGTAATTGGTTTCGGGACAAGATTGTAGTTGAGTGACCACTGTCCTCCCCATCAAACAATATTTTTGGAGCATCTTCTCTTATAACTCTGTGTAATGAGATCCTTCTATGACGTCCCTGAAAACAAATCAAGAACTGGGGAGTCACTATTCCCTTTGTCAATAAGACCTGCCTCATACACAGTCTGAACTTTTTGGACAGTGTTGGCTAACAGTATCAGACTGTGTAGGAACCAGGGCTGTGGAGTCGGAGTCGGTGCCTATTTTGCAGGAGTCGGAGTCATCATAAAAGGGACCGACTCAGACTCCCAAAATATATAATAAGTTGGTCCAGTTAGTTCGATGCAGTGAAAAAAACAAGAGGAATTGGGTCCGGCCAGTGCGACTGCTCCCATATCTTCATCACATGAGGAGTGTAATTGATGACATGGAGCAGGCAAAGCGCTGCCCCAGGGGAAAAGATTCTGCTCCCAGAGCAAACAGATTTCAGCAAAATTTTTCACCTGCTTTCAAAGTAGAAGAGTTCAACCATTCATCAAAACTGACTCTGGCTGAGGCAATTCCTTTATGCCCTGACATTGTTAGAGATGTTGCCCCTGTGGTCACCAATTTGCCCTCAGCCCAAGTTAGTGTAGAGAGGCCGTTCTCTAGCCAGGAAATAATGAGATCAGAAGTGAGTTCAAGTATATAGGATCTGATGGAGTCAATACTATTTCTCAGAACAAATTAAGAGACTCCACGAATGTTCCTGCAGTGTTTTGCATATTTACAATTTTTTGGTGTTCTAAAAGTCATATCCAATAAATATATTGTACACTGACAAGCAAAATGGTAACAATGTTTTAAAGTTTTGAGACTTTCAGGTTCCATATCTCTCCATCCACTACAGCTTTGTACATGAGGCTACTGTAATTTTATATACAGTCATCTTACATATCTTATACATAAATTTGATTTGCAAGTATTTAGCATCTGCTTAGTTCTCAGATTCTTTCCTGTAACTGCATTGTTACTGTTCTGCTCCTAAAAATCAAAATGTAAATTTTTATTATTTTGTTAGTATTTGGTAAATCCACCTTTGGTTTTCAATACTGCCTGAATCCTTCTGGGCTCTGGATCAGATTCAAGCATATCTTGACCAAAATCTGATCCAGGTCTCTTCTACACATTCCCAATGTTGGTGCAGACTGGACTTGGATAGAAATACAGCTTTTTCTTCAACTCTACCCACAAGTGTTCAAAACATTGTTACCCTTTTTCTTGTCAGTGTCTGTTCTACCTAAATTGCTTGATTATTGTATCATAAGGTGATAAACAGCCTGATGTTACCATGTTACTACAGTAAAGTTATCACTTAAACATGCGCCGTGTATGAGGGAGTCTGAGTCGGATTTGGGAAATTGAGGAGTCTGAGTCGGGCTTTGGCTTGCCGACTCCACAGCCCTAGTCGGAACATTTCCCACTGACGAGGTCAATTGTTACATCCATTTGTCAATTTATTCATGCACTGAGACTGAGAAACGATAGCGCGCAGGAGTTCTAAAAAAAGAAGCTTTTGAATTTTCAGGGGAATGCAGTTATTTGCTAGAATGTGATGCGCGTGGATCAATCTGAATAAGGAAAAATATAATAAGAAATCTACGTAGTTAATGTGTTCTTGTGAAATGTAGTAGTTAATATGGAGCTCAAACTAAACCGCCCTGTGCTTTTATTATCACCTTTGCAGATCTCCCCTGTCCAAAGAGACGAAGAATAAAGTAAGATTCCACAATCCTGACCGCCAAGCAAGAAGCATTGAGAGCTGTCATGGACGCCCCCTGTATATAAATGTGATAATGTTCATTGAAGGAATTGTCATATTATAGTATATATCATTTCTGTCTTTTTTTATATTTTGTTAAAATAATAAATGAATGATAAATCCGATGTGAATGCAGTTGTGGATATTAAAGCTATAAAGCACTAAATCCTATGTGCCCAGTACCTTAAACACGGGAACAGAAAAATCATTTACTAATAAAAATATCTTCCAACACTGCCTAAGGGTGAATTCACACAGCGTATAGCAGCACGTAACAGTACGCACAGCTATACGCCTGCTGTGGGAAGTACGCACTGACCAGCATGTATTTCACACAGTGCTCCGACCCAGGCCCCATTCTCCCTCCCTTTCACTTCTTTTGCTGGTCGCACAGTATGTGCCGGGAATACGCTGAAAAATCAAAAAATCATAACACTCAGTGAGTGTTATGATAATACTGTATTTGTGGGGCGCGCTTTGGGCGCATTGCAGAGCAATTATGCCCTGCAAATACATCGTGTGAACATACCCTTAGATTAGGTCTACGCTGCATTGGACAAAAAAAAAAAATGAAAACCAAATCCTAAAACCGTTAATAAAACTGAGTTTTTTTGTCCAGTGCATGTCAAAAGTGTTTTTGAGCTTTTGTTTGGCAGAAATGCACAGCATTGGATTTCTGCATAAAAAACACCAAAAAAGGTCCACCACTTTACATAGACTTCAATAGTAAATTTTCTGCTCTGGCGGTTTTTGCAACAGGTTACAAAAAACGACCAGCAGCAAAAACGAGACTACAGAATGTTTATACTCAAGCTTCGCTAGGTTACTAACCACCTCCCTCTGCTGTAGCTGGGATGGTGATGTCGCTTCCTCTTATCATTACTAATACAATAGGTAGGCTACAATCCGTTTATACAAATTTTTAAGGGGCTTCCTAGGGCAGTGGCACCTCTAAAGCACTAAGCTCTTAAGTACAACATTTAGGATGCTAACATATGAGGATCTGCCTGCTGCATGTAACCACGCCATGTGGCTGGCAATGGCCGTGTCAGTTTGCCTGTAGCAACAAACTTTTGCGGCCACATGCGTCCGGATTCTCATGGGTCTGGATTCATAACACTACAAGTGTTGTCTTTGGCTATTGCATGACTGTGTGCATCTGTTTGCATTGGTTGTGACTGAAACTACAAAAAGCAACCAATGGACTGTCCAAATACTTTTGGGGTAGAGTCCATTGCTCTGGTAGCTGACTTAAAGGGAACCTGTCACATAGATTCTGCCTCCTTTGCTGAGGACAGCACAAGCTAGTGTCAGACCTGCTGTTTCCAGCGCTGTGTCCCTTATTCTGTAAGATGCAGCAGTTTTCGTGTATTTAATGCACAAATCTGCAGTTTTCAGCCAGAAGAGTCATTCGAAGAGTCAGTTTTTTTCAAACCCCGCCCACCTCAACTGACAAACCTATTACTTTGCATATGTAGAAACATGTGAATAACTGTCAGTGGGCGGGGTTAGCCTTTGGTGGGCGGGGCTGACACCTACTCATGAATAAGATTTGAGGAGTAAATGCTCTAAAACTCCAGCATCTTACAGAATAAGGGACACAGCGCTGGGAACAGCAGGTCTGACACTAGCTTGTGCTGCCCTCAGCAAGGGGGGCACAACCTATGTGACAGGTTCCCTTTAAACCATGCTCGCAGGTGGCTGCAGAAGTTTGAGCAGTGATATTATGGGCAACCTCGTGCAGTGATTGGCAGGAGTGGTTTTGTCTGCCCATAGCTACTAAACCGTCGGACCCCAAACAAATCTGCTCAGGAAATATAGTGTAATAGCAACATCGGCAGATACAAATATATGTGGTAATGTCACTTAAATGGTCTGAATCCAAATAATCTGGAACTATTGAACACACTAAAGGGGTTGTACTATAAGGACATTTAACACCTAACCATAGGATAGGGGGGATAAATGTCTGATTAATGGGGTCTCTGACAGTACAGTGTGCTCGGTTATCTCCCATCGCTCCCATGAACTCTGAATGGAGCAGCACCGCCCATGTTGGCCATTGCTCCATTCAAACCCTTTCT
The DNA here is from genome assembly GCA_025379985.1 of Phyllomedusa bahiana. Classification (NCBI taxonomy): domain Eukaryota; kingdom Metazoa; phylum Chordata; class Amphibia; order Anura; family Hylidae; genus Phyllomedusa; species Phyllomedusa bahiana. The sequence goes on along the minus strand of JAODAL010001501.1, from coordinate 164,972 downwards.
TGCTGAGAGTGTGGCGAGGAAGGACGGGGAGTTGTGAACACTTTTTTTCCACAGCAGCAGGACACCCAGCGATTTATATTAGACATTTAACACCTACCCTGTGGATAGGTACAATATGTCTTTCGTGGCACAACCCCATTCCAGGCTCTGTTCTCACCTACATTGTGGTTACCGTGACAGTGCTGGAGGCTTCATATGACTGACATCCCCAGTGTCCTATGGATCCTACTGCCAAACAATGGGGCTCATTGTTTTTTCATGGGGGAAAAATAAAATGTTACGTGCCTTTTTTTAGTTCAGTTGTGATGGAATCTGTGAGCATCGCCTAAGGGATATGTATAAGTTTGCATACAATTGCTTTTTACTCCAGTACATTAAGTGACCTCTTTCCCTCTCTAATATTAGCAGGGTTGTCTAATCCAGACTCCTCCTTTCCTCTATTAGCCAATGCGGATAGGCATTGTAAAGAAATTCTCTTGTACCGGAGGAGCGCTGGCATCCATGCATTACTCAGATAACATAGAGATATTCCTCTGCCGGTCGCTGGCGGCTACACATGATGCCAATAACCGCCCATTGACTTTAGGTACGGGGAAGTCAACATCTACTTGTGGGCCAAAATTACAACGTGCAGTGTGCGGCTGCAGCACCAGGGAGAAAACAGGGACGGTTCATTACTGTCCCTGCTTTCCCTATCGCTGTAGATACAGCGCTCACTGAGCTCCGTATCTACAGCGATCATCAGCAACGAACGGGGTGAGAGGCAGCAGTGTCGTCACACCAGCTGCTCGGTCTCGCCGGGTCTTGGAGGCAGCGTCTCTGCAGGGGATCCGGGAAGGTGATTAACTTTTTTTTTTTCCCCCTTAAAGGGGTTGTCTCACCTCCCCTGGTCTTTGTAACCTGTTTGAGTTCAGTTTTTTATCCAGCATTTCAAAATAAAGGGGGCGTTATGTCTTTTCTATGAGTGGGCGTTGTCCAACTAACTGGCATTATGGTTTTTGACGTTCATCACTCGCCAGACCCATTCCCCTTACGTTGCTCGTCCCGATTCCTAAGTCCTGAGCTATAGTAAGGACAGTAAATCACAGCTCTCTAAAACATGGGTTTAAGACGTTCCTGGTGAGCTGTGACCTCTGTCCCAGCGCTCACTAACTTACTTGTGTTTCCGATCGGGCCTGGCCGCCAGACCTGCGAAGTGCTGTAGTAAATTATTGCTCCCTCCCGGGGTCAGCTGCCAAGGCTATACCTGCTGCACGGCCGCTGGTGACTTTAGTCGGCTAGGGCGGTCGGGAATCTATACTGCGCCGCCATTTGTTACTCCGGCGGCGCGAGTCAGCAGCCTGCGCGCATTAGTGTGGCTGCTTCATTAGAGAAAGCAGAGCGATTTCTTACGCACTCTGCTTTCTCTATTGCTGTAGTTACGGTGGCTCACTGAGCGCCGCATCTACAAGTCCGGCGACGCAGGGGGTGTGACGACAATAGCTCTATTGATTACTACATGGCCATATATTTCTTGATTACTATTGGGGCCATATATATCGATTGATTATTACAGGGCCAAATATCTCTATTAATTACTACAGGCTCTATTCTCATCTTGATCACCTACAGGAGGGCTAATATACTTATTAAAATACTACTGGGGACATTATATATCTATTAATAACGACTGGGTCCTATCACTTTTTATATATATATATATATATATATATATATATATATATCTATTGATTACTACAGGGCCATATATCTCTATTGATTTCTACTGGGGTCTATATGTCTATTAATTACTACAGGGGCCTATATATCTATTGACTACTTCAGGGGCATACATCTCTATTGATCACTACTGGGGCCATATATATCTATTAAATACTACTGGGACATATATAACTATTAATAACTATAGGGGTATATATCTATATTGATTACTACAGGGGCTATATATATCTATTGGTTAATATAGGGGTCATATATATCTATTGTTTAGTATAGAGGCCATATATATCTATTGGTTACTACAGGGGCTATATATATCTATTGGTTACTACAGGGACATATATCTATTGTTTAGTATAGGGGCCATATATATCTATTGGTTACTACAGGGGCCTTATATATCTATTGGTTACTACAGGAGCCTATATCTCTATTAATTACTACAGGGACCACTATTATTACTACAGGGACATACATCTCTATTGATTACTACAGGGGCCATATATCTCTATTGATTTCTATACCGGGGCCTTACTATGTTATTATGTCTCACTATTAATATTTACAGGGGCGTATAAGAATCTCATTACGTAAGATTACTACAGTTCCCATATATTCTTTGATTTACTTACAGGGTGGCCATACATCTCTATAATTACGACAGGGGCCTATATCTCTTAATCACTACAGGGGGTCTATATCTCTATTAATTACTACTGGGTCATACATATCTATTAATGATTACATGGGCCATATATATGTATTGATTACTATAGGGGCCTTATATATCTATTGATTCCTACAGGGGCCTTTATCTCTATTGAGTAATCCTGTGGCCTATATCTCTATTGATTACTACAGGGGCCTATATCTATATTAATTATAACAGGGGTCTATATCTCTATTAATTACTACTGGGGAATATATATATATTGATTATTACAGGGGCTATAAATGTCTGTTGATTACTACAGGGGCCATAAATGTCTATTGATTACTAAAGGGACCATATATATGTATTGTTTACTACAGGGACCTATATCTCTATTGATTCATACAGGGGCCTAAATCTCTATTGATTACTACAGGGGCCTATACCTCTATTGATTACTACAGGCGCTTATATCTCTATTGATTACTACTGGGGCCATATATATATATATATATATTTATATTATTTATTTATATATATATATATATATATATATATTAATTACTACAGGGGCCTATATACCTATAAATACTGGGACATATAGCTCTATTGATTACTACAGGGGCCTTATATCTCTATTGGTTACTACATGGCCATATATCTCTTGATTACTATTGGGGCCATATATATCGATTGATTATTACAGGGCCAAATATCTCTATTAATTACTACAGGCATCTATATCTCTCTTGATTACTTCAGGGGCCTATATACTTGTTAATATATACTGGGACATATATATCTATTAATAACTACAGGGACTATATATATATATATATATCGATTACTACAGGGCCATATATCTCTATTGATTTCTACTGGGGTCTATATGTCTATTAATTACTACAGGGGCCTATATATCTATCGACTACTTCAGGGGCATACATCTCTATTGATTACTACAGGGGCCTATATCTCTATTGATCACTACTGGGGCCTATATCTCTATATTACTATCAAGGGAACATTTATTATATATATATATATATATATATATATATATATATATATATATAAATAACTACAGGGACCATATATATCTATTGATTACTACAGGGACCATATATATCTATTGATTACTACAGGGACCATATATCTCTATTGACTACTACAGAGTTCTATATCTCTATTAATACAGGCGCCTATATCTCTTGTAATTACAACAGGGGTCTATATCTCTATTAATTACTACAGGGGCATAAACCTCTATTGATTACTACAGGGCCATATATCTCTTAATTACTACTGGGTCCATATATCTCTATTAATTACTACAGGGTCCTATATCACTATTGATTACTACAGTGGCATACATCTCTATTGATTACTACAGGGTCCTTATATATTTATTAATTACTACAGGGGCCTATATCACTAATAATTACTACAGGGGACTATATATCTATTGATTACCACAGAGGCCATATATCTATTGATTACTACAGGGGCCTATATCTATTGAATACTACAGGAGACTATAGCTCTATTAATTATAACAGGGGCCTATATCTCTATAAGTTACTACAGGGGCCTATATCTCTATTACTACTGGGACATCTATCTCTATTGATTACTACAGGGGCCTATATCTCTATTACTACTGGGACATCTATCTCTATTGATTACTACAGGGGCCTATATCTCTATTGATTACTACAGGGGCCACATATCTCTATTGATTACTACAGTGGCCACGTATTTCTATTGATTACTACAGGGGCCTATATCTCTATTGACTACTACAGGGTCCTTAAATATTTATTAATTACTACAGGGGCCTATATCACTATTAATTACTACATGGGTCGATATATCTATTGATTACTACAGGGGCTTATATCTCTATTGATTGCTACAGGGCCACATATCTCTATTGATTACTACAGAGGCCATATATCTCTATTGATTACTACAGGGGCCTATATCTCTATTAATTACTTCAGGGGCCAATATCTCTATTAATTACTACAGGAGCCTATATCTCTATTGATTACTACAGGGGCCATATATCTCTTGAATACTACAGGGGCCATATATCTCTATTGAATACTACAGGGGCCATATATCTCTATTGAATACTACAGGGGCCATATATCTCTATTAATTACTACAGGGATAATATATCTCTATTAATTACTACAGGCGCTTATATCTCTTTTAATTACTACAGGGGCCTATATATCTATTGATTACTACAGGGCCACATATCTCTTGATTACTACAGGGGGTCTATATCTCTATTGATTACTACAGGGGCCATATATCTCTATTGATTACTATAGGCACCTATATCTCTTTTACTTACTATAGGGGGAGTATATCTCTATTGATTACTACAGGCGCCTATATTTCTATGGATTACTACAGGGGCCATATCTATTTGATTGATTTATTAAAGGGGGCCAAATAAATTATTGATTACTACAGGGGAGTATATCTCTATTAATTAAAACAGGGGCCTATATCTCTAGTAATTACTACAGGGGTATATATATATTGATTACTACAGGGGCATATATCTCTATTGATTACTACAGGGGCATATATCTCTATTGATTACTACAGGGGCATATAACTCTATTGATTACTACAGGGGCCATATATATCTTTTGATTAGTACAGGGGCCATATATATCTCTATTGATTTCTACACGGGGCATATATCTCTATTGATTACTACAGGGGCCATATATATCTATTGATTAGTACAGGGGCCATATATATCTCTATTGATTTCTACAGGGGACATATATATCTCTATTGATTTCTACAGGGGCCATATATATCTCTATCACTTACTACAGGGGTATATATACCTATTATTTAAGAACAGGGGGCATATATATCAATTAATTACTACAGGGGCCATAAATATCTATTGATTACTACAGGGGCCTATATCTCTATTGATTACTACAGGAGCCATATATATCAATTAATTACTAAAGGGGCCAGATATATCTATTGAATACTACTGGGACATATATATCTATTAATAACTACAGGGGCAAATATCTCTATTGATTACTATAGGGGCCATATATATCTATTAAATACTACTGAGGGATATCTAAACTATTAATAACTATAGGGGTATATATCTATATTGATTACTACAGGGGCCATATATCTCTATTGTTTACTGCAGGGTCATATAACTCTAATAATTACTATAGTGCCTAATATATCTTTTTAAATTACTTACGAGAGGCCCTATATAATATTTATATTTATATTGATTTATAAGGGGCTTTTTATATATCTATTGGTTAATATAGGGGTCATATATATCTATTGTTTAGTATAGGGGCCATATATATCTATTGGTTACTACAGGGGCCTAATATATCTATTGGTTACTACAGGGGCCTATATCTCTATTGAATACTACGGGGGCCATATATCTCTATTGATTACTACAGGGGCCTATATCTATATTAATTACTACAGAGGCCTATATCTCTATTAATTACTACAGGGGCCTATATACCTATTATTTACTACTGGGACATATATATCTATTAATAACTACAGGGGCCATATATATCTATTGATTACTACAGGGGCATATATCTCTATTGATTACTACAGGGGCATATATCTCTATTAATTAATACAGGGGCCTATATCTCTATTAATTATTAAAGCGACATATCTATCTACTAACTACTACAAGGCCATATATATCTACTGATTACTACTGGGGCCTATATCTCTACTAAGTATAACGGGGGCCTATATCTATATTAATAACTACAGGGGCCATATATCTCTATTGATTACTACAGGGACCATATATATCTATTATTACTACAGGGACATACATCTCTATTGATTACTACAGGGGCCATATATCTCTATTGATTACTACAGGGGCCTATATCTCTATTAATACTTATAGGGGCGTATAAATCTATAGATTACTACAGTTCCATATATCTCTATTGATTACTACAGGGGCCATACATCTCTATTAATTACGACAGGGGCCTATATCTCTTAATCACTACAGGGGTCTATATCTCTATTAATTACTACTGGGACATACATATCTATTAATGATTACAGGGGCCATATATATGTATTGATTACTATAGGGGCCTTATATATCTATTGATTCCTACAGGGGCCTTTATCTCTATTGAGTAATCCTGTGGCCTATATCTCTATTGATTACTACAGGGACCATATATCTATATTAATTATAACAGGGGCCTATACCTCTATTGATTACTACAGGGGAATATATATATATATTGATTACTACAGGGGCCATAAATGTCTATTGATTACTAAAGGGACCATATATATGTATTGATTACTACAGGGACCTATATCTCTATTGATTACTACAGGGGCCTATATCTCTAATGATTACTACAGGGGCCAATATATCTATTAATTACTACATTGGCGTATATCTCTATTTATTACTACAGGTACCTATATCTCTATTGATTACTATAGGAGCCCTATATCTCTATTGATTCCTACAGGGGCCATATATCTCTATTGATTCATACAGGGCCATATGTCTCTATTGATTCCTACAGGGGCCTATATCTCTATTCATTACTACAGGGGCCTATATCTCTATTGATTACTGCAGGGGCCATATATATATAATTTTTTTGATTGATACAGGGGCATAGGTCTCTAATGATTACTACAGGGGCATATATATATATATATATATATATATATATATATATTAATTACTACAGGGGACTATATATATATATATCTATATTTATTACTACAGGTGCCTATATCTCTATTAATACATATCTATTAATGATTACAGGGGGCATATATATCTATTGATTACTACAGGAGAAATATATATCTAATGATTACTATAGGGGCCTTATATATCTATTGATTCCTACAGGGGCCTTTATCTCTATTGAGTAATACCGTGGACTATATCTCAATTAATACTGGGACCTATACCTCTATTGATAACTACAGGGAAATATATATATATTGATTACTACAGGGGCCATAAATGTTTATTGATTACTATAGGGGCCTATATCTCAATTGATTTCTACAGGGGCCATATATATGTATTGATTACTACAGACGCCTGTATCTCTTTGAATTACTACAGGGGCCTATATCTCTACTGATTACTACAGGGGCCATATATCTCTATTGATTCCTACAGGGGCCATATATCTCTATTGATTGATAGAGCTGAATCAAGGTATGTTGAATTGTGAATAGTGGACTCACTCCCATCATTAGTCTCTGCTGTTTATATGGATATGCTCTGCTTGTGTTCTGGTATGTTGAATGCATAGATTTCTCCCAATCTCTGTCCTGTATAATTACCCTGTTGTGTTTATTTGTATTGCTAGTGATGACATGTTGCCCCTGTTTCATACCCCTCTGCTGCCTCTTATTTGTTAACTCAACCCATTGTGGCAGTGGCACACTGATTTATATCAATGAAATCCACATTGGATAGGTATAAAATTAGTTAGCTTGGGGCCAGTATAGCAATGTAGAGTATGTGTTGAACCAGATATGAAAAAGTGATTGATAGAGCTGAAATAAGGTATCTGAAAATAAAAACCGAAATTTAGACGGGAAGTGGGCCGAAGGGGGCTAGGAGGAACGCCTTTTCTGGTATGTATCTAGGCTTCTCAAAAAAAAATAAATAAAAATTCCACCTTGCATCAAGTATTGATGGTTATCTGAAGCCATCTATCTCCTGGCTTTACCCACCCAGTTATTGCCCAGAGAATCTATTCTTCCACATCAGCCCGCTCGCTCCTTCCAATCCACCCAGGTGTTAATCAACACCACTCTCCTTTACCTTTTAAAATTACCACAAACACCCTGCTCCACATATTGCTGCATAATCGCCGCTAATTCTCATCACTGAACCATCATCTGTTTCTTTTCTTTCTCATGCTTCTTGCTGCAGGTGACATTTCTCCTAACCCGGCCCACCCTCCCATTACTGCTCACTTCCCACCTCCTCCTCCCATAGAAACCCTGCTAACTAATTGATATTCGCTTGTACATCTTTTCCCATCCCTTTGCAAATGTGCTCTGTGGGAACGCCCCGATCCATCTGCAAAAAACTATGCTGTTCATGGACCTGTTTCTATCCCACTCTCAACATGCTAGCCCCTCACCAGAACATGGCTCCAGCCATTGACACGCTTCCCCTTGCCGCTCTCACCGTAGGCGGCTACACGTCACCACACCTCAACATGCGAGAAAACAGGCAGGGAGGAGAGTTGGCATACTTCTCTCTCCACACTGCACTTTCCAGGTCCTTCCCTCCTGCACCCTCACTCACTTTCCACCTCCCTTTGAGGTCAACACCCTCAGACTCTTTCAGCCATTTTCCTCTCCCAGTCGCGTGTTGTGTACAGACCTCCCGGCTCACCCCGCCAGTTTCTTGGATTCATTTTGTTGCATGGATCCCTCAACTTCCTCTCTACTGAAATACCACATCTCATCATGGGTGACTTTAACATCCCTATTGATGAACCCCATGGTATCCTCTGCCTCTCAGATCCTTTCACTAACCTCTTCTCTTGGCCTCTCGCAGTTTTACTAACTCTCCCACCCACCAAGGAAAGTGGGAACTCTCTGGATCTGGCTTTCTGTAACCGTTCCTAATCTCTAATCTTTTAATTATTCTCCACTTACACTCTACTGATTCACAATCTTTATTTCCTCATATTATAATTCTCACCATCTCTGGCACACCTGCCCGTCTCCAGTTCAGGAATATCAACTCCATGATCGTTCTGGTAATTCAACCAGAACCATACAGTCATCATCTGCCCCACAATCTCCTCCCTCTCTGCCCCGACCTGGCGTCCAAACAATATTATTTGAAATCTTTCCACCACCCTGGACACAATTATGGCACCGTATCACACCCACCGCACCACCAGAGTCAGACACCCACAGCCTTGGCAAGTCAGCTCGCCATCTGCAGCGATGTTCCAGATGTTTGTGGAGCGTTATGTGGAGGAAGGCGAAGTAACTGCCAGAATTTATTCCACTACAAAATTTATGTTCCAGGACTTATCAAACTGCCCTTCACAGCGCCAAACAAAAATATTTCAACCTCCCTAATCGCTACACCTTACAAAACAACCCTAAAACGCCTGTTTGGGACACCATCCTCCTTTTAGGCCCTAAGCTCAGGCCACGGGTATTGACCTCACTGATGACCTGGCCACTCCACTTCAAAGTGAAAATTGACAAAAAACCGGCAACAAATCTCATCTCACACCAAAGCAGCAGCCATCTGGTCCCTCCCCGCACATCCCCAGCCTCTCTCAGCTCTTGAACCCGACGTCAATGAAGAAGAAGTGTCCAAGGCTTCTGCTTGTCTGCGCGCCGCCCCACCACCTGCTCTAGTGACCCCATTCCCTCCAACCCTTGTCCTGTCTTATTTCTCCCGCTATTCTATCTATCACATAATGCAATCTGTAACCTCTCTCTTCTTCCTCGGGATCTTCCATCTTCCTTTATAACAGCTTTATAAACCACTTACTGAAAAAAGCACACTCTGGACCCCCATCCTGCGCTGATAATACCGACAGTCTATAACTGCCCTTCATCTCTAAACTCATGGAACGCTTGGTCTACTCTGCTCTAATCCAGCTATCTCTAGCTAACTCTCTCTCTTGACCCTCTGCAATCAGTTTCGACCCTTACACCCACTGGAAACTGCTTAATAAAGTCATCAAATGATTCTCACTCACTGCTAAATATCAGGGGCAAACATACCATGTAGCTTCTCCTGGATCTCTACTGCGCGTTTGACACTGTGGATCACACATCTTCTCCTCAACTGGCTCAGCAACCATTGGCCTCCTGGACCACCACTTCGCTTGGTTTCTCGTCCTACTCTCTGAGCACGCTCCTTCAGTGTATCGTTTTCTGGGTTCGACCTCTCTTCATATACCTATTGCTGTTGAGTTCCTCAGGTATCAGTTCTAGGTTTCCTTCCTCTTTTCATTGTACACAGACCCCATTGGACAAACCATAAGGTAGATTTGCTTCCAGTACCATCTCTACGCTGAGGATGACCACCACCAAGTTACACCTCTCCCGTGACAATCATCCAGCATTGCTACAAACACCAGTGACCGTTTCTGTCTGCTGTCTCTGCATCATGGTCCTCCCTGTATCTTTTTTTAATAAAAACTAAAACCTCACTAAAAATCTGAAACTTTCTAGTCATCCCACCATCTTCTAACCGACCCTCACCCTGCAATTTCTCTCTCCAGTGTGTGGTACCCAAATAACCCTAGGCAGCAGGCCAGCTGTATTGGGGTTATACTTAGACTCTGATTTGACCTTCATACAATTTATACATCCATTGCCCGACTCCTGTCACCTGCACCTCAAAGATCATCTCCAGAATCCGTCCCTTTTCCTCCACTGTGGAAACAACTCAAACTCTCATTTGTTGCTCTTATTCATTCTCGTCCGGACTAATGTAACTCCTTGCTTACCGCGTCTCCCTCTCTGCAAAACTCTCCCCTCTCCAGTATGTCCTGAATGCTGCCATGCAGCCAGGCTCCATCTTTGTCTCTCCGCCGCTATACTGATGCCTTTTACCTGTGTCAGGCACTGCACTGGGTGCCCATCAGTAAGGATACAACTAAATACTCATCACTCTACACCTATTAAAGCTCTCCTACAACGCTGCTCCTCCCTACATCTCCTCCATCATCTCTGCTACCACCCTACCCGCTCTTTCCCGCACTGCTGGACTTGATTATCAGAATTACACTCTTCAATCATTCCGAACCTCCCATGCCGCATCTCCAAGGGACTTCACACTTGCAGCACCAGTTCTCTGGGTAAACATGCTTACCGCAGGCGGGATCAGGAACACTATGAACTCTCATAGCTTTAAAAGGGCCCTGTTGATTACCCCATCTTCTCCACTCTGGCCTTCCTAGAATCCATAATGCTAACCCAACCCCATCCACCCCACATTCCTAGCGCATCATCTCATTTTCAGGCACTTAACTGTATATAGATGTATATAGAGGGTGGCAGGTTCAATCCGATTCTATGTTAAAAAAAATTCAATTTATGGTCACTTGGACATGGACCAATGTAAATCTGAGCACATCTCACCCTTCGTCTCACCCATACACCCTTAAATAGATTGTAAGCTCTTGCGAGCAGGGCCCTCTCACCTTTGTGTCTCATCTGTAAGTACTTTTAATGTGTAATGTCTGTACGTTTACCCTCCAAATTGTAAAGTGCTGCGGAATATGTTGGCGCTATATAAATAAAGATTATTATTATTATTGATTGCTACAGGGCCATAAGTCTCTATTGATTCCTACAGGGGTCTTTATCTCTATCGACTACTACAGGGGCATATATATATTTATATTGATTACTACAGGGGCCATATATATCTACTGGTTACTGCAGGGGCCTATATCTCTAGTCATTATTACATGGGCCTCTATCTCAATTGATTACTGCAGGGGCCATATATATATATATATAATTAATACAGGGGTATAGATCTCTATTGATTACTAACATTTATTTTTAAAGTTGCACCATTGATTCCTTGCGGTACATTTGAGGGGAGGTCATATACATGGATATGTCAAAGTTGAGTATATATGACAAATGGATGATTATATCTGGGTACAGTCGGAGCGAGAGGACCCCTGCCCGCGAGGGCTTACAATCTACAAGGAGGAAGGGAAGAGACGGGGAGGGTGAGGGACAAGACATGTTTGTGGGGTAGTACAGATGGCAGCAGGGTTATTGTTGGTTATAGGCAATCCTGAAGAAATGGGGTTTCAGGTTGCTTTTGAAGCTGGTGAGAGTGGCAAGTGAGTCTGATGTTGTTGGGGCAGTGAGTTCCAGAGTTGGGGGGAAGCACGGAAGAGAAGTATTGGAGACAGACGGTTATGTGAAGTGTGATAAGAGGAGGCAGAGAGAAGGTCCTGCTGTGGAGAGGAGTTTGCGTTGAGGGGAGGATATCTGGAGATTTGGGAAGAGATGTATGGAGGGGAGAGGTCATGGGAGGGGTCATATATATATATATATATTTATATATATATATATATATAAATATATATATATATATATATATATTATAACGGGGACCTATATATCTATTGATTACTACAGGGGCCTATATCTCAATTGTTTACTACAGGGGCCTATATTTCTATTGATTACTACAGGGGCCATATATATCTATTGATTACTACAGGGGCCATATGTTTGTATTGATTCCTACAGGGGTCTATATCTCTATTGATTACTACAGGGGCATATATCTCTATTGATTCCTACAGGGGCCACATATCTCTATTGATTACTACATGAGCCATATATATCTATTGATTATTACAGGGCCATATATCTCTATTGATTTACTACTGGGGCCATATATATATATATGTATTTATTACTACAGGGGCCTATATCTCTATTGATTACTACAGTGGCCTATATCTCTATTAATTACTATAGAGGCAAATATATATATTGATTACTACATGGGCTTATATCTCTATTGATTACTACAGGGGCCTATATCTCAATTAATTATAACGGGGGCCATATATATCTCTATTAATTAAAACAGGGGCCGATATCTCTAGTAATTATTGCAGGGGCCTATATATCTATTAATTACTACAGGAGCCTATATCTCTATTAATTACTACAGGGGTATATATATATCTATTGATTACTACAGGGGCATATATCTCTGTTGATTACTACAGGGGCCATATATATATATCTATTGATTACTACAGGGGCATATACATCTATTGATTACTACAGGGGCATATACATCTATTGATTACTACATGGGCCATATATCTCTATTAATCACTACTGGGACATATATATCTTTTGATTACTACATGGGCATCTATCTCTATTAATTACTACATTGGCATATATATATATATATATATATATATATATATATATATATATATATATTACTACACGGGCCTATATATCAGTTACTACAGGGGCATATATATCTATCGATGACTGCAGGGGGCATGTATCTCTATAATGACTGCCGGGGGGCAGATATCTCTACAATGACTACTGTTGAGCATATATCTCTACAATGACTAGGGGGGGGCATATATATCTCTAATGACTGCAGTGGGGCATCGATCTCTTTAATGACAGAGCTGATTACATATGTATATTGTATACACTTATAATGCTGACTCATAGAGCTGCTCAATATTACTGCAGACTGAGTGTCAGCTCTGTGGGTCAGCATTATTAATATAATACTGACCCACTAATCGCGGCACAAAAAATTTCATTGGTAGAGTATTTAACGTCCCTATCGAGGCACATGGCGCACAGAGGCGCATAGCTTATCATTACAAGTATATGAAATGCGCCTAACACATATACACTTGTAATGATGCACTATGGGCCTCAACAGGCGCACTTCGTCATGGAGGCGCACAGCGCATCATATTTAGGCGCATTATGTTTTCTATGCAAGGCATACCTGACGCCAGATTTTTGATAAGGTCGGACTTTCTGATGCACTTTACACTTATTTAATGCGCCTAAAAACTGATGTAGCACCGCCAATTTTCAGAAATCTCGTCCCTTGTGTGGTTTTTTTTTGTGTGTGATTCTAAACCTCCAATCCCCTCGATAACCTCACCCCCACCGGGGGAACAATTGTCTTCCATAAAACCGGTCTCTGGTAGAAAAAAAGGTTGGGGGCCGCTGCTTTAGGGGGAAGCTGTCACTAGAGTTTTGCTGTCCTATCTGAGGACAGAATAAAGCGACGAAGGAGATGCTGATTCTAGTACCAAGTCACTTACATCTTCATGCAGTAGGTGTTGTGTAATCACTTTTGCTAAGCTGCAAAGCGAGCTGAATGTATGTGACTGTATTCACGAGCTGCCCCTCCATCCGTCCCTGATTGACAGCTTTCTCCCCGTTACTATACATTGCTGTCAGTCAGCGGTGGGTGAGCGGGGTAAGTGTCAGCTCAAGGATATTGAGGACTCTAAACAATCAAGAGGACTCGTATGTTCAGCGTGTATTGCAGCGGATAAACAGTGATTTTGGGTTGTCTCACTACATTGATTCATCTCACCTCAGTCCTGTTTTCTTGGTTTCATTTTGAATTCAGGGGCGTTTTTACTGGCTTCTACTAGGCTGCAGCAGAAGCCAGGTCTTAGTTTGCAACAGTGCTGACAGCCTATCAGGAGAGATCAAAGGTCTGTACTATACGACCCGTGCTGACAGCCTATCAGGAGAGATCAAACAGGTCTGTAGCTATAGCGACCAGTGCTGGAAGCCTATCAGGAGAGATCGAAGAGGTCTGTAGCTATAGCAACCAGTGCTGACAGCCTATCAGGAGAGATCAAACAGGTCTGTAGCTATAGTGACCAGAGAAGCTGATGTAGCCCATACAAGAGGGGATATCTAGGAATAGCTAGGACACTGTTAATGGACACATATTGTAAAGTGACTTGTTTTTGCAAGATCTTTAACATAAAAAGCAGCAATCCTTGTAGTGAGACAACCCCTTGAAATAAGCAATTTGGTCTGGCTTCTGTATTAACTTAAGGGGTCTGTTCTGACGTCTGGCATTTATTTTAGGGGGTCTTGTATTTGATTAAGGGGACTGGTCTAAGATCTGTATTTCATTAGAGGATCTGTATTACTTTAGGGGATCTGGTTTAGTATCTGTATTACTTACAGCAATATTCCTATTTCGTTAATTAGCTTTAAACACGTAGGGTAAATAAAGGTAAATAAAGACTATTGCCAAATACAATGCAGTTCTGATTTTGCTTCTCTTCAGAGTTAAGAGCAGATTTCATTTCCAGCTTTTGCACACAAGCTCCTTAGTTATCCACTATCTGCTCTTACAGACTCTAGCAGGGATCGGGATGATGACTCACTCCTGGCTCTGTTCCTTATCTTGAAAGATGGGTTACACTGTTTACATTACTTGCTGACAAGCTTTAACCCCTTACAGCTGTGAAGCCTTGTGCACTACAGTTTACAAACCTCCAGCGCTCATGTTACTGTAACAGGCTCAGCTAGAAATAGCAGAGCTGATAAGCCAATCACTGTTTTAGAACCACCCACATCCTCACAAGAAAGTGAGAGTCTAAAAAAGGGTTGGCTCGAAAAAAACAACATCATGAAAAAATCCTTTAAGAGAGTTTGGTCTGGGGGCTGTTTTGGGTTTTAGGGGTTTGGGTTACTTTAATTAGGCAGATTGGTCTAGTGTCTGTACTATTTTAGGGGGTACTGGTCTGTGCTTAGGCGAAAAAATCGGGAAGTTTTTAAATTTGATCAAGCATTTTTGGTTTTGGGAAATCGGTTTTTAACTTGGGGATTTTTGGGGTCTGGTCCCCCGGTTTTTTAATTTAAGGCGTTTGGTCCCCCGGGTCTGTACTACTTCGGGGCCCGTTTGGGCCTCTTTTACTATTGGGGGGGTTTGATTGCCCGTTGTACTACTTCGGGGGGCCTGATCTGCCGTCTGTACTACTTCGGGGGGCCTGATCTGCTTTCAAAAACTTTTCCCGGGAGGTTTGGTCTCCCTTCTGTATTTAATTTGGGGGGGGCCTGGTCTTCGTCTGTACTACTTGGGGGCCCCGGTTTTCCCGGTTGTAATCCTTCAGGGGTTTGGTTTCTCCCCGGGGTCTGTATTTAACTTTCGGGGGGCCTGGTCTGCCGTCTGTACTACTTCGGGGGGCCTGGTCTGCCGTCTGTACTACTTCGGGGGGCCTGGTCTGCCCCCTTTGCCCAAATTTTGGGGGGCCTAGTTGCCGTCTTTTTCTACTTCGGGGGGCCTGATCTGCCATCTTATTATTTCCCGGGGGGCCCTGGTCTCCCGGGTCTGTAATACTTGGGGGGCCCTGGTCGCCTTTTGGTACTACTTTGGGGGGCCGGGTTTTTCCCGCCTTTTACTACTTTGGGGGCCGGGTTTCTCCCGGCCTGTACTACTTTGGGGGGCCTGGTCTGCCGCCTGTACTACTTTGGGGGGCCTGGTCTGCCGCCTGTACTACGTTGGGGGCCCTGGTCTGCCGCTTGTACTACTTCAGGGGGCTTGGTCTCCCTAAATTATTTTTTGGGGGCCCGGGTTTTCTCCCCGCTTGAAACTATTTTCGGGGGGGGCCTTGGGGTCTGCCGTCTTTATTTTCGGGGGGTCTGGTCCAAGCCCTGTCCCAACTTCGGTGGCTGGTTGCTGTCGGGAAAATTATTTGGGGGGGGGGCCCGGGTCTAACGTCTGTAAAAAACTTCGGGGGCCCTGGTCTGGCGTCTGTACTACTTCGGGGGGCCTGGCTCCCGTTTTGTACTTGGGGTGGTCCCGGTATCTCTACTTTTTCCCAAGGGGGCCCCGGGGTCTGCCGTCTGTACAAATTTGGGGGGGCCCTGGTCTGGGGTTTCTCTACTTCTTAGGGGGCCCCGGTCTGCCTTTCTGGGGGTTTCGGGTTTGTTTCTAGAAACCTCTACGGGGGTTTTTTCGGGGGTCGGGTCTCCCTTTTAAAGTACTTGGGGGGGGTCTAGTTTCTCTACTACTTCGGGGGGTTTGGTCTCCCGCTGTAGTATTAGGTGGTCTAGTATCTCTACTACTTCAGGGGGGTCTCCGTCTTTTAGTACTTGGGTGGTTTGTATTTTCAAATGCTTCAGGGGGCCCTGGTTTGCCTTGAAAGTACTTCGGGGGGTCTATATCTCTTCTGTTGGGGGGGGTTTTGGGTTTCTGCCTTTCTGTATTTCCTTCAGGGGGTTATACCCTTCTCCCAACTTCAGGGGGCTTGGTCTGCCGTCTGTAGTACTTCAGGTGGTTATACTCTACTATTTTCGGGGGGGTTTGGGTCTCCCGTCTTTTCTATTTTGGGGGGGCCCGGGTCTGCCGTTTACTTTTGGGGGGGGTCGGGCCCAAGTCTGTACTACTTCGGTGGCCCTTGGTCTGCGGCCCTGTATATTCGGGGGGCCCCCTTGGTTAAATTCTGCACTACTTCGGGGGCCCGGGTTTGGGCATTGTATACTGGGGGGGCCCTGGTTTTCCCATCTTACACTTTGGGGGGTCTGATTGGGCCCTGCACTATTTCAGGCAGCCAGGTCTGTCATCTGTACTACTTTGGGGGCCTGGTCTGCCGTCTGTAGTACTTCAGGTGATCTTTTTCCCTCAAATGCTTCGGGGGGGCCCCTGGTTCCGTTTTGTAGTACTTCAGGTGGTCTAGTATCTCTACTGCTTCAGGGGGTCTGGTCTGCCGTCTGTAGTACTTCAGGTGGTCTAGTATCTCTACTGCTTCAGGGGGTCTGGTCTGGCGTCGAAATTTTAAACTTAGGCAGTTTCCCCAGGGGGGCTTTTTTTATTTGGGGTTCGGGGTGAGCTTTCTTTGTTTTAATAGGGGAAGGACCCTTTTATTTTATTAGGTCGTTTGACCTGTATTACTTCAGTCTGGTCTATTGTCTGTATCTGAGTAGACGGTCTGGTCCGTTACGCAGTTTGACCTGGGGTCTTTATTTGTTTTGGGCCATTTTGGGTCTGTTTTTTTTAAAAGGGGGTTCCCTTTGGGGGTCTGTATTTATTTAGTGGTTTAGTTCTGGGGTCTGTATTTATTTTTTTAATTTTTGCTCTGGGGTCTTATTAATTTTGTAGGGAAAAAAACTATTTGAGATTTAAATGTCTAGACAAATGCTGTTTTGTTTTATAACCAAAAAAACATAATAAAAAAATTTTTTTTCGGCCCCTGCTTTTTACATTCACTTTAAGAATCGCCCTGACCCCCTCTCAAAAATTGCCAAAAAACACTAAGGATTTTAAGTGTGTAAAAAAATCACTGCGTCCGGGGCCTTTATAAAAAATGTTTTCCCAACACTTGCCCCGATCCCAAACCAGCTTTTGGTTTGGTTTTTAAAAATTGATGATTCAGCACCACTCTGCTGCTCCCCCGTGATTTTCGGGTCTATAGTTCTGAAAGTGATTCTTGGGGCTAGTAGAAAACCACCTCACGGAGGTTTAGAGAGGGGCGAGTGAAATTGAGGGGCAAGCAGGGTCACCCTCAATGAGGCCGGTGTCTTCCCCAAAAGCATTGCCTCCTGTCCCGGCCTTGTTAATATGAAGCCTCTGGGAAATTAAACCCCCAACTCCTCTCGCAAGCTCCCACGGGTAGGGGAGGGGGGGTTTTTCCCGACCAAGACCAGGGCCCAGACTGAGAAATACCCCGGGTGAGGGGGGAATGGGGGGAAAAGGGGAAATGGGCCAGTATTTTTGTTTAAATTTTTGAAAAGGGAAGGGGTCCCAACCCCCCCCTGGCAGTTTGAAAATGGGAAAGCTATGAAAGGGAGGATGGGGGTTATTTTGAGGGGGGGGAAATTTGGCCCCTACTGTTTTGGGGTTGACCCTTGCAGGGTGTTTTTTTTGGTTAGGCGTGGGGTTTGTGTTCATACGTATAACTATGAGTGTTCAAATTTTATGAATCCAGAAACTATTTTCTATGTGTTTTTCAAATCTATCTTGAAATAAAATTTATCTATTGTATCTATTTACCCTGTGTTTTTGAAAATCGGATAGCTCATATCTATTTATCTATGTTTTCTACCCTATCTCGGGTATCAAATATCTTTTTATAAATTTTGGTATTGTTTTCAATATATCTATAGATTAAATATTTATCAAATCTATTCATCCATATGTATTGTATATATCTATACATCAAATATGATAAAATTTATCCTTTTGGCATCTATCAAATCTATCTATTATTATTCCCCAACCATTTTATATCCCAATCAATCTTTTTCTATTATCAAACTATCTATTCATTCTACCCCCTTATCATTATTTTTTTTCCCCTTTATTAACTATTACCCAAACTCATAAAAATTCTATTTTCCCCATATTATCCTTTATTTCTACCCCACCCCATATCAAATTATCTATTATCTATCTATCTATTCCCCTTTTATTATCTTTTAAACCCCAAAATTATCTACCCCATATCTACCCCTATTTTTATATCTTTTCCCCTATTATCTATTATTTATCTATTACTATTATCTCCCCCATACTTTTTAACCCAATTATCAAACCCCATACTATCAAATTATCAAACCCCTATCTATCTAAAATTTCCCCTATTTTATTTTATTATTATTATCAAATTAAAAACCCATTTTATCTAACCCATATCTATCTACCCCCATATCTATCTATATTTTATCTATCTTTTTTTCTATTATCTACCCACCCCTTTTTTTTTTTAAAACTATCTATTATTATTTCCCTATATTTTATTATCCATCTATCAATTATCTATTTTCTATCCCATATCTATCTATTATCTATTATCTTCTACCCATCCCAAATCTATCTATCTATTACCCATCTTTTAAACTATCTTCTTTTTCTTTATTCCCTATTATTAAATTATTAAATATCTACACCCCATATCTATCTATCTATTTTTAATCTATCTATCTTCCACCCATTTATTACCCTTTTCCCCTATAAACCCTATCAAACCCATCAATCCCCTATTTATCCATCTTTTCCCTATCTTCTATATCTATTACCCTTTCTATCCCCTATTATTCATATCTTCTATCTATCTATTATTATCTATCTTTTTCTATTATTACCCCAAAAATCTACCCCATACCCATCAATCTACCCAAACCCATTTATCTTTTCTATTATCTATTTTTTTCCCTAAAAATCTTTTATCCATCAATCCCCCATCTATCATCTATCTATTATCTATTTTTGTATCTATCCCATATCTATCAAACATCAATCTAAATATCTATATCTTTTCTATATCTATTATCTTTTAATATCTATCTCCTACATCTATTTTATTATCTACCCCCATTTACTATTATCTACCCCCAATCTATTTATTATCTTTTAAATCCCCACCCCATCTTTTTAAATTATCATCTTTTCCCCTATCTAATTTTATTATCTTTTCTATCTATTTCAAAACCCTTTTATTATCTACCCCATTTTAAATCTAATTACTATCTTTTCTACCCACCCCAAATCTATCTATTTTTCCCCAAATTTTATTTATCTATCCAAAAAATTTCCCTATCATCCTCTTTTCCCCTATCTATTAAATACAAATCTATCCATTATCTTATCTACTCATATCTTTTCCCTATCTACTATCTATTCATATCTATTACCTATCAAATTATCAAATCTATCCCATATCAATCTACCCAAATATCATTATCCCATTTTATTATCTTCTACCATCCCATATTATCTTTTAAATCTTTTACCCAAAATCTATCTTTTCAAATCAAACCCTAAAAATTTATCTATCCATAAAATCTCCTATCTATTATTTTATCTATCTTTTCTAGCAAACTACCCCAAATCTATCACTATCTAAATTTTCTATCATCTATCTATCATCTATATTTCATCAATCTATCTATTTTCATACCCATCTCCTATTATCTATCTATCTACCCTTTTATCTATTTCTATCTATCCCTATCTACCCAAATCTATCTTTTCCCCTAAAATATTATCAAATCCTAAATTCCCCTATTTTTTTAAACCAACCCTGTCTATTCCCTTTTCTACTCATATTTTATTACCCTATCTAATATTTTATTTTTAATCTATTACTTCTATTATCTTATCTCATAATATCTATTCATATTTTAACTCAAAAATGGAGTTTAAAAACCCAATACTGGGTCATATATTTCCTTAACAATGTTTTGTAGCCATTTATGCTTTAAACCCGATACTTTTAAAATGTGTTTCACATTTTTGCATGTCATACTCCCTTGGCCTTTTTATTCAGCATTACAAATTTTTTAAAACATTTGCACCGGGGGCTAGTTTGGGTTGGGCAACATGGCCCCAGGTCCCCAGAGTGGGCACCATTAAGTGTGAGGCATGAACAACAGGTTTGGTGAAATGCCCATTTTGCTTGTTTTTGTAAACATCCCCCCTTCCCTAATGTTTGGAATATCATTAAATAGCCCGAGATTTTTGGTTTTTGACAAAAAATTTTTTGGGGGGTGGTCCTTTTGGGAAGAAATTGTGTTGTTCTTTGGTTTTATTTTGGAACAGATTTCTTGCACAGCGCTGATGGATGCATTAGGACTGCAGTGCTTAGTAGACAATGCTGTGGAAGTTATATGGTTGGTTCGTGGAGTAGTTCTGGTTTTCCCGGGATAGGGGAAAAAAACCCCTTACATTTTAAACGCTTTACTATTAAGATGTTTACGTTAAAGGGAAAAAAACAGAGGGGTTTACCACAGATCCTTAGTATCTGTATAAAGACCTGTGGTCTGAAACCCCTTTTGGCTCTCCAGCGGGTTTGAAAACCTACAATTATTTGGACCCCTGGCCCCTTGTAGATTGCTGTTAAAAACCCTTTGGTCAGTTCAGAAAGCTAATTTGATTTTTGCAAATTGGCCTGGAAAATTTAAAAACCTCTACAGTGTCTTTTTAAAAGGGAAACAGTATTTTTTTTTTTTTTACTAAAATTCCCCCTGCGGTTCCCTCCCCTTAAAGGGGTTTTCTCTCTACGGATTTTAAAGGGAGCCCAGACAGTACAAAACTCAAATTTTTTGGGAGGCTGTGGGGGCCCTTATGGCAGCGAGGCTTATCAGGCCACTATTCTTAGCTGTTACTATTAGGGGACTTGATTGAAAAGGAGGCTTTTTCTAGCAGGTACATGGTAAAATTTCTCTAAAGTTTTAAAATTGTCCGTAAATTTTAGGAAAAAAGCTCCCGTGTAGAGAAAAGGGGATATTTTTCAGACAAGTATTTTTTTGGCGCTAAAACATTTTTTCCCCTAAATAAAAAATTTCCCATGTTTACAAGGCGGAATTCAGAAAAGGGAAACAATGGGAATTTTCTGACAAAGAATTTTGCCCCCTTTTCCCTAATAGTCGGAGTGAAAAAACTCCCCCAAAAAATTAAACATGTAAAAATTTTTTTTGGTGTTTAAAACTTTAAAGTGGCGAAAACCCGTAAATGAAATTAGGGGTTTAAAAAACGCCGTTTTTACAGAGGGTAATTGGATTGGGGTTCCGAGGTTAGGCCCTTGATTGGGAGCAGATTACCCCCTAAAATCCCCCCCCAAACCCGCGCCCAAATCCGAAGTGAAAAATCCCTTAAAAATCAGCAGGGAAAAAGGATCCCCGTGAATGGACAAAATTGTTTAAGGGAAACTTGGAGAAATGAAAAGACCATACAGAGGGGGTCGGTAACCTAGAGAAATTTTTTAAAAAACACAAAGGGCCCCCGTTCCCCGCTTTTTTTGGGCCCCCCCCCCCCCCCCCCGGATTGGCCCCGTATGCGCGCCGTATTTGCGTTCAATCCCGGCGCCAACCCTTCGGAGTATTAGGGGAAAAACCACTGCTCTATAGGAACAGTGGTTTCCGTCGCTCCTCCCCGCTGGGGCAAATCCGGGGGGGGAGAAATTGACATCCTTTAAATTTAGGGGCGGGGACGCCCCGGAAAACAATGCATTGCCCTATGGGGCCGGGAGTGGCCCCCCCCGCCGGCCCCGGGCCCGCCCCGCCCCGCCCCTTATTCCGGCGGTTTTTCCCGTAAAACGGCGCAAAAAATCCTTCGGAAAACCGGGGTAAACCCGGCTAACGTAGACAAATCTTCTTTATTTCCTGCCCAAAAAAAAAAATCAGCAAAATGTTTTTGATAATTTCTTCTTTTTTCCTTTCCCTACATGTTCAAAGCTAATCATTGTGGAGAGGAAAAAAAAAGGGTTGAAACAAAATGAATTAATCACCTACCCATGGGAAAAAGAGGGTTAAATGTTGCTCTATACGGGAAATTTTCCCCCATTGCAAAAAAGGGGCCCTAAAACCCCTTTTGTCCTCGTCTTGCTGCGTGTGCGCTGTACTCGGCTATCTGCGTTGCTCCCATAGAGTTTGAATGGAGCAGCAGTGCATATATTTAACCACTGCTCTATTTAAACCCTTCCGCGCAAGCGTGGTGAGGAAGGACGTGGTGTCAGGAACCCCGTTTTAGCGATCGTTGGGACCCTCAACAATCAGACATTTCTCACCAATCTTGTGGATAGGTGATAAATAACTTTTATAGTACAGCCCCTTTAAATGTTGTTTTTTGGAAATAAATTTAAATTTCCTATTTTCCCTCAAAAACCCTTATTTTTTAATGTCTATTTTTCCATCATTTATATATTATTTAAAAATTTGTTGCAACTTGAACCATAAAAGTGTCTATATTCAGATAATTTTGTACCAATTGGAAAATCAAAAAATGACTGAAGCATATAGATTACTGTGACTTGGATCTGTCCCTGTTTGTTTTCAGCAACGGCTCAACTTTACTAGTGAAAAAATTCTGGATCTGGATGTCTCATATCTGAATTTTTTCAATCTGACCCCAAATCTCACCCTAAATAGTTTTTTTTTCTAACTTACCCTATTTTTCGGAATTTAAGATGCACCAGACCATAAGACGAACCTATTGTATTATTGGGACTTTAAGACGCACCAGACCATAAGACGCACCTACCATATTTTTTGGACTTTAAGATGTACCACCATTTTCCTCCCAAATTTGGGGGAAAAAAGTGCGTCTTATAATCCAAAAAATACAGTACTCACTTCCCAGTGCTTCTGGTCCCACATCATTTCGTCTGGTGTCACATAGGTAATCTTATGTTTAGTTGGACCGAAAGTGATGTCAGACAGAAGTGATGTTGGGGTGGCAGCGCCGCAAGACTAAGTGCTGGAGAACAAGTAAGTTAACCTATTCAAACCCAATGAAAAAAACCTTTAACCCCATTTTAGGGTTAGTGTCATGACTTCTGTTTGGCAAAAAAATAAATAAAAATCAACCTAGTGCTCAGATTGACTTCGAAGCATAACACTAGTATAGGTACATGTGAAAAAAATGACATAGTTCATTCAACGAACCATAAGGGGCCGTTTACACGGCAAGTGACAAATACCGGTCGGTTATGCGACCGGTATTTGCACTGTTTTGCGGCCGTCCCCACGGCCGCGGGGGGGAACGACTTTTCTCCGCGATGAGCGGAGAACAGCCCTCCCCCTTCACATTGAGATGCACATATTCCATCCGGAAACCGGACACAATGTTTTGCGGGCGGAGCCCTGAAAAACCGCAAACCGCCTGAAAAACCGTCCGAAAACCCGTGGTAATAATGTAGGTGAACTTTAAGAAGCAACCACCCAGGAAGTTAAACACTGGTTGTATGTACAAGCCCCAGTCCTGCTGTAGTACCACAGATGTATTGCTGTATTCTGAGGTTACCATTATGAACGCCATAGGCTGTGTCCACACTACCATTAAAGAGGTGTCCCCACCATAGAGTTTGATGGCATATCGCAGGGTGCGGGTCCCACCTCTAGGATCTGCACCCATCTCAAGGATGGGTCCCCAAAAGTTTTAGCTCAGGATGGAGAGCCATTTGCGCTTGCACAAATTTTCCATTCTGTTCCAAGTATAGGGGAGCGTGTGTTCGGTTGTACTGGGAACTCCCATAGAAGAGAATGGAGACGCATGCCCAAGTGCGACCGGCTCACCATGCTGAGCCGAAACTTTTGGGGGCTCGTAAACCAAGATTGTTGCATGTCCCAGAGGTGGGGCCCACACCTATCAAACTTTGATGACATATCCTAGCGATATGCAACCAAAATCCAGCACTAGTCTTCCCATCAAAATAAAGGAAACCATAACAAAACACGTCAGACCTATAATAGCACAGCAGGGTCCTTCGGGCGCAAGTGTTAAAGGTTATGAGCCAGATCTTGCAGATCATTGTGGCTTCTGAACAGTAGCTTATATGTCATCCTTTGTGCACCACTTATCAGCTTAACCAATATAAAACTTATCCGATATAAAAAGTTGATGGTATTCAACATGGGTGGCTGAAGAAATATCTTACTTGATCCTAAAAACTCTGTACTTGGCGAGTCTATGGAAAAGCATTATAGCTTTGTGCAGAGGCAGAGAAGGCAAATCTGTAGTTTCAGATACAAGAGGGCACTCTGCCTCATAGGGTAATCACTGTTTCTCCTTAACTTAATCATTATGTCCTTAACATCACTGTGGGTATCCCTGTGTGCATTATCCCTGTACTGTGACATCACTGTGTGCATTATCCCCGTACTGTGACATCACTGTGTGCATTATCCCTGTACTGTGACATCACTGTGTGCATTATCCCTGTACTGTGACATCACTGTGTGCATTATATGTGATATCAATAGTGTGCATTATCCCTGTACTGTGACATCACTGTGTGCATTATTCCTATTATTCCTGTACTGTGACATCATTGTGTGCATTATCCCTGTACTGTGACATCCCTGTGTGCATTATCCCCGTACTGTGACATCATTGTGTGCATTATCCCCGTACTGTGACATCACTGTGTGCATTATCCCCATACTGTGACATCACGGTGTGCATTATCCCCGTACTGTGACATCACGGTGTGCATTATCCCCCGACTGTGACATCACTGTGTGCATTATCCCCCTACTGTGACATCACGGTGTGCATTATCCCCATACTGTGACATCACGGTGTGCATTATCCCCGTACTGTGACATCACTGTGTGCATTATCCCCCTACTATGACATCACTGTGTGCATTATCCCCATACTGTGACATCACGGTGTGCATTATCCCCGTACTGTGACATCATTGTGTGCATTATCCCCATACTGTGACATCATTGTGTGCATTATCCCCATACTGTAACATTACAGTGTGCATTATCCCCATACTGTAACATTACAGTGTGCATTATCCCCGTACTGGGACATCATTGTGTGCATTATCCCCCAACTGGGACATCACTGTGTGCATTATCCCCCAACTCTGACATCACTGTGTGCATTATCCCCCTACTGTGACATCACGGTGTGCATTATCCCCGGGTTACTGTGAACATTCATTGTTGTGCATTATCCCATTACTGTGACATCATTGTGTGCTTTAAATCCCCATACTGTAACATTACAGTGTGCATTATCCCCATACTGTAACATTACAGTGTGCATTATCCCGTACTGGGAATTCTTGTGTGCATTATCCCCCAACTGGGACATCACTTTTGTGCTTTCCCCCCCTTTCTGTGAAAATCACTTGGGGCATTATCCCCCTACTGTGACATCACCGTGGGCATCATAATATTGGGATCTGTCTACTGACAATATGCAGCACAACTTCTGTTATTGGCAGTATATGGCACCGGTATATTGGCTGCTGGTGGATGGCACGGCCACATCAGCTCTTTATGGTCCTGTTAGGAAAGTAAGATTGATCGCTCAGTCCTTTTTATTAGCATCTGTTTTGTAACTAAATAAAAATGTGGAAGAAAACAGATGCTTCAAATCCGTCTTTCCTTGATTTAAGCTGTAGAAATGGGGATGTGTGGGATCCATGTTTCTGAAATATGATTATCAGAATAATGTAGCATCTGTTCCTAAATATTATTTTTGTTGAACATATTCAAAAAGAAATAGATGCAAAAAACAGATTGTAAGATCGGGTGTGAACTTTTCTTAGCCAGGCACTACACTAATATATTGGCATTGTGCAGAGCTTTTGTTTCAGTCATATTCAGTATATTCTATATATGTACAGTGATACAACATACAGTATGAATTGGTTCCAGGACAACCATTGTATGTTGAAACCATAACTCCTTGGCAAACTGGTGATTGGTCCTAAAATACCAAAATGTGACCCCAACATAATGCAAAATGAAGATTAAGGAAACTTACGCAGATACTAATCCAGATAAAGCGAGTCCTTCCATATAACATCAGAAAAGCTGCTGGAAGTCACTTTCTATCTTGAGGACAGGAGCATCTTTGGGTCATGTACGTTATACACAATTTACCTAAAAAAGGGAAATGGAGCCCTAACCTGGTGCCCAAAGAAGCCGCTTATCCTGGTACATGTAAGAGCAGTACAGGATATGTAGTACTACACTGTACTGTGGAGGGGTGCTATAGATCGCCAATCACTGTATGCACCTCACTACTACATGTAAGAGCAGTACAGGACATGTAGTACTGCACTATACTGTAGAGGGGCGCTATAGACCACCAATCACGGCATGCACCTCACTAATACATGTAAGAGCAGTACAGGACATGTAGTACCGCACTGTACTGTAGAGAAGCTACTAGACCACCAATCACTGCATGCACCTCACTGATACATGTAAGAGCAGTACGGGACATGTAGTACTGCACTGTACTGTAGGGAGGCGCTATAGACCGCCAATCACTGCATGTACCTCACTACTACATGTAAGAGCAGTACAGGACATGTAATACTGCACTGTACTGTAGAGAGGCGCTATAGACCCTAATCACTGCATGAACTGTACTAATACATGTAAGAGCAGTACAAGACATGTAGTACCACACAGTACTTAGAGGGGGATAGACCCCAAATCACTGCAGACCTCACTAATAATGAAAGGGATACAGGCATGTAGTACCACACTGTACTGTAGAGAGGTGCTACTAGACTGACAATCAAATTGCATGCACCTCATAACAATGTAAGGCAGTACAGGAATTTTGTACCGCACTGTACTTTAGCTAGGCGCTATAGACCGCCAATCACTGCATGCACCTCACTAATACATGTAAGGAGCAGAACAGGACATGTAGTACTGCACTGTACTGTAGAGAGGCGCTACTAGACCACCAATGACTGCACTGCACTAATACAGAGGTTTTACAAGTAAAAATATTCATGATAAATTGGTTGGATCAGTGTCTGGTACATTGTATTTTTAAACCACATTAAACATACAGTGTCCTAGGAAAGACCATTGTATGTTGAAATTTCTGCAGCAAATCCGACCTGTGTGCATTCATCCTAAAAGCGCAGATTGTTTTCCCTAGTTTTTGCAGTGGATCCGACCTGTGTTGTTCTCTTCTAGGGATCCACTAACAAGGAACCCCAGGGTACCATGCAACTTTATTTTGGGAAACAACAGTATAGACCAGGAGTGCACAACATTGGGCCCCCCCAGTGCCCCTCTATTCAGTCCCCAGCCATCAGGACACAAACATGCTCCGTCTCTGTCCTCATACTTCAGAAAGCAATGTTCATCTTTTGACAGCTCCACATAAGGGATAGCTCTCTTATGGTGGGCACTGTATGGCTGGCACTTATGGTGAACACTGTGTAGCTAGAACTTATGTTGGGCATAGTAGGGCTGTCACGGTTATGGTGAACACTAACTTTGGCACTGTTATGGTAGACACTGTATAGCTGACACTATTATGGTAGGCACTGTATAGCTGGCACTGTTATGGTAGGTACTGTATAGCTGGCACTGTTATGGTAGGCACTGAATGGCTGACACTATTATGGTAGGCACTGTATGGCTGGCACTGTTATGGTGGACACTAACCTTGGCACTGTTATGGTGGAGACTAAGTTTGGCACTGTTATGGCAGGCACTGTATGGCTGGCACTGTTATGGTAGACACTGTATGGCAGGCACTGTTATGGTAGGCACTGTATGGCTGGCACTGTTATGGTAGGACACTACCATTGGCACTGTTATGGTGGAGACTTAGTTTGGCCCTGTTATGGTAGGCACTGTATGGCTGGCACTGTTATGGTAGGCACTGTATGGCTGGCACTATTATGGTAGGCACTGTATGGCTGGCACTATTATGGTAGGCACTGTATAGCTGACACTATTATGGTAGGCACTGTATGGCTGGCACTGTTATGGTGGACACTAACCTTGGCACTGTTATGGTGGAGACTAAGATTGCTGCACTGTTATGGTGGGGACTGTATAGCTGGCACTGTTATGGTAGGCACTGTATGGCTGGCACTGTTATGGTGGGCACTGTATGGCTGGCACTGTTATGGTGGACACTAACCTTGGCACTGTTATGGTGAACACTAACTTTGGCACTATTATGGTAGGCACTGTATAGCTGACACTATTATGGTAGGCACTGAATAGCTGACACTATTATGGTAGGCACTGAATTGGCCTGGATATTATGGTAGGAACTGTATGGCTGGCACTGTTATGGTGGACACACCTATGGGCACTGTTATGGTGGATGGAGACTAAGTTGGCACTGTTATGGTAGGTACTGTATGGCTGGCACTATTATGGTAGGCACTGTATGACTGGCAGTATTATGGTAGGCACTCTATGGCTGGCACTGTTATGGTGGACACTAACCTTGGCACTGTTATGGTGGAGACTAAGTTTGGCACTGTTATGGTAGGCACTGTGTGGCTGGCACTATAGCGCTGTATATGGTATTTTAATTAACCTAAATGAGCAATCCAGTAACTGTTTTGTATTATTTCTGGATTTCTTCTTTAGAGGAGCATTTATTTCTAACACAATCATGGAAGATCCACAAGATCTATTATAAAAAAATGTCTGATAGGCTTAAAAGGAGTTGAGTTGGAGAGGAGGCTATATATGTGGGGTGTTCTCTCTAGGTCTAAGGATGATACAGTCACTTCTCTAACCAATTCTGATCTCTGTCAGTCCCTAAAGAGGAGCCCAAACCTCTCAGCCTTTTTCTGGTATTTACAATTGAAGTGTCATAAAGGTCTCAGATAGGGAACACCCCTCTAAGACTGCAGTTCCTGGGAGAGGTACAGCATGACAATGGCCCTGAGACTGGAAAAAAATGTGCACCCCTGGTCTAGACCAAGGCCACATCAGCATCATGGATGGCCTCAAATAGCTGTGCTGGGCCATGTGGTCACTCGAGGGTCCCCATGTCCAACTCATTTAACACTGAATATCCTGGAGGGTGGAATGGGTGCCTGGGTAGGGCTGTCTCAGCAGTGCCAATGCCCGGAAATTGCTGAACAGAGTGGTGTAAAGGCGTGCCCTGCAGCTATTAATCCAAGATGGTACCCTCCTTGTGATGGCACTGTCGTCTCTGCCAAGCACTGGCTGTGTACTCTGGGGACAATGGAGAGCCAGATGTTCTGTGTCTGGACATGTCCATTCCTGCTCTCGTGGGCCACATAAAATGATGAGGTAGGCTTTGCGTTTGACACATGGTCCAAGACAATCACTTTAATGAAATTAATGGGGCATCGCCCAAGTTACTGACATAAGTCAAATAAACCTAATATAGTCCTGGTTCCAAAATGACAGATACCTGGAGGGGGATTTTGGTTGCAGGATCCCTGTGATGACCTCCTCTACAGCACAAGTACAGGCGAGAGCGATGGTGGCAGAGCAACGTTCTGCCTCTCTCCAGACTGGCAGCGCCCTAGATAACCCTTCTGCTTCATATTTGCTGGTCTCAAACTAAGAAATAATCATTGTTGATTGTTGTAATTGTTACTAATTCCTTTGCCGTGATCTATACAGCACTGAACCAACACATTCGAGGTTTCCCAGCAAAGTCTACATTGTCATCATACAGTGATCAGTGATGAATGTCTAACACACTGAGCTATATTTCTGCATGCATCTGCGGCCTAGATCTAGGACGGGGCACTCTGGGACACATTACACAGCTTGCGGAGCTGCCCACGTGACTGAGTTGTGGGGAACAGAAGGAGTATGCAGAGAAGGTTTCTCGCAGTAAGGCTGGAGTCACACACGCCACTTTTGTGACAGTTTTTTGGAGCTAAAACCTGGAGTGGTTTCAAAAGATATAGGAAATATAAAAGGGAAGGACTTCTACTTCTCCTACTGCTGGAGTTGTAGAATTTGTCCAAAAAAAGAGGCCAGGTGTGCAACCACTCTACGGGTACGTTCACACTGGACGGAGCAAAAAACCTTCAGCATTTCCACAGGTAAGGCCAAGTTCACATCTGCGCTGGAGGTTTTTGTTTGTGCCCCCGCAGAGGTAGAACCAGACCCGTTTTACAAGAATCACCAACAGCGCCAGATGGACCTCACTGACTACAGCGAGTGTCCGTCCATTTAACGGATAAAAATAGGACTTTTTTCCGGGGTCTGTAACAGGGGTTTCCCCTAATGGAACCGGGGCCTAAATTGCAAAACCCATATCAAAAACCAAAATTTGTGGGATCTTGGTCCAAATTTGTTGCCCATTTTTAGTGTAGACATCCCTTTTAAAAGGATGTTAGCTCTCTGGAAGTCGTTTTTTAAATTTGTAAATCTCATAAAAAAACACAACTGAATTCTACCATTCTCCATGCCAATAGGATGTTTTACTACACAATCTCATTGTCACAAGGCTTATGGGAGGAGTGAGAAGTAAAGTCCCCTATTGGTTGTAACAAATCCTAAATTCGCTTTTGACCCACGGGTTTTGAGAAGCGAAAGGGATATTTTGCCAACCCAGTACCCCCAAAATCTGAGACATCTGTTTGGGGGATGTTTGTATCTCGGGGGCAGAGCAGGGGGCAATACTGGTGGTTGTGTGGGAGGAAATGAGTGGTCAAAAAGGGGGAAAACCCCTTTCCCTTGAGGTGGGGGAGAGCACCAAATGGTGGTGAGTATGAATTGCCTTTTTGCCTTACTAAGCTCTGCATTACGGGCATTTGGGAAAGTAGCTGAAAAGTTTAATTTCCCCCTTATTGGATGTAACAAATCCTCAATTCACTTTTGACCCAGGGGTTTGAAAAGCAAAAAGGGTATTTAGCCAAGCTTTTCCTCATTGCAACGCGTTTTCGGGGGTTGCCCTCTCGTGCAGAGCAGGCGTTAAGGCTAGGTTGTGTGGGGGCAATGGTGGCTTGAAAGGGGAACATCTTATTTGAAGTGGGGGGCACAATTAATTGTAATAATTTCAGCACTAACTAAGCAGCACCGATATGCGGGACACCTCTCTTGAAAAGTGAATGGAAACCCAAGCTTTTGTTTTGTTGTATTTTCCCGGGAAGGAGGAAAAGGGAAATTTTTTTAAGAAATTGTGTTTTGGGGAATATTTTAAATTTCTAAACAGACATTTCAGGGTACTCTTTAAAGGGATGACTCCACCATCGACCTCTGAGACCCGCACCTATCTAAAATTATGGAGCAGAATGGAGAGCCGGGTGCATTTGCACACGACTCTCATTTCTGTTTTATGTCAGTTTCAAGTACAGCCAAACACAGCGTTCCCTGTATGGGAAATCCAAGAACGAATGGAGAACACAGTGCCCCTTTTACTGGGAACTCCATAGAACGAATGGAGAACAGTCTCCCTTGTACGGGAAACTCCCATGAAAAAATGGAGAACACAGTGTCTTTTACTGGGAACTCCCTTTGAACAGAATGGAGAACAGGCTCCCTTTTATGGGGAAAAATCCCATAGAAAGAATGGAGAACAAGTGCTCCTTGTATGGGAATCCCTAGAACAGAATGGGAACACCGTGCTCCCTTGTTCTGGGAACTCTCATAGAACAGAATGGAGAACACAGTGCTCCCCTTGTACTCTGGGAACTCCCAAAGACGAATGGAGAACACAGCACTACCCGTACTGGGAACTCCATAGAACAGAATGGAGAGAACACCGCTCACCACTGAACTGGGAACTTCCCAAAGAACAGAAATGGAACAACACACTGCACCCTTGTATTGGAACTCTCATAGAATGGAAGGAAGGAACACAACGCTTCCCCTGTACTCTGGGAACTCCCATAGAACAGAATGGAGAGAACACAGCACTCCCCTGTACTGGGAACACTCATAGAAACAGAAATGAGAGAACACAGTGGCTCCCCTGTACCTGGAACTCCCATAGAAACAGAATGGAGAACACAGTGGCTCCCCTGTACTGGAACTCTCATAGAAACAGATTGGAGAACAACAGCCTCGCCTCTGTACTGGGAACTCCCATAGAACAGAATGGAGAAAACACACTGCTCCACTGTACCGGGAACTCTCATAGAACAGAATGAGGAACACAGTGCTCCCTTTGTAACTGGGAACACCCATAGAACAGAATGGAGAACACCGCACTCCCCTGAACTGGAACATCCATAAACAGATATGGGAGAACACAGCACTACCCCCTGTACTGGGAACTCCCATAGACACAGAATGAAGAGAACACACTGCTCCCCTGTACTGGGAACTCCCATAGAACAGAATGGAGAACACCTGCAACCTTTACTGGGAACTCTCATAAATGGAATGAGAAAACACTAGCAACCTCTTTAAGCCCCCCCCCCCCTCCAAAAAGGTCTCTCTCCTCTCTTCCAACAAGCGCTCCCCCTGTACTGGAACTCCCATAGAACAAAATGGAGAACACGCGGCTCCCCTGTACTGGGCAACTCTCATAGAACAATTGAGAACACAGCGCTCCCCTGTACTCGGGAACATCCCATAGAGCAGAATGGAGAGACACACCCGCTCCCCTGTACTGGGAACTCCCATAGAACAGAACATAGAGAACACAGCACACAGCGCTCCCCCTTGTAGTGGGAACTCCATAGACAGAATGGAGAAACACAGCGGCTCCCTGGTACTTTGAACTCCATAGAACAATTGGAAACACTGCGCTCCCCTGTACTGGGAACTCCCATAAGAGCAAATTGAGAGAACACAACAACACCGCTCACCCTGTACTGGGAAACTCCCATAGAACAGGAACTTAGAAACACAGCGCTCCCCTGTACTGGAACTCCCAATAGACAGAAATGGAGAAACACAGCGGCTCCCCTGTACTGGGAACTCCCATAGAACAGAATGAAGAGTTGTGCACAAGCGTGACCAGCTCTCCATTCTGAGCCAAGACTTTTAGAGGCTTGTTCCCCAAATATGTTCAGGTTCAAAAAATGGGACCCGCAGCTATCAGATTTTAATGGCAAGTTCTAGCGATATGCCATCAGAGTCTATGGTAGGAATACCCCTTTACGTGTCATTTATATAGGACTATAGAACTCATTTAGGTAACAGAACAATGTGGTTAATTGATGAGCGCTTCGGGTGTGTTCGCATAGAGGTGCAGCTGATTTGGCTAAAAATGTTCAATTCCTCACAGATCTCCTGTTGATTGTAATAGCTGCATGGTTTA
The DNA here is from genome assembly GCA_025379985.1 of Phyllomedusa bahiana. NCBI lineage: Eukaryota > Metazoa > Chordata > Amphibia > Anura > Hylidae > Phyllomedusa > Phyllomedusa bahiana. The sequence continues at coordinate 130,545 of JAODAL010001501.1, read as the reverse complement.
GCAGGGAAAAAGCAACTCTACCCATAAAACTGCACGGGCATTACCTATCAGTTTAGAAAGTGCTGCTGCTCCCAGTGCATAAAGTCTAACCGGCCATCACTTTATGCGAGCGGGTTGTAAGGTGTTGTGGTATCAGGATATCTTCTGAATGTCCTTTCTGTAAAAGTGCTCCTTGTCAGGGGAAATCCTGGTCCGTGAATTACGCAGCGAGCTTTGCTTCCTGTACAATAGACATTGCCTAAAGGAGACTTGGAAGGAAGGAAGTCAAGAGCTGACAGCTTCCCAGAGTAACTGACTAGAAGGAAAAGTGCAACGGTAAAAACCTTCATATCAGCCTCCACTGCTGCAGCTATCCTGCATTATTCAGGACTCAGAGAATTCCTGACAGATCACTCAGACGACAGCATAAAAAGAGATCAAGGCTGCACCCTGAGAAGAGCATCCATCAAGGAGACAAGACGTGAGTTGGGATGAGTATCTATAGTTTCAGCTTTGTAGAATTTCCATTGAGATTGGTTATGCTTGAAGGGGATCTATCTGCTGTCCTCACAGTCTGCATTGCACAGTCCCTCTCTTAAAGGGGTTTGGCCACGATCTAATGTTGACGTTGGATCCTCCAAAATGGGTATTTAAAGGGAATCTGTCGCCAATTTTTTTTTTTTTACTTATTAAATCAAGCCCCTGATCCATATGCTTTTCCTCTCAGTAGTTTTATTATTTTCCTGATAGTAGATTTCTCATATTCGGACCGTCCTATATAGATGTGGGAAGACATTCTTGCTTGCACTGCATTAACAGCAGTCGAGAGATACTTTACAGCAGCTTCATGCACATGAGGATTCGTAAGACAGATTCTGTCAATAGACTTGTAATAGGAGAATTATCCACTGTGAAGAGAGGGGGAGCTGTAACATCTCCCCAGTGACTGGTGGATACCTGAGTTTATCTGTATACAATGGTGTCTCCTTTCAGTGGTGACCCTGCTTTACTGATAATGAGCAGACTGCTGAAAAGCTCTCTAAACAGAACAGGAAGTGTCAGACGATTATTTAGGCCTAGTGGCCAACAGTGAAAACGCAGACTTAAGAATAATTAAAAAAATATGAAAGTGATAAGGAAAATAAAAAAAAAAAAAAAAAAAATTCCTACATAAAATTGTTTAACATAAAAATTGAGTTATACAATAAGTCATTTTTTTTGATGACACAATCCCTTTAATTACTTTCTAAATAGATGTCGATCAAAAAGAGTGAAGCCCCTGTAGATCTACAAGCCTGACTAATGATGCCCTTGTTTCCTACAGTTACATTAGACACGACCAGGACTGATCTGGCGTGCTCTGTCGTTTGTTTGCACATCTTATCTGATGGCAGGGAACAATGATTGAGCTTTGAAGGGACTGGGGAGAAAGACCTCTGTAATTTGTATAGAGAATCCACTGGGTTGTAATGTAATAATCCTGAATAAACAAGTAGTTCTCCCTGGCTCTCTGACAGGCCCACCTCCCTCTTCCTCCCCCTCAGTCCGATCCTACATGAACGAAAGAAAAACGGCTGCCAGCTGAGCTATCTTCTCTCCTGAGGCAAATAAGAGGGAGAAATAAAAAAACACATATAGCTTGTGCACAATACAGTTCTCCTCTGTGGATTATCAAAACAATGTTTGCTGAAATACAGAATTGAGTATCAGAACGTGCATGGGAGGTGAAGCGTGACATCACAGAGGAGGTACTTGTTTTTTTTTAAACACAGAAAGACCAGCACGCCCCTTTTTTCAAGCCTCAAGAGGGAGTATCAGCCTGTTATGTGAGGAACTCACTTCTTGGCAAAACCCCTTTAAGGTTTGTTCACACAGCGTGTTGGATCAGTTTTTGGATCCGTTTTTAGATGTGTGTTTGGATCTGTGTTTCGACCTAAAAACATAAAAACCCAACAATGATGCATGTGATTTCATTGCTTCAATGTAAAACCACCAATCAGCGTTCAGAGACGATAAGTGTTTACTTCGTCTTTCAGATCCTTCCAAGAATTCGACGTCACAATTCTTGATCCGTTGACGCAGCAGAACGCCCTACTTAAAACTATAGTGCGATCCAGCGCAGCAAAAGTGCATCAATACGACTGCTGATGGATGCTTTTGGAATGGCGTTTTTTCGGATCAAAACACGGATCCAACACGCCGTGTGAATATACCCTAATTTCTCCTGGAAATTAAAGGAGTTGTCTCATTACGAGCTTTCAGCCTGTCAGTCCTGTAAGCTTGAACTGAGGGCGTGCTTCTTGGTCTGTCTCTTCTTGCTCCCTCCCCCCCTCCCAATCAGCACACAGGCAGCTACTTAACTTCTATACAGGGGTGTGGGGGGGAGGGGGTTTGCTCTCAGATTCACCCTGTGTGTGCCTGCCTAGGTCCTGTTAAGGAGAGTGCAGATCTATGATGTAGAGAGGTCTGTGAAGCTGGCTGTGTAATGCCTAATAGAGCAGAGGGGAAATGCATGTGTTCCTTATAAAATCCCCCCTGCTTAGCTTACAAGCTCCACATCTCCAGCAACAAACAAGGGAAGTGTTACTATACTCAGGATGTCTCACTAATACAGGTGAGAACTAAAGTATTCACATGCCCCCCCTGATCTGTAATAGTATTAGTATAGTCACAGTTCCAAAGACTTATCATGATTATAGAACATACAGGTCACTGCTGTCACATCTATCTGTGTAGAGAGCAGAGAAGCAGGGACACACAGGGATAATCCAGGCTGCATGGACACAGTACGCCAGAGTCCTCCTCCCCCTCCTTCACTCCAGAAGCATTCTGTGCAGGGAGGGGCTTCTCTGGCTCTGACCTGTCTTCAAGGTGATGAAGTCATTCAGACCTGACAGCCAGTAAGATAAGGATCAACAGGTGGCTTCTATAGAGATTGAGAAGCTGATGTAGTAATCCTAACAGACTAGCTCAAAATCAGTAGACATTTGTTAAGAAACATATATTGCAAAGCTGCTTGTTTTTTTTAAAGATCTTTAAAAAACAAGCATTGTAGCGAGACAACCCCTTTAATGAACAAACTGACAACTGGGCGTTACTATTTCCCTTGTCGATTGGATAGTGTATAAGAACACACCCTATCGGTGAAGACAAAGGCAAACTGTGTATAGACATACCCTATTGACAAGAGGATTAGTGGTGCTGTTTGTCAATCAACTTTTTTCAGACATTTCCAGAAGGAATAACACAGGAAAGCAGATTTATAGAAAAAGGGCTAAAGTAATTGGAGTATTTACTAAACTAATGACAGGAACTGGATTTCCCATAGAAATTATGCATTAGGCCTCGTTCATATCTGTGTTGGAGGTTGCCAAAAAAAAAAGCTAGACGACCACCATGACGAAAACTCGACAGGCCCTGTTATATTCAATGGGATCCTTTGGGCGTTATTGGAGAACCAGGCTTTAACCCCTTAAGGACCTACCTGTTTGACCATCCTGACACAGCTTATTTTTGAAATCTGAAACGTGTCAATTATGTGAGAATAACTTTTTGACACTTTTACCTATTCATTTGATTCAGAGATTTGTTTTCTCGTGACACATTGTGCTTTAAAGTTAGTAAAGAAATTTTTATTCCATACAATCCTTGTTGTTGGTGAAAAATATCAAAATTTTCATGAAAATTAGGAAAAATTTGCGATTTTGAAATTTCTGCGTGCAAGACAGTTTTATTATTCACCACAAAATAGTTTTTATAACTATCATCTACCCTATGTCCACTATAGGTTTGGCAATCATTTTTAAAATTGTCTTTTTTTTTTTTTTTACGACATTAGAGGGCTTAGAAATTTAGTAGCAATTTCTCACATTTCAAGAAAATTTGCAATATACATTTTTTTTAGGGACCCAACTCAAGTTTCTGACATGGCTTTGAGGGGCGCATGTTAGATACCCACCCCCATAAGTTGACGCCAAAAAAAAAATTCCCCCCCCCCCTGAGAAACTAGACCCAAAAAAGTGTTGTAAATACATAAGGGAAAGTTGATAACCCTTCAGATATTTCACAGAAATTAAAGCAAAGTGGAGGAGAAATTTAAAAAATTTCAACTTTATTTTGCAATTTTCAATATTTATCCATTATTCACTGGAATACGGTTAAATGTGACTAGGTAAGCTACATAATATCAATCCCCCCCCATGTCTGCCGTTTTTAGAGATATCCCATATGTGGCCCTAGTGCATTATTTTGGCTCACCCATAAGCCCCAGAATAGGAGAGCACCTACTATACTCTGGGTCTCATTTTCAATACTATTTTATGAGGCGCCATTTCGAGTTTGGGGACACCTCTAAGAGGTGCTAAAACTTAATAAAACACCCCCTAAATAGAACCGCATATTGGAAACTACACCCCTTAAGAATTATCCAGGGTGCATTGAGTATATAGACCCACGGTAATCACACATTTTTTTTAGGCATAAGGCTGTGAAAAATATAAAAAAAATTTTTTTTTTCAATAATCTGCAATTTTAGCTAAAATGTTTCATATATACAAGGAATCCTGGAAAAAGATACCCTAAAAACCTTGTTAAGGCAAATTCTTCCAAGTTTCGGCAATACCCTACATGTGTGTAAACTGCTGTTTGGCGCGCATGGCAGGGCGTATAAGGGAGGGAGCGCTATTTGGCTTTTGGAAACGCAGATTTTGTGGGGCCAATCCGCGTTTGCAAAGCCCTCCAAAGTAGCATAACAGTCGAAACCTCCCAGAAGTCGCCCCATTTTGGATTTCAACACCCATCAGGGTACTCATCTAGGGGTGAACTGTGCAATTATTGGATGCACAGGTGATTCCATAGTTTTTTTTTTTAGCATTGGGCAATGAAAAATGGGAGGAAAAACGCGCAGTTCGGATCCATTGTTTTTTGGGCTTCAATTTTACAATCTTTCCGCCGTGCAGTGTAAAATGATGTATAACTTTACCCTATGGGGGTCGGTTACATTCAATGATATAAGATTTTAATATTTTTTTTTTCTGTTTTATTAACTTTTACACAGTAGAAATACGTCTATAAAAATTGCTTTTATGTTGTCCTATTCTGACCAGCCATAACTGTTTTATTTGCTGTGTGCAGACTGTGTATGGGCTTGTTGTTGCGGATATTAAGTTTTAATTGGTACCAATTATGGGGTCATATATGCTATGCTTTTTATTAAGGTTTTCTGAGATGTTTTTGAACAAAATACAGCAAATCTTTGGTAGTGTTTTTTTATTTTTATTATTTATAGCGGTCACTGTACGGTATATATGACCATGGTACTTTACTCAGAGCAGGATCAATACACATTACACCGATACCATTTGTATATTTTTTATGTTTAACTGCTTTTATACAATTAAAAACAATTTTATTCAACCAGGAAAATTGTTTTTTGCCATCGCCATAGTCCGAGACCATAACTTTTACATTTTTCTGTGCTTGGAGCGTTGTAGGGGACTTGTTTTTTTGCGAGATAATTGACGTTTTTAATTAGTATGATTTTTTGGGGGGACAAGGCCTTTTTGATCGCTTTTAATCCATTTTTTGGAGGCCATGGTGAAGAAAATACTGCAATTCCTAGTAGTGTTTTTTATTTTTATTTTTAACAGGGCTTCCACGTGCAGTATCACGTGATAGTTAGCTTTAAACTCTTTGGTCGCGACGATTATGGCGATACCCTATTTATAATAGTTTTTTTTGTTAAAGCACTTAAAAAAAAAAAAAAAAAAAAAAAAATAGAAGAGTTTTTTAGTGTGTAAAAAACAATATAAATGCATCCTATCTTCTGAGAGCTATACATTTTTTTCTATTTTTTCCGTATACAGAGCCTGTATAAGGATTTTTTTTGCGGATGAACTTACGTTTTAATTGGTACAATTTTGGCGTTCTAGGAGTTTTTGGATCGCTTATTTTTAAAAAAAAAAAAAAAAATTCCCCCCCAATTTTTTTGTTTTTTTATGTGCTGCGGGATGAACAATAATCTAATTCTGTGATTGTTATTTTTTTTTTTTTTTACAGGCGTTCACCGTACGGGTTTAAATTAACATGAAAGATTTATAGGGCAGGTCGTAACCCACGGCCCGGTCAATATACCAAATATGGTACTTTTATTTATTTTTGATCTTTTTTGAGGCGATATGGCGTTTGTAGTAAAGGGAAAAGGGCGTGTAAGTTTTTTATTTTATTTTTCGGGCTTGTGTTTTACTTATTTTTCACTTTTTATTTACTTTTTTTCACGTTATTTTTTACATTTCCCCATAGGGGATTGAATGAGAGATCTTTAGATCCCTCATTACAATAGGAATCTAGTACATAGCTTGTTGCCTATGACTGTTTTCCTATGTACTGTCATCACAATGCCGGGACAAATGCCCACAAGGGCACGGCCGAGGCTCGTGACGTCAACAGACAACCCGGAGAAGGCATTCTCTGCTTCCGTTGCAGTCTCTAGGAAAGTGAAGAAATCACTATACCTTTTTCAGGCTAACTGAAAATATTTGCTGGGAGCTTTTGTTTGAGAGAACTAAGCTCCCTTCTTCAGACAGATGTAGTTGCATCTACCAGAAGGCAGGAGCTGCACGGATCGCCCGATCCGTGCGCTGCTGCCAGCTCGACAGAGACGCAGGAGGAGCGATCTCCTCCTGCGTCTCCCTTATAGTTTTTGCCGACCTTCGCTCGTCGCGATAATTAAGGGGTTAACCCCGCTCCCCCCCACCTGCCCGAGCGGAATCCGGGTCCGGGGCCGACGCTGCGGAATGTCAGCTGTAATATACAGCTACTCCCCGCCGCCGATCGCGCACACTCTGGGCTTAAGCGTTCGCGCGATCCTCAGGACGTATCCATACGTCCAGTGCGTGAACACCCCAAATGACCTACGATTATGGATACGGAAAGGTCGTTAAAAGAGGTTAAAGGGTTGTCTCACTACATTGTTCATCTTACCTACAGCCAGTTTTCCTTGGTTTCACCTTAGAATTCAGGGCGTTTACTGGCTTCCACTACGCTGTCAGTAGAAGCCTGGTCTGTAGCTATAGCGACCGTGCTGGATCCTATCAGGAGAGCATCAAACAGGTCTGTAGCTAATAGCGACCTGAAGTGAGCTTGATGCACCCATACAAGAGGGGATATCTAAGAATAGGTACGACACTGGTAATGGACACACATTGCAAAGTGACTTGTTTTTGTAAGATCTTTAACATAAAAAGTAATCCGTGTAGTGAGACAACCCCTTTAATGAATCCGTCTCCGTAATGAACCATTTTTTATGGCTTGCTAGTGGCCTGGAAGTGTTGTAGCCATTGTTGAGGTCACTGATGTGGTGCAGTTTCCCTGCACTCATGGAGATGGGGTATCACTGGACTGGTGGTATGCACTGGTACATGCATCCAAAACTTCAGAGGGCAACAGCCTAGAGAGGAAGATTACTGCATGTTCGGGGGTACACCATAGCCCAAGTGACTTTTATAATGTCCATGGAATGGTGGCACCTAGTGACAATTTTTTGCTATTGGATGATAAGAATGTAAGGGGGATTCATTTTTGGAATGATGCTGAACCTTGTGGTAGAACAAATAAGGTTTATTTTCTTCACAATATTGACACAGCTTAATGGTTGCAGAAGGTACGCAGGGGCACAGTACACTTGATGGTTGCAGAATGGTCTTAGTGGTATGGACATTTTCTGAGCAGTAATATCAACATGGTTTTGGCTTTTGCCCATCCTACAGAGCAAGCAACACAGTTCCAGTCCGACTTCCTAAAGTGTCCCATCTCATTAAATGGGTTGTCTCACTACAAAGAATAGCTTTCAAAATGTAGGGAACTAAATGAAGACGATTTCCAAACATATTGCTTTTTCATTTTTTTTTGTTAAGGAGTTACAATGATTTATCACCATCTGAGCCTCTCGGGCTCCCTCTCACAAAACAACTCCCCAAGTGGACCGACCTGTGTACTCCTTTCCCCCTGCTTTTTGTCTACTGATAGCAGGGAGTAATTAACATCACCACAGTCCAAGGCAGGCAGTGAGAGCTTGTTTGTTTTATCTGATCTTTCAGACAAAAGACAGTAAAATTACTCTACTGTTTACATTAGCTCAGAATCATCTATGGACCTCAGAGAAGGTAATTTACTTTAATTCTAACAGTAAACAGAGAGACTGAATACACGGAGTTCATATGCTAATTAACAGACAGCTTAACCATGAAGTACTGAGCAAAGCAGCATTATTTCATTCATGCATCCTATGAAACTTTGCGATGAGACAACCCCTTTAAAGTTCACTCACTTTATTTAACAAACACCAACCACTTAACCATACAGTTATAACCATAACTTTATTTTTCAATTCACAGTGCAAAACCACACTATTACTCACTTGGCAAATCTATCAAGAACCCAAGGGGCTTGTCATTATCCCTCTTAACTACTCCAGTTTACTCCCTCAGTTGGATTTGGACATACAGTTCTCTCCCACAGCTTTAGGCCTTTGAAAAGTTTACCAGGATTAGAAAAGAATTACAAAATTCTGCCTGAAACAGCACCACCTTGGGTTGTATCAGGTATTGCAGCTCCATTAAAGTGAATGCATCTATGCTGCTATACCATCTGCAGCCTGTGGACAGGTATTGGGCTGTTTTTAGAATAAAAATAAGCTGCAGTTTGCAGATAAACTGTGGATAATAAACACATTTCCTGTGACATAATGATTACATTAAGTCTTTTGGAGAGTAACTTAAAACTTTCACATAATTAAGCTCCAGGGATGAGTAACCTACACCATAAAGCTTTTAGGAGGAAGCCAGTTGGGCAGATTAATGAGCGTCACAGGGACATTTACTAATGCATTTTGCGTGATAAAAGAATTGATCTCAATAAGTGATAAGTTAATAGGACTCCTTATAGCCGGCCCTGCATGCTTCTCGCCTGGACAGATCTACAATTACTGCTCTATGCCCCCTCACTGCAGCTTTTCCAGCAGTTGTCGGTACAGGTCACCATCTTGCGGCTGTATTTCTGGATTGCAAGTGCACAAAACATGAATAATTACTTGAATAGCATTAAACAAGCAGTTTCCACTTCAGCAACTCTCAAGGGGGTTGTCTCACTACATCGATTCCTCTGTCCTCAGTCCTGTTTTCTCGGTTTCCATTTTGAATTCAGGGACGTGTTTACTGGCTTTATTGGCTTCTACTGGCCTACTACTGGGCTATAGTGACCAGCGCCTGCAGTCAATGAGGTGAGATCAAACAGGTCTGTAGCTATAGCAACCAGTGCTGGCAGCCTATCAGGAGAGATCAAACAGGTCTGTAAGGCTAAGCGACCTGAGGGGCATGCAGCCCATACAGGAGGGGATATCTAGGAATAAGTAGGATACTGTTAATGGACATATATTGCAAAGTGACTTGTTTTTGCAAGATCTTTAACTTAGAAAGCAATCTTTGTAGTGAGACTACCCCTTTAAAGGGGTTTTGGCACAAAGCAAATTCCCTCTTCGAGGCCGGCTTGAAGTGACCTACGAGCCGGCTTCGGAGAACAAAGAGATAGCCACGCTTGCACAGTTCTCCCCATTAATTTTCCATGGCAGTTCCGAACATAGCCGAACAAGTGTGTTGGGATATGATCGGAACTCCCATAGACATGAATTGGGGAGAGCCGTTTAAGCATGCCCATCTCCCCATTTTCTGTGGACGGCTTGTTGTAGCAGTCTACAAGAGGTATTTGGCTTCATTGCAAACCCCCTTCACGTGTAGTAGATATGCCATAAATTTCTGATTGATGCAGGTCTCCCCTATTGGACCTGCACTTATCTCCAGAATGGAGGACCTAAGACCCTCTGCTCAGCCACTAGTTGCAGAATACAGGCCAGGACTGAACCTGGAGGTGGATATAATTCCAGAAACAGAATAGCTCACCATGTTTTGCTTTTCCCATAACCTCTATTAAAGTAAATGGGAGTTATGGAAGTAGCGTAGTACAGGAAGCTTTTCAGTTTCCAGAACTCGTCACCTCATTATTCAGTGCCCGGATAGCAGCTGACTCACCAGGCCGGTTAGGTGGTAGGTAGCCCTTATCCTACAGATAGGTGTGGGCCTCGGACATAGGATCTGCATCTATCAGACATGTAGTAGTTAGAACTGTTGCCTTGCAGTGCTGGCATCCTGGATTACGACCAAGAACATCTCCATGTAGTCTGTATATTTTCCCAGTATTTTTGTGGATTTCCTTCAGATACTCCTGGGTCCTCCCACTTTCCTAAAAAAACATATGAAGGTTAATCTGGAATTTAGTTTGTGAGCCCAAGTGAGGACAGGGACTAATATAAATGATGACAATCTGTGTACAGCGCTGGGGAATATGCCTTTGACTTGTTTGATAGGAGAAAGGTCTGGTTCACAGCTGCGCTGTTACGTTGCACTTTATATTCTGCCACCTTAAAATAACTGCATGGCTGTATCTCTCTTATGGCACCAATGGCGCCCGACAAGGGCCTAACTAGAGAAGACTGGGCCCCATAGCAAGCTTTTGGATGGCCTCCACCTCTGCCAGCCCCTCCTTCGACCATGAACATTTAACAGTTCCTCTTAGTAATAGTCATGAAGTTACTAGATGATACAAGGCGCAAATACCTCACCATACATATCACCATCAATCTGCTACCAAATAAATCCCACTATACCAAGACCAACATTATCAATAACGCTACTACATAAAGGCCTGAATATACCACCAGAACACAACCACAAATTACCACCACCAAATGACTGACCAATATCACTATACTATTACTAAATAAATATCAGTATACAAAGACCAATATGGCCATACAGTGACCATATAGTGGTAGTTATCAGTGTACACAGGCTCTGCAGACTGTATGTTATCTCCATACAGCAATCAAATAGTGGTAGACACCAGTGTACACTGGCTCTGCAGGCTGTATATTACCTCCATGCAGTGACCATACAGTGGTAGTTACCAGTGTACACAGGTTCTGCAGACTGTATATTACCCCCATACAGTGACCATATAGTGGTAGGTACCAGTGTACACAGGCTCTGCAGACTGTATATTACCTCCATACAGTGACCATATAGTGGTAGGTACCAGTGTACACAGGCTCTTTAGACTGTATACTACCTCCATACAGTGATCATATAGTGGTAAATACCAGTGCATACAGGCTCTACAGACATATAAGTGATTGCAGTGCAGTTACATCCAGTGACTCACAGGTTACGTTTCTCTGTTGAGTCGTTCACTTTACCTTTTCTTCTCTATCCGGTTCCAGATCACCATGATGACTTCTCCCAGGTAATTATCCCTGCAGAATTTGCACACAGATATCTTAGAAGCCTCACTTTTCCAGCACCTCTTTACTTATTCCCACCTCTGTACAAATTTTCCGTGGGAGGGAGAGTGAGTAAAGACCATAGCTTAAAGGTACAGCCTCCAAGGAGTTGGGGAGGAACACAGTACTAACCCCTTGCAGATTTTCTCATTGGTTGTGATGGATTTATTGGACTCAGTCAGACCAGCATTGAATCCATTTCTTTAATAAAATGGTCAATGAAGGCTGGTGTTGGGGAGAGTTTATTTAAATAAAATGTTTTTTTGTCGTGTCGGTGTTTTTTTACCATTTTATTTCAGAGGTAGTAAGAGAGATGTTTGACAGACGTCTCTGTATGACTTGCACTGGGGCTTGGTGTCAGCCTTGGGGTGACAAGAAAAAAAACAAAAAAATAAAAACAGAGCTGGCTGACACCAAACCACAGTGCTACTAATAGAGGACGTCTGTCCAATACCTCTTTTATTGGAAATAAATGGTATAAAAATACACCGAAACAAAATTTTTATTTAAATAAACACTCCCCGATATCATCACTCATTAGTCATTTTATCAAAGAAATGGATCCAACACTGGTCCGAAAAACACTAATCATCAACTGGCTGAGCATTCTCTAAAGTGCCTAGGGCAGCATTTATACTAAATATGGTCCTATAGATATGTAGACCCCCTCTTAGATACTCAATTAATTATAATAGCCTCAATAAATCGGGTAGCCCCCAAATTCGTTAGCCAAACCCATGTTATTAGATAGGTAGCCATCTCCACTCGGTATCTAGGTAGAAAGGTCACCCATTACATGATAAGACCTTGGTAGGTAAGGCCATCATTGGTAAGACCCCAGCGAGACCCCGGGTAAGCACAAAGAAAAGGCTGCAGGTAGGTTGTCAAGGCCCCAGGTAGGTAGGTATGTAGGTAGGGAAGGTAGGAATGAAAGAGGGCAGGCGGCAAGGCCCTATGTTGGTAGGCAAGTCCCCAGGTAGGTAGGGGCTTCAGGTGGGTAGGCAGGGCCCTAAGGTAGGTAGGCAAGAGCCTATGTAGAAAGGTAAATGGGCAAGGTCCCAGGCAGGTTGGTGGGTAGGCCCCAGGTAGGAAAATAGGTAGTCAAGTAGGCTCCAGGTATGTAAGCCGTAGATAGGTAGGTTGGTAAGCCCCAAGAAAGGAGGTGGGTAGGCCTCATGAAAGTAGGTTAGCAGGCCCAGTTAGTTGCCCCCAGGTAGGTAAGTAGATAGGAGGGCCTCAGGTAGATAGGCTCCATTTAGGTAGGTAGATGGGCCTACATACCACCTACTAGGGGCCTACCTACCTATGGCCTAAGTTAGGTAGGTAGATAGGCCCTAGTTAGGTAGGCCTTAGTTTTGTAGGCAGGTAACAGGTAGGTAGGTAGGTAGGCCCCATGTAGAGAGGTTGGCTGTAGTTAGGCCCCAGGTACATGTATAGGCTGTAGGTAGGCCCCAGGTAGCTAGGTAGGTAGACTGTAGGTAGGCCCCAGGTAGCTAGGTAGGTAGACTGTAGCTAGGCCCCAGGTACCTAGTTAGGTAGGTAGGCATGGCCACATTAGTAAAAAGAAAAAAAAAAAAAAAATTAACTCAACTCATTCCCCCGACGCGACAAGTGACAGGCCAACTTCTCCAAGTTAAGCCTGGAGTAGGGGCGCAATGATGTGATGCTATCACATCGCCTACGTCAGCATTAGCGGGCAATGCCTGGTAGGTTTGTAGTCTCATGCTGTAAACCAACTAGGTCAAACAGGGGAGTAGAGAGCCAGTGCCGCTCTGCTCCTCCAAGGGCTTTAACTTATAGTTGCCAACTTTTGAAAGTGGAAAAGCAGGAGATTGAAGAGGGCGGCGCGCATGGTGCGCCGCGGCAAAAAAATTGCATGGACACGCCCATCTTGTTGGTGTGCCACGCCCCTTCAAACGCCACACCCACTCCGCCTAACTGCTTAACGGCTTTGGAAGAAAGCCAGGTAGATGCCCTTATAGCCAGGTAGTAGCCCCCCATAACCAGGTAGTGTCCCTTACAGGCAGGTAGATGCCCCCTCTGTAGCCCGGTAGATCCCCCTCTGTAGCCAGGTAGATGCCCCCTCTGTAGCCAGGTAGATGCCCCCCTTTGTTAGCCAGGTAGATGCCCCATTTGTTAGCCAGATAGATGCCCCCTTTGTTAGCCAAGTAGTTGCCCCCTTTGTTAGCCAGGTAGTTGCCCCCTTTGTAGTCAGGTAGTTGCCCCCTTTGTTATCCAGGTAGTTGCCCCATTTGTTATCCAGGTAGTGCCCCCTTTGTTGCCAGGTAGTGCCCACATTTGTTAGCCAGGTAGTGCCCACATTTGTTAGCCAGGTAGTGCCCCCTTTGTTGCCAGGTAGTTTCCCCCTTTGTTAGCCAGGTAGAGCCCCATTTTTTAGCAAGGTAGTGCCCCCATTGTTTTCCAGGAGTGCCCCCTTTGTTGCTAGGTAGTTGCCCCCTTTGTAGTCAGGAGTTGCCCCCTTTGTTAGCCAGGTAGAACCCCATTTGTTAGCCAGGTGATGCCCCCTTTTTTGCCAGGTAGTGCCCCCTTTGTTGCTAGGTTGTTCCCCCTTTGTTGCCAGCTAGTGCCCCCTTTGTTAGCCAGGTAGAGCCCTATTTGTTAGCCAGGTAGTGCCCCATTTGTTAGCCAGGTAGTGCCCCATTGTTGCCAGGTAGTGCCCCTTTGTTCCAGGTGATGCCCCCATTTGTTAGCCAGGTAGTGCCCCCATTTGTTAGCCAGGTAGTGCCCCATTTGTTAGCCAGGTGATGCCCCCATTTTTTTTAGCCAGGTGATGCCCATTTGTTAGCCAGGTAGTGCCCCATTTGTTAGCCAGGTAGTGCCCCCTTTGTTGCCAGGTGATGCCCCCTTTGTTGCCAGGTGATGCCCCCTGTGTTGCCAGGTATTGCCCCCATTTGTTAGCCAGGTAGAGCCCCCTTTTTGTTGCCAGGTGATACCCCCATTTGTTAGCCAGGTAGAGCCCCCCTAGAGCTAATCAAAAAAAAATAAAAAAAATTCCACTTCCCTCACCAGGCTCCTGCAGCACGTCGAGGCTGCCGACTGAGTACTTCAGCGTCGCAGGGATGTGAGTGCAGCGCGCCCCCATCCCCCTGCGAAAAGACCTGTATGTTAGCGCACACCGGCGCTGTACATACAGGGGGGCAAGGGAGGAGGAAGCGACCCCCTTCCTCCTCCCTGCATAATTAGACACGCCGGGCGGGTGAGCGGATGCTGCGGCCGCTTCACCAGCCTGCAGCAGCGGCCGGCGCGCAAGAGTAGCGCACCAGCGCTACTCTGCGCCGCCTGGTTAATTTATAAGAACCCCGTGCCTGCTGGCGGTGGGAGGAATACCAACTCTGCCGGGAGGGCGCCGGGGGGGGGACCCCAAATAGCGGGACCCCCCCGCCAAAAGCGGGAGAGTTGGCATGTATGCTTTAACTGTTTGTGTGTCAAGAGGACGCTCAAACAGTTAATCAGGCCATGCAATCTGGGGGATCAGGAGCATTTGCCCTCGCACTCACAGGCCCTGTCTCTGAACACTCGGGGCAAGATGCACAGAGCCCCCCGTGGTGGCAGGCCTTGTAGCAGACGCTATGGCGGAAGTTTCCAAAAAGGAAAAAGGTTTCCGGAGTCCGGTAAAAAAGCTACATTTATTAATGTATATTAAAAACTACAAAGATATGGACAATGTAAAATGTTATTCACATTGCTCTCGTCTTTGTAATTTTTTATTTGCATTAATAAATAATTTAGGCTTTCGGGATTCTAAACCCTTTTTTTTTCCTTTTTTGGGTTTGGGGTTCTTTTTTTATTTTTTTTTTTTGTCAGGAACCCCAATAAAAAAATGTGGTGTATTATACATAAAACACATATATATTTATATATATATATTTAATATTTTATATAATTAAAATACAACACACACACATGTTTGGATTGAATTTTTTTTACTTGTGTGTTAATAAAAGGGACAAAACCCAACACCCGCACCTACTTTGTTTGGGGACCACCAGAGCCGGGGGTCCCTGAGGACGAAGCTTGTCACAAAATGCACCCAAAAGTACCAGGGCCCTAAAGGGTTTGAAAACAACTTTATTTGGAGGGATTTTAAGGTGTTTCTCACTCATGTTCAATAGTCCTTTTTCGGTTTATTTTAAAATCGGGGCTTTTTACGGGCTTCCACTGGCTGCAGTAGAAGCCGGTCTGTAGCTATAGCAACCCGTGTGGCACCCTATGGGAAGACAAACATTTTGTAGTATAGCAACCGTGCTGGAAGCCTATCAAGAGGTAAAACAGGTCTGTAGTATAGCAATAAAGAGGATGCAGCCCATACAAGGGGGGATATATGGGAAAGGTAGGACATGTTAAGGGAATATATTGCAAAATGACTTTCGCGATCTTTAACTAAAAAGGGGATCCTTGGTGAGAACCCCCCCTTTTAATAACCTTGCAAAGCAGGGTTTTTGCTATATGGTTTTATTTTAAAGGGGACCATTATTTTTTGTTTTCTATTTTTCATTAAAAATTGCTTTAGGGCACAGTTTTCGGGCATTTGCTTACCTGCAGCTGATCATTTTTTTCCATGCTGCCACGGGGTGAATTTGACCTGCAAAGTTTTCACTTGGGGGTACATACCATGGGGGGTGTTTTTTCCTCTCAAAGTCAGCCTCATAGGAATGCATAGAGAAACAGACCCCTTGTCAGTGTTAAAAGCTCACCGTCTATCAGCTAACCAGAGAGCAGGTCACATGACCGAACAAAGACTGTTGCATCAGTCAGAAATCCTGTATGCAGCTGCAGGTAAGTACAATTACTGGTACTACATTGTAGCTGAAAGCAATTTCTAATGAACCAAAGGGGAAAAAAACCTGGAGTGGTCCTTTAAAGCTGGCCATGCACATGCCCTGTATATACAGAGGTTGGGTCCTCATAATAATTTTTTGGGACCAAGGACAATCTGTCCGATGCTGGTGGAGTTTAGCAGGACTTGGAGGAAATACTCAAAGTATAGACGACTAAGGGTTAAAGAGACATGTATGGGACTCTGTCTGTAGAGGTAATTGTTGAGTGTCCTTTCCGAATTTCTGTAACGCCTCTGTTCTCTGCTCTTCTTTGGCCTTCGTTCTATTATATGGCTCCATGGCAACTGCAAAGCTGCGCTGCTAAAATAGCAACATGGCAGTTGGCATTACACAGATGATGAAAGGATGATGAAACACAATTATAGGTGCTAAGGACGTGAATAATTATGGTAGATTATCTCTGCCAAGACTAAATACAAAGCTCCCACACAGAAGGTGAACAGGTGGTGCGATGCATGAGCAGAAAATCAGCCGCTCTGCAATGAATGGCTTACTTCTCGCAAGTCATTCTTTGCTCCACTAGATGACAGCACCGTACTATGTGCTTTATACTCCTCAGCCGCCTCCAAGTGCACCAGTCCCCAAACCACAAATAGAAGCAGGAAATACAAGTCCCCAAGTTCTTTCTTGATAAGTTATTCCTGTTTGTTTTTAAAGGGAATGTATCCTCAGAAAATTGCTTACTGTTTAACTCAGGTTTTTATATTAAATACATTTTTAGGATTTTTTTTTTCTTATATTTTCCATATCACTTTCAATAACTTTGTAATAATTCTTAAAGGGGTTGTCTCGCTACAAAGAATAGCTTTCAAGTTGTAGGGAACACAAAATAAAGACATTTTCCAAATATATTGCTTTGTTCCTCTGTTTTCCCAAAGGGAAAGATACAGGTGAATTATGACCTTCCTGGCTATTTCAGTTCCCTCAGTAACCGACCTGTAAACAATTCTCCCCCTGCTGTTTGTTCAATGAGATAACAGTGAGTGAAGTCATCACACAGGTCAGGGCAGTGTCCTGTGCTGCTCAGCAGTAAAAAGCTTGATTTATGTAAAATAAACAGAACTGTAATTATGGCTTTTGTTTTGGGGATCAGATAAGAAGTCCTGTTAGTAGTTTGAGAAGCTAATCTGATCTAATTAGCATCTGAAAGCACTGCACGCAAGAGCTGTACAAGCATGGGCTGTATGCAAATTTAGTCAGTCTGAACCAGGAAGTGACAGAGTATTTAATTCATGCATTCTCTGAAACTCTGAAGGGAGACAACTCCTTTAAGTCCTGCAGTACTCACTTTGGCCACTAAGCTAATAATAGTATGACACTTCCTGTTCTGTAGAGACATTTTCAGTAGTCTGCTCATTATGGGCTTGTCTCCACGGCCAGGTTTTCAGTCAGATTTACAGACAGTTTTCGGATTTGAAAGCTGCCTGTAAACTGACTGTCAACGTTTTACATTGACTTTAATGAAAAATCCATGCAGCGGGCCCCACTACATGGATTTTCCGCCAGACGGTTTTTTACATCACCAGCGGTCCGAAAAACTTAGACAAGTTCATTCTTCCGCCTGGTTTTCGGACAGAAGGGGGAGGGCTTGGATCCGAAAGCTGACGGGATTTCCCGACCGGTATTTGGTCTTTACCGTGTAACGCGGCCTATCAGTACAAGCAGGGTTACACTGAAAGGTGACACCAATGTGTATAGATAACATAGGATCCACCAGTCACAATAAGATATTTCACAGCTCCTCCTCTTCCCCTCCCTGCACACTGACTTCTTCCCAGGTCACAGAGCATGACTAGAACACTCTCATATAGAAGTCAATGGGTCTGCTCATATTCACAGGTTCCTATGTCCAAGAATTTGATGTAAATTGTAGAGAAATCTACAACCAGAAAATTAAAAACAGCTAAGAAGAAAAGAATATGGATCAGGGTCTTGATTTAATAAGAAAAAAAAAATGGCAACAGGTTCCCTTTAAGAAGCTGGGGAATGTACAATAGAGCTGTAACTGTAGACAAGCCCCCATAGGTGTGTAATCTAGCTTTTCCGCAACTCTGGAGTCGCCATGCAGTAATTGATTTATTGATCGCTGTGTAGTTAGGCAGATGAATTATGCAGGAGTGTGGAAAAGCTGGGTGCCAATGCTGGCAGTCATTTTGGTCACTATCGATATTGGGCTGGTGTTCACCCTCTGTGAGTACAGAACATGCAACATCCACTTTTAATTATATTATTTGTTGCTATCATTGTGCACGAAGGACAAATCATCAGTAATAATGATTATCTGTGAATCATTCCATTAGGAATAGTCCCTGTTGCTTTTTAGGCTACGTCTACACAGGACTGGTTTACTATACCTCTCAACTTTTAGAGATTGCAAAGAGGGACACATCAGGCCACGCCTCTAACCACGCCCAAACACAGGACATCACACCAAGACATGCCTCTAACCACACCCATACACATACATGCCAACTTTTTAGATTCTTAGGGACACATTTTCAGGAGTGCATTGTATCCAATGATGAAATATTAAGTTGTTATGTAATATCAAATTTATTGAACAAACTTTAAAAACAGAACATGTTCTGTTTTTAAAGTTTTTTTTCAATAAATTTGATATTTTGGAAACTGAACTTTTTTGTGTTTTGCAATTTTGTCCGTGGTTTGATTCACCACGAGTTTGTTGCTTCCTTATTGGAAACGAGTGGGTTAGCTGGCATTCTTTATTGTTTTTTTTTGTAGAAAACTAGTAGTTGGTGTCTTCCTGCTATCTAGCACTTCTATGTGTTTTCCCTGATATATGGCGGCATTATTTATACAGGCAGTCCCCAGGTTATGAACAGGATAGGGACTGTAAGTTTGTTCTTAAGTTGAATTTGTATGTAAGTCGGAACAGGTATATTTATTAAATATAACTCCAGCACAAAAGGGTTTTTGAGTTTTGCTGTCTGTGCCCCTGTTAAGAAGATTTCACCTCATGTGGTGCTGTGGCATGCTGGAACTTGTCCTTCCACAGCTACTATCTGCTGTAGAACATGGAACTACAAGTTCCAGCATGCCTCATAAATCCCCATTTGTAACTAGGGGACAGATGTAAGACGGAATAGTGCAAGTCGGGGACTGCCTGTACTTTTGATTTTTGCTACTTCTGCTGCTGTTTTTTGTCATTAGGTGGTGGTGCCCCATCTCATTCTGCTATGGGGCCCTCTAAATTCTAGTTACGTCCCAGTGTGTATGGCTGTAGACATACACACAATACTACTGAACTAGAAAATTTTTTTATTAAAATTAGGGCCAAAAACAAGAGCTGGTAAATAAAAAAACCTCATCAAAGAAATCACAAATAAAAAAAAAAGGTTTATCAAGCCTTAGAACACCCGGCACCGAGCTGCAGGAGACCCCCTGCTTAGGCGTTTGGGTTTAATAATCTGTAATAGCCGGTTGTACTACTCAGAAGGCCAACCTGTTGTCTGGGTAACTGACCACTCAATACGGTACTCAGGTGGAAGCATGACGAAGACGAGAGCAAAGGTTCCTGTGCGAAGCATCGTCTTTTTTAGGGCATTGAAATAAAAAAAAAAAAACACTTTACAGTTGGGAAAGGCAGAGTGCGGATTTTATTAATCATGAAAAAATTTAAAGAGCGTTTTAGGCCAAATTTACAGTAAAGCAATTCTGACATCATTTGGACACTTTTATTACTCTGCACATAAAATATTGACCCATTATGCTCCCATTGACTAGGTAAGGTAATTGTAAGTGAGCATGGACTGGGTCTCTATTCACACATAATGGTCATTTTCATTTCTCTTGTTGCACTTTTCATCCGTCTCATAACATATAAAAATTGCAAATCCCTGTAGTAAATGGTGAATGAGCATTTACCACCCATATGTGAAAGTTAAAGGGGTATCCCCATCATAGACTTTGATGGCATATCAATAAGATAGGCCATCAAAGTCTGATAGGTGTGGGCTCCAACATTAGGATCCGCACCTATTTCAGGGTTGGGACCCTGAAAATGTTGGCTCAAAATAGAGAGCTCTTCATTCTGTTCTATGAGAGTTCCCAGTACAGCTAAACACACCTCTCGCCTGAACTCGAACATCCCATAGAACATAATGGAGAGTGGAGCGCATGCACAACCGGCTCTCCATTCTGAGCTGACACTTTCCCGAGATAAGTGCAGGTCCCATAAGTGGGACCTGTACCTATCAGACTTTGATGGCATATCCTATTGATACACCATCAAAACTCTGGTGGAAAACAGCCCTTTTAAGGAAGGTCCTCAACTTTCCACATGCTGCACGGTCTTATTTTTTTATGTGATTTGATAGATTTTGTAATAAACTATTTTTTCGAGTTTTTCATGTATTTGAATCATTGTTGATTTGTTTGGCGTTCATCATCAGATGACTGTATCCTAGGGATCTGTTGTTGTCCATGTATACTATGCCAGCAACTGTGTTTGATAGACTGAGCAGACAACACCTTCAAATGCATTTAGACCCCAGACCATCCCCCTAAATTATTTTGGATCCCAGACCAGGCCCCAAAGCAAACCAAAAATACAGAACCCAACATAAAATCAGACAAATACATTTAGATCCCAAATTAACCTCAGGTACTCCAAACATCCAATAAACACGAATTGGATCGCAGATGAGACCCTAAAATTAATTTAAACTACAAAATCCAACATTAAATTCCCAATTGGGCTAAATCCCTTGCGTGCTAACAATTCAAGGCGTCTTAATTAGAAGAATCATATACAAATATTTACCAACCCTCGTGTTTCTTCCAAAAGACTCCTTTAAAAACAGGAAGGAAAAAGGGCAGAGATTATGCAACCCAAAAAAAATGGTCGTTCCCAGAGAATCGGAGCATTCCTGGGGCAGGAGAAACAAAAGGTTGGCATGCCTATTGTGGGGCGTCACCTCCGTCACAGAGACACAGACACAGATAAATTTCAACTTAAATGGGTTTTATTAATAAGTCCAAACAAAACAGAACTAGCTTGTCTTCAGCAAGGTGCAAACCAACATAAAAGTAACCTTGCTTTAGGTTTCAAAAAGGGTTAATAGAAAATGGTTTTAGACTCACAAATAAAAGTCTCTCAAAGTAATCAAAAGGGTTTTGTTAACGCTTCTCTGACAGAGATCCACACAGATGATATCCCTTCCATACTCCACTGCTGGTGTAACACAAACATACCCTGCACAACTTCTTCCTTGGCATTTATAGTCCAGAAAAAAAACCCGGGATGGATATGTGGGAGCAGTCTCACCTCCCTTCTATAAGACTGCTCAGTAAAAAGCCGTGGATACACTGCTCTAAGCTGTGATGTCTCTTTTTTTTCTACAATAAACCAACATGTCTACAACCAAGGTTACAGGGACCTATATAACGGCTTACTTCAACGCAGACCTGTATCTGCGGTGACAACCAAATTTAATTAATTGGCCCCTCGATGACAGGTCTTGTATTGTTCACCACTTTGTATGTTCTCCCTAACCGTGTACTGTTCCCTCATCCTCATAAGCGTAGCTTCTATGAATAGGATGTGACTCGTACCAGTATACATAAAAGTTCCTGCTAAAACACCCCAAAAGGGCATTAGTATTATCATATTATGCAAAACAGCATAGGTCCAGTTGGTGTAGTGAATCTTAGGGGGTGGGGGGGTCAATGTGATCCTACGTCAACTTGCCAAGTATAATTGCCCTGGTGCTCATGCTCATGGGCAACACATAGGGCACTATGGATTTAGATACTGTTCCTTCGAAACATCTACATTGGAAGGAAATCTCTATTATAGCATTTCATTTCCAGATGGCTTAGATTAGTTAATAAGGTGATATGAAGTAGCCTCAAGGGGCTATTCTGTCCTTGTGGGGGTCCAAATTATAGCATAAAAAAATTAAAAAAAGGGTTGCACGAGAAATAACATTACAACCATTGCCCTGTTGCTATGAAAGTGCTTCTGCTTTATTCACATAGGCATGCTTTTTTATACTTTTGGCAGTTAGTATTAGAAGATCCACATGACTGGCTATGAGGGTCTTATGGCCACGTCCTTATCACAGCCCTCCTAACAGCTAGGGAATGTTGGACACAGGGTTTAACTTCAAAAGAGAGCGCTTCTTGTATTACACGACGATCTCTACAAAACTATACAGAGCGCATTTGTTTAACATATTAGTGACAAGGTAGATATACAGACAGCTCTCTTACTATGCTGTATTACATTGGTATGTGAGGTACTTATATAACTATTGCATTAAAATGGAGACACAAAGGATCACACACATATATAACCTTTGTTCCCATACACAACAAGGTAATACATCGTATCGTGATATCTATGATTAACGGACAATACGGTATATAAATAGTGCCTGCTATTGTGTGATCTTCAGGGCTGACAGTAGAAATGGGAAGAAAACTTGTTTGGTCGGTTCTGTCTTTCACCTACTTGCTGACATTCCTTAGACGATTGCCTGTTACTACCCCATACGCAAATATTCTCAGCACCTTGTGTAACATGTACAGTACCACTCCCCAGAAGACTTTATAGAAATCTGGACTCGCTACACAGGAAGGAAGGAAAATGGGTGTCAGGGACGATTGCTGCGCTCATTACAAAACAGAAAACCATGAAATGACTCTGGGAAGAGTTTAACCCCAACAGCTGGGTCTGTCCTATGTAGGCAAGGTAAGACTGGTTATTTTATTATCCCATAGCTCCTGTGACTGACAGACCTTGCTGGAAGTAGTCATTTCTAAGATGATTATGGAAGTGGGGATTACAAAGCGTTATAAAGAGTAGTTGTTACACAGGGATTCTACAGCCTATAGAAGTTATATGGCATTTCCATAATTTTGCTGAGTAACTTAGCGAAGCCATACAAGTCATATAGGAAATCCATAATCCTCCTAAAAGATATAGGAATTCTATAGTGCTGTGAGTAAGGCTACATCTACACTACAGTAGAAAAGACAAACACAGAAAAGACCACAGTGCTGCCCTTGTGTAGTATGTATATGATACTAAATAGAAAAATGTATAGCAAGCATGCTCACCTTAAAATGTGCTTGACTACACCATAGTGATATACTGTCGGATTTTTAAGTGGATTCGGTATTTAAAATCTGCAAAAATCCTGACTGGTAACTCTTTCCCGTAGATTCATAGAAATCCGACTGTATATTCATCCCATAGACCTCAATAGAAATCCGACTGTAAATCTTCCCCATAGACCTCAATAGAAAATCCTACTGTAAATATCCATAGACCCTCAATAGAAAAATCGACTGTAAAATCATCCCATAGACCTCAATTGAAATCCGACTGTAACCCATACCCATAGACCCTCAATAGAAAATCCGAATGTAAACTCATCCCATAGACCTCTATAGAAATCCGACTGTAAAATCATCCCCATAGACTCAATAGAAAATCCGACTGTAAAACCATACCCATAGAACCTCAATAGAAAATCCGACTGTAAACCCATCCATAGACCTACAATAAAACATCGACTGTTAAAATCATCCCATAGATTCAATTGAAAATCAGACTGTAAATCATACCCATAGACCTCAATAGATAATCCGACTGTAAATTATCCCATAGACTCAGTAGAAAATCCGAACTGTAAATCATCCCCATAGACCGCAATAGAAAATCAGACTGTAACCATCCCCATAGAACTCAATAGAAAATCAGACTGTAAATCTTCCCTATAGACCTCAGTAGAAAATTAGAGCTGTAGTCTACACAGCTCGAATTTTCTGAGGTCGGACTTCAAATTCGAAAACCAGATTAAAAAAACTAGAACATGTTCTACAAGCCGCCATTTTTTACTTGAAAAGGGTGGAGTATGGTACTCTGCAGTTGAATGGGATGGCCGAAATCTGAAAACAACAGCAAAAAACTGAGACAAAAAATGGTACAAACAATGAAAACGGAGTGTAAAATACTGGTCAGATTCTGATTACGATGACTATTTTGTCCTCTGCCATGTGGATGTAGCCTTAGATACAAGACCTCCCAACAAAACCAGTCACACAGCTCATCGGTTCATACTCAGTCACAAAACTATTTCACTTTTGGAAGAAGACCTGTATTACAGCCAAATGGGAACTTCATGGGGTCCAGAGTGCGCCCCAATATGCAATCTCTTTATGGCGGTTATTGGAAGGATTACATATTTATAAATGCACCACCAAACCCTTGATGTACCTTCACGTTAATCGATGATATCATTGTCAATTCTGGATCTGCGGGTGAGGAGGCCCTAATTCAATTCCATAATGACTTCAATAACTTTCACCCCACCATCAACCTCAAGCTTACCTATTCAGAGAACAAAATCCACTTTCTGGATACCACAATACACATCAAAGACCATCGGCTACTCACATCAGTATACCACAAACCGACAGACAGAACGGCCTACCTCAGGAATGACAGCTTCCACCCCAAGCACACAAGACAGTCTATTATCTACAGCCAGGCATATACGGAAAATCGGATTGCTTCTGACAAAGCAGACCTGGACAAGCACCTTCTGGATCTGAGGACGAAATTTCTCAAACTTGGATACAGATCAAAATTGACTGACAACCAAATCAGCAAAGCAGCCGCCATCAACAGAGACAGTCTGCTCACATACAAAGAGACCCAGAATGAAGAACGAGTGCCCCTAGTTGTCACTACAAACCACACTGGAGATCCTACGAAAGTTGCCAAGGAACTTCAACCTGTGCTACATAGGGACAACAGACTCAAGGACATATTCCCAGTCCCCCCTCTCCTTTCCTTTCGGCAACCACCAAACCTGTGGCGCATTATTTTCCGGAGCGCCCTAAAGGCCCCAACAGAAAATGGCACCTCACCCTGCCTGCAAAACAGGTGCAAGACCTGCAGACACATCCACACTGCTGACAGTGTACCTGTCCCACAATCCCAACAGGTGCACAGAATTAGGGGGACATTTTCCTGCAAGTCTTCCAATGTGGTGTATCTAATTATGTGTGTGCAATGTCCGACCACAGGCCTCTATGTGGGGGAAACAGGGCAGAGACTCAGTCAGCGTATGAATTCACACAGATTCACCATTAACAACAGCAGAACAGATCTCCCAGTGGCCGCACATTTCTCTGGAGAAAATCACTCCATGGAAGATTTACAGGTTACAATCTTAATGGGAAATTTTAAGACTCAGAGGGAGAGGAAGGAATGGGAATATAAATTAATGCAAAAATTTAAAACTCTGCAAAATGGGTTAAATAGTCATGCCAGCTTCATGTCAAACTATGTGTGAACTGTGAGGGCAACAAATCACCCCTAATTGCATATAGATAAGAGAAATAATTACTGATCACTCCTGTCACGCCTCACAAGTTTCCAGATTGTTGTTTTCTTGACCTGCTGTAAATAACTGCTCTACTTATATTGCATTTTGTTATTTTTAAGAATTCTAAGATCCTTTGAAGATCCATGTCTTTTGTGTATAAAAAGTCTGTGTATTTTCTATTTGTTGTATAACATCATGTCTGAAGAAGAGAGCTAGTTCTCTCGAAAGCTCACCATCAAATATATTCAGTTAGCCTCTAAAAGGTATCGCCTGATTTCTTCACTCTTCTACTACTTTCTATGGCTAACACGGTACAACATTATACTAGTAGCCTTAGATAGGAATTCCATAGTTTTTAGGAGTCATAGATTTAATGCATAGTCTTCCTTCCTTAGTTAGTCCTTATTAGTTATCATGGGATCCAATAGTCTGTCTGAGGCACATCGGGAATCCATAGGCCTCCTGAAACATATAGGAATTCCATTGTCCTCATTTGCTATAAAGGGCGTCCATATGAGTTATATGGAGTTTCCATAATTTTGAGGAGTCTAGTCTTTGTGAGTCATATAGCTAATAGTCTTCCTGAAATCTATAGGGATTATGTGATTCTCAATTGTTAAAAAGGAATTCTATAGTCCTTATAAATTATATAGGGCTTTCATATAGGGAATCCAAAGTCTTCCTGAAATATATGAGGATTCCGTGATCCTCAGTTGAGCAAAAGGAATTCTATAGTCCTAATAAATTATATAGGGCTGTCATATAGAGAGAGTCTTCCAAAGTCTTCCTGAAATATATAGGGACTCCATAGTCCTCATTAGTTATAAAGAGATTCTATAGTCCATAAGAGTTCTATGAAGTTTCCATAATCTTAATGAGTTAATTGGAAAGCCTTAGTCCTCATTAGTTATAAAGACAATTCTGTAGTCCTAATGAGTTTGATAGGGATTCCATAGATTATAGCAGTCCTATAGGAAATTCATAGCCCTCATTAGTTATAAAGGGGTTTATAGTCCTATGAATTAGATGGGTATTCCATATTCCCTATAGAGTTAAAGTTAGATGGAAATATTGTATTACATTGTGGACATTCAGATGAATGGCCATCCAGGTGACAGCTCAAGATGTGAGTGGAAGACCTTCTGATGAGGCATGTGGGCAGGGGCAGTCTCTAGAAGACCAGCCCTATAATGCTTGATCATTATTTTTCAATATTATTCCTATAACAATCAATCAAGTACTGCTTTTCTGTTGAACCCTAGATTATCCTGAGTACAGGCACACGGAGTCAAAACTTGGTAATTATGTAATTTACAGAATTACATCAATTAAGCAAACTACAATAGAAAGAACCTTTCAGCAAATAGCAGGGACTGCCCAAATAACAATCCCATAACATAATTGATATCGGTTCAGTGGGAGCAAACAGATTATAGCAGGCTAGACTGCAGAACAATTAGGAGTCTGCCTGTGAAACTCCCTTTGGCCTTATGTTTTATGATCAGGTGTTGTAGAGGTATAGTAGCATGTGGTGACGGAGCTGGGCAGTTATGCATGTAAGGATGTGAGGGCACACAGTATGGCATCATGCATGGACTTGGTGCAGCAGCACACACTGCCAATGGGTACACACTATAGACCAGCAGGTACCCTGTGTGCCACCACTACAAGTCCCTGTATTCTCCCCTATGTTTAGGCATTGTGGAGGTCTAGTAGCATGAGGTGACGGAGCTGGGCAGCCATGCATGTAAGGATGTGAGGGCACACAGTATGGCATCATGCATGGACTTGGTGCAGCAGCACAAAGTTACACAAGTCCATACTATGGATCTTTTTGACTGGATTGGATCATTAAAAACTATCAGGACAGATGGGTGATAGAGGCTCCTTAGGTCCATATTCAGTTTTTGTTTTCAAAATTCACCCCTTTTAAAAGGGGTGATTTTATCAGAGACGACCCCTGTCGAAACTAATTCAGGCACAGTGATGATCAGCTGATCTTAGTGCTTCTATCACTCCAAACAAACAGCTGATTTTACCAGGAGAAGCCATAGCAGGGTAAATGTGGCATTACATCATGGTCATGTAGACCAATTACTATGCATGTGATGAGACTCAAGGAACTCCCATCTATAATGTCAATGGCCTAATGAAGCATATTTTTAGCTGGATTGGATCACCCAATGACCATCAGGGAAGAAGAATGATTGAGGTTTCTTAGGTCCCTAATCCAGCTACAGCAATATTATCATAAAAAAAAACTAGAAACACCACGCTGTTTCACAGAGCCACAGCCAGCTTCAGACTCATGCTTCCTATTCAGGCTGTGGGTGGTTCTAAAGCAGTGATTGGCATATCAACTCTGCTATTCCCAGGTATTCCTGTTACAGTGATATGAGGCTTACAATTGCACAAAGCGACAGAGCTCTAAAGGGTTAAAAAGTATCATTAACTTAGGCAAACAAGCTCTCATGCTAGATAGAAGACTGGGCAGTGAGTGACTCACCATGGTTAGGCTATGTTCACACGGCTTAATTGCGGGCCGTAATTACGCCCCGCAATTACGCCGTGTGGACGGGGGCGGGGCGGGAGGGGGGAGTGAGCGGGGGGCCGGCACTTCGCCGGCCCATTGACTTGAATTGGCAGCGGCGCGTATACGCCGCTAGTAATTCACATGTCAATTTATCTCCCCGCCGGCGGATTCGCCGGGCGGGGGAGAGGAGCGTATATCCATAGTTCTCTATGAGAAAATGTGAATTACCGTAATGAATGGGCCGTTTTCGGCCCGTAATTTGGCGCAACTTCGGGCTAATTCGGAACGAAATACGGCCCATTTTAAGCCGTGTGAACATGCCTTTAGACACCAGCTTGGAACAATCAGATTAGAGAGAGAGCACTGAGAAATGGTCCTTAACCAAGAGAAATTTGTGTACACTGGTAGTAAATAAAATCTTATTTATCTCCTGGACAAAGCAAAATCTAAACAGTAATGTATTTAGGAATAGTCTTCATTTACCTTACCCTACATGTTAAAAGCTAATCATTGTGGTGAGAAAATCCCTTTAAATAGATGAGGGAACCATGACTTCCTATTGCAAAAGGTTACAAGTGTGGTATGCTCATGTATCCTCACAAAGACACCTAATTGTTATTTTTTGTATGTGCCCTGCGTACATCACTGCCATCAAGCAGGCCATTGACCTATATGGTGAGCAGATGTGCTGAGTGGAGCACATACATTGGACTTGGATATTCGGATCGTTCTTCGTGTAGCAGGTGGTGAAGGTCTCGTTTCCGTGCATTAGCTGAACCCTAGACATATGCTACCATTAAAAGTCAGTGACCTTGTTAGTTGGAGCATTCTTAATCTTAATGGTTGTCCACTGCTGCCTGGAAAATATTATGATGCAAGGACTTAATGCAAGTATGTGCTTAGCTGTCAGGGTGCCTTTATGACTCAGGGCTATAGCGATTGGAAGGTTGGCAGGGCAAGTGCCACAAGAACTGTGTCCTAAATAAATTGCCGTCAAGCCATGCTGCCTTGTCAAGGTAGGTAAGGGCTAGTATTCGGAATCAACTCTGCCCTAGGTGTAGGAAGCCCAGCTACTATCCTGCTGTGACTTGTAGTGCACCTAACAGAATATCCGGATTCCTATCCATGCTCCTATAGTGGCTTTCTCATCTGTAAGATTCATCGAGATTATTTATTTATTAACTAAAAAACAAAAACTTTCAACAGGAAAACCCCTATAGGAGCCTGCAGTGTCGGGCTGGGGGGTCTGGGGCCCACAGGGGAGTTGATCTTGGGGGGCCCACCCTACTGTACATGAAAATATTACTGGCCTCTCGGACATAAAGGGCGCCATTTTACCACATAATACAGTGTGCAAAACAGAACTGTATTGTGTAGTACAATAGCAAGTTAGTCACACATTTGTCACAGTCTAACATATCATAGACACAGGGCTAAGTAGCTCTATCCATATCCCCCTCCCCACATACAATATCCCCTCCGCCCACATACAATATCCCCCCTCCGCCCACATACACTATCCCCTCCACCCACATACAATATCCCCCTCCACCCACATACAATATCCCCCTCCACCCACATACAATACCCCCCTCCACCCACATACAATACCCTCCTCCACCCACATACAATATCCCCCTCCACCCACATTACAATATCCCCCTCCCCCCACATACAATATCCCTCTCCACCCACATACAATATCCCTCCCCCACCCACATACAATATCCCTCTCTCCACCCACATACAATATCCCCCCCCACCCACATACAATATCCCTCTCTCACCCACATACACTATCCCCCTCCACCCAAATACAATATCCTCCACCCACATACAATATCCCCCTCCACCCACAAAACAATACCCCTCTCCACCCACATACATATCCCCCTCCACCCACATACAATACCTCCACCCACATACAATATCCCCCTCCACCCACATACAATATCCCGCTCCACCCACATACAATATCCCCCTCCACGTCTCCCTTGGTCACGCACCTCACCACCTTCTAAAATAAACACCAGCAAGAAAGTAAAAGTCTAACTCCTATCACAGGGTCAATCAGGGACACATGTACGCTGGCATTATACCGGTGCCGATATAACCTACAACACTGCCATACAGAGACCACATAGAGGTCAGACACCAGCTCAGGTATAACTACAACGCCACCATATAGAGACCACATAGAGGTCAGACACCAGCTCAGGTATAACCTACAACACCACCATATAGAGACCACATAGAGGTCAGACACCAGCTCAGGTAAAACTACAACACCACCATATAGAGACCACATAGAGGTCAGACACCAGCTCGGGGTATAACTACAACACCGCCATATAGAGACCACATAGAGGTCAGACACCAGCTCAGGTATAACCTACAACACTCCCATATAGAGACCACATAGAGGTCAGACACCAGCTCAGGTATAAACTACAACGCCACCATATAGAGACCACATAGAGGTTAGACACCAGCTCAGGTATAACCTACAACGCCACCATATAGAGACCACACAGTGGTCTGACACCAGCTCAGGTAAAAACCTAAAAACTCCACCTTTATAAGCCCAAACATAGGGGTCAGGACAGCAGCTCAGTATAACCTTACAACACCGCCATATAGAGACCACATAGAGGTCAGACACCAGCTCAGGTATAACCTACAACACCGCCTTAATAGAAACCACATAGAGGTTCAGACACCCGCTCAAGTCACATCACATTGCAGTGAATCCAGCACTGATCCAATATAGAACTAAAATAACCCCTGAAAGCAGGGACTCACCGGAAAACGTCCTATCTGAGGAGTCGTTTTTCTTCTCTCATGAGTCGTTCTTATTCCCTTTTCCCTCTGCTCCGTTCCACCCGCCATGATGACTTGTCCCGGGCCACAACTCATCCCTGCAGAAATTAACACACAAATATCTTAGAATCCCAATTTTCCAGCACCTCTTTATCTATTCCACCTCTGACAAATTCCCAGGGGTGGGGAGAGCGGGGTACAAGCCTAACTTAGAGGCCTAGTATCCTAAGGGGTTGGAAGTGGGAAGGACTAACCCCCCTGGAGTAATGCTACAACTATGGGCTGCGGGCCCTCTCAATTATATAACAGGTAGGTAGATAGTCCCCAGGTAGGTAGGCAAATAGGCAAGGCCCCAGTCTGTGGTATTGTGGTTCTCCCGTTAGGTAGCTGTAGGTAGTTTAGGGTCCCCTTATATAGGCTGCAGCAGTTAGGGACCCCCTTTAGGTAGTATACAAGCAGGGCTTCCCATAAGTAGTATACAGGCAGTTTTAAAGGGCCCCTTTGGTGTTTGCAGGCAGTTAGGGGTTCCCCTTAGGTAGTTACAGGTAGTAGGGCCCTTTAGCTAGTGTGCAGGAAGTCAGGGCCCCCCCCTTTAGCTACTGTGTAGGTAGTCAGGGCCCCTTTAGTATTTAGGTAGCCAGGGCCCCCCTTTGTAGTCAGGGCCCCCCTGTAGGTAGTCAAAGCGTCCCTTTAGGTAGCCCGGGCCCCATTGTAGTCAGGGGCCCCCCCTGTAGGTAGCCAGGGCCCCCCTTGTAGCCAGGGCCCCCTTTGTAGTCAGGGCCCCCCTTTAGGTAGCCAGGGGCCCCCTTTGTGGCCAGGGCCCCCCTTGTAGCCAGGGACCCCCTTGTAGCCAGGGACCCCCTTGTAGCCAGGGCCCCTCCTTGTAGCCAGGGCCCCCCCTTGCAGTCAGGGCCCCCCTTGTAGCCCGGAACCCCCTTTATAGCCAGGGACCCCCTGTAGCCAGGGACCCCCCTTGTAGTCAGGGCCCCCCTTGCAGTCAGGGCCCCCCCTTGCAGACAGGGACCCCCTTGTAGCCCGGGACCCCCCTTGAAGCCAGGGACCCCCCTTTTTAGCCAGGGACCCCCTTTATAGCCAGGGCCCCCCCCCTTTTAGTCAGGTCCCCCCTTGTAGGGCAGGTCCCCTTGTAGCCAGGGCCCCCCCTTGTAGTCAGGGACCCCCCTTGCAGCCAGGGACCCCCTTATAGCCAGGGTCCCTCTTGTAGCCAGGGACCCCCGATATATCCAGGGCCCCTCTTGAAGCCGGGAACCCCTATAGAGCCAGGGACCCCCTTTAAAGCCAGGGCCCCCCGTTATAGCCAGGGGCCCCCCTTGTAGCCAGGACCCCCCCTTGCAGTCAGGGCCCCCCCTTGCAGTCAGGGACCCCCTTTCTAGCCAGGGCCCCCCCTTGCAGTCAGGGCCCCCCCCCTTGCAGTCAGGGTCCCCCCCACCTTGCGTAGGGGCCCCCCCCCCTTGCAGTCAGGGCCCCCCTTTATAGCCAGGGACCCCCCTTGTAGCCAGGGGCCCCCCTTGTAGCCAGGGGCCCCCCTTGTAGCCAGGGCCCCCCTTGTAGCCCGGGACCACCTTGTAGCCAGGGCCCCCTTGTAGCCAGGGATCCCCTTTATAGCCAGGGCCCCCCTTTATAGCCAGGTCCCCCCCTTGTAGCCAGGGACCCCCTTATAGCCAGGTCCCCCCCCTTTTAAAACAGGGACCCCTTTATAGCCAGGGCCCCCTTGTAGCCAGGGACCCCCTTTTTAGCCAGGGACCCCCTTGTAGCCAGGGACCCCCTTTATAGCCAGGGACCCCCTTTATAGCCAGGGACCCCCCCCTTGTAGCCAGGGACCCCCTTGTAGCCAGGGACCCCCCCTTGCAGTCAGGGCCCCCCTTTATAGCCAGGTCCCCCCCCCCCTTGCAGTCAGGGCCCCCCCCCCTTGCAGTCAGGGCCCCCCTTGCAGTCAGGGCCCCCCTTTATAGCCAGGGACCCCTTTATAGCCAGGGACCCCCTTTATAGCCAGGGACCCCCTTATATCCAGGGCCCCCCTTGTAGCCAGGGACCACTTGTAGCCAGGGCCCCCGTGTAGCCAGGGATCCCCTTTATAGCCAGGGCCCCCCATTATAGCCAGGTCCCCCCCTTGGAGCCAGGGACCCCATTATAGCCAGGTCCCCCCCTTGTAGTCAGGGCCCCCCTTGTAGCCAGGGCCCCCCTTGTAGCCAGGGACCACCTTTATAGCCAGGGCCCCCCTTGTAGCCAGGGACTCCCTTTATAGCCAGGGACCCCCTTTAGCCAGGGACCCCTTGTAGATAGTTAAAAAAAAAACAAAACAAACAAACAGCCACGTACCTGGCTCGGGCTCCTGCTCCGGCCACTCCGTGCTGCCGCCGGCTCCTGATGCACTGCCTAGGCGGCGCGGTGAAGTGACGTCACCGCGCGCCTACGTCAGCAGTAGGGGCCGGCTGAAGGTCTAATGCGTTCAGCCTGCCGGGGAGAGCAGCGGAGCGCAGCGCTAGTGGCGCTGTGCTCCGCTGGCACCGCGCAGCCCCGGGAGTCGGGGACCTTAGTCCCCGGCTACCGGGCCGGTCTCTGAGCGCTCGGGGCGCGGGGCCCGGGCGTTCAGAGACCGGCTGCGTGGCCGGGCCCCGGGGAGCGACGGCACTGCCTCCGGGGCCCCAGCAGCTCGGGGGGCCCACCGGGGGATTCCCCGGTCCCCCGGCGGCCCAGTCCGAGCCTGGGAGCCTGAATGAAGGTATTTTGTGCCTTATGTTGAGGTGGAGGCTGAGTGGAGTTGGTGGATTATCAGAGCTTTCCATCAGTTCATTGTATATAATCAAATCAGACAACAGCTAAATAACCGCGGCAGGCGTTTCATGTAAATGGCCGTGTCTGTGAATACTAAAGAGCAGTTGTCCCTTAGCTGGTGTGCAATACTGGATGCATAAAATATTAGACTGAACTATTAACAGATTAAAGAAATGTCACGGATAGTTGCCGCATGTAGAAGAGAAATTATGTGTTGTGCAGATTGTTATATTCTGGCACAGTGTTCCTTGATTTAAAGGGGTTGTCTCACTACATTGATTCATCTCACCTCAGTCCTGTTTTCTTGGTTTCACTTTGAATTCAGGGACGTGTTTACTGCCTTCCACTAGGCTGCAGTAGAAGCCAGGTCTGTAGCTATAGCGACCAGTACTGGCAACCTATCAGGAGAGATCAAACAGGTCTGTAGCTATAGCGACCTGTGAAGCTGATGCAGCCCATACAAGAGGGGATATCTAGGAATAGGTAGGACACTGGTAATGGACACATATTACAAAGTGACTTGTTTTTGCAAGATCTTTAACATAAAAAGCAGCAATCCTTGTAGTGAGACAACCCCTTTAAGGATGAGGAAAGAAGATATACATGTAATCTCTGTCTCTTATATATATATATGGGCTGTATTGTGGGAGCCTGTAGGAAATTGGACAGAGCCTATGAGATAGTAATAACAAAGCTGTGCAAGCTTTATATACTGTAATATAGGCTCAGCACCAACTCCAGTCCTCTCGGCCCACCAACAGGTCATCTTTTCTCCATTTCCTTAGCATTGCACAGCTGATATGATTATTGTCAGTGCGTCCTGTGGGAGATCCTGAAAACATGACCTGTTGGTGGGCGTGAGGACTGGAGTTGGGGAACACTGTGCTGGAGCCCTGAGGTTGAGAGTTAGGACCCATAATGGCATACAGTCTGTAGAAGCCATGCATGCTCCATGTGCCACCATATATGTATATATTCATATGGTGGCACGTGGAAAAAAAATATGGTTTTATAATAAGGACCTATACAGACTGTATTCCATGATGGGTCCTAACTCTCAATCTTAGGGCTCTAGCACATTGGTGCGAAGTCTGTATGGCAGTGAATGAAGCTTGTATGGCACCGTAAGTACCATCTCACAGGCTTTGTGCAATGACCTACAGGCACCAACAACGCTTTCACAAGCCAATATCAGTGTATTCAGCATATGATGGAGCATGCCACCATGTTTCCCGTCAAATGTGTTCAAATTGACAGAAAATAAATCTTTATGTCTTTATATGAAGTTAGAGGTATACAGGGTATTGCAGAAGACTCAAGTACCTGTAGGTTGTCACACGGTGCTGCCACTAGGTAGCGTACATCAGGAGATCTGCTAGCAACATGTCACCAAAAGCCTTGTCTCGGTGGGGGAAGCCAGGGGTTGTCGGTCAGCAACACTCGGGTGCTGACAGCGATACTTAGTACGGGTGAGGGCCAGCCATGAGGGGCTGGCTGGTCCCGGAACGACGGCAGGGAGTGGGTGGTTGTTCCCATGTTCTAGGCAAGGTTTTGGGCAGTTCCCTGGAGATCCATTAAAGGCCTGCTGTTCCAGGTGATTGGGGGCGTGATCTGCTTTTGGAAGTGGAGCAACAGAGGAGTCAAGGAGAAGGGCTTTTGCCCCTCAGAGGATTGAGATAAGCCTAAACATTCTGTGATGGTGTGTATTGGTGGTGCTGGATATTAGGTTCATACCCCCTTTGTAGAGAGGGTCTGTCTCTGTTTAGTTAGTGGCTGGATGGCCAGGGTTTATTTTGTATGTTTTTCTGTGTACTGTTGTACGTCTAACCTGTGTCTCAATAAAGCTGGCTGAGGCCAGTTGAAGAAGAAGCCTTTGTCGGTGTGCCATTCTGTTTACCAAAAGACGGTGTTCCTGTGAGCTAAAACCCCATGAGCCGGTCCAAGATGGCAGCTGAAATGTAAGTGGAGTCTTACAATGGCAATGTTCATAAGCCCTTAGCTCACACCTGCTAACCCTTCTGCTTCTTCTGGGAGACTGCTAGAATATAAGACGTTAAAGAAGCATGGCTTATACAAACTCCATCCCCAACAAGGGCGTTTCCAGCCAGATTGGGAGTGTTCCTGGGAGGATTGGGATATTCCCAGGGCAGGAGATAGAAATCATCCACGATCAGGAGCTAAAAGGTCAACAAGTAAGCCAAAGCTGTAATATAGTGGTACTGTAGAGGCACCATGCACCAGAATGAGATCTCTATGCCTCTAATTTCCTATGGAGACACTCAGGTTTTTTCCTGTTCTATTTCTAACATAAAATTGGCACCAGATGAAGCCCACACAACCACCTTACACTGGTGTATTTGCTGGATGCATATGGCTCAGCAATGTGTATGAGCCCCGAGGTTCAGTGGTTGCCCCATGCACCAGAATGAGATCTCTATACCTCTAGTTTCATAGGCACTCAGGTTTTTTCCTGTTGGATTTCTGGTATACTAAATTAGATGTCCAACATATAGAGGTGTTCTTCCTTAGAGGAATTGTTCCTGCTTCTAATTTTCTAAGGAAACAGTTTATTTTCTGTTGGATTTATTGCATACCTAGGGGCATCAGATGCCAAGTGCATGTCGGCTAAATTGGAAGTCATTTGTATTGAGGTATTCTCCCTTCTGAAGGGAATATCTCCATACATATGGCACTATATCGAGTCTGTACTGGAGCCCTTGCAGGTTCCCCGCCCACTCTCACAGGCTGTCATAAGAAGGGCAGCTTGCAGGTTGGGTGTTTTTTATTTTTTCTCTCTGAATAATGGAGGTCGGTTGACCCAGTGAGAGGCCTGATTGGCTCGATTGGGGAGGTAAAGATAGTATAGGACTGCCCGATTTTGAGATCACGTTGAAAGTCGTGGGCAGCTTAAACACCTTTTGATCAAAATATGTGAACAGAGAGTCTCAAAGTTTTTTCATCTTGCAGGTACTAGGACCCATATAGCCACTAAGCACTGGTGTATGTGCTGGATACACATGGCTCAGCAATGTGCATGACCCTTGAGATACGGTAGTCACCCCATGGACCACAATAAGATTTATAAGTCTCTCATTTCGCATAGAGACACTCAGGTTTATATCCTGTTGGATTTGTTGCATACTTAGAGGCACTGGACGTCATGTGTGTAAAGGTATTCCCCCTAGAAGCATTGCTTATGTGGAGACTATGGAGACTTACAGCAGAGCATGGGATTCTTGTAGGTGGGATTTAGGGCCCGCACATCCGCTATGCACTGTTGTATTTGCTGGGTGCACACAGCTCAGCTACCGGCCTGAGCCCATAGGCTATAGACATCAAAAAGAATTGTAACACTGGGAAAGGTAATATATAAGTAATGAAAACTAACTTATTTGCATGACTACATTCTTAGTCAATTTGGAAGTAAGAACCCGCTGCTGCAAGTAATTGTTGAAAATTGCAGTAGTGATTGAAGAATGGATGTGCCATGTATAATACACGTCTACGAAAAATAACAGCGTTCCAAACCTTCTGTTGCCACGTACAATGGGCTTCATAGGACCTCAATTGCCACCTAAGTGATTATTTTGTCACTTTGATATGTGCTAATTACTAATGGTACAGCACGTTGCAGATGGTTCTGGATGCTTCTCTCCCCAGCCATCCCGATAAGATGGGTACCATATAGCACAAAGTGTGGGCGTGCGAGTGGGTGTGAATATTTGAGCGAGCCTCGCTGCTAATCACTGATTACTTTCTCTGTATGGTTTCCTTAAGAACTTCTTCCTACGCAGCAGTCCCCCCCCCACCCCACCCCCAGCTCAATGCATTCACAATCATTATGATCTGGTAATGAAGAATGTCTTTTGTACTAGTGGGAAAATAATAGCTTGTTGCACACACATATATAAGGTGTAATTGATTAAGCTAATAAGGCATAATATTTTGTCATTTTGTACCAAACATTTGCATAAAGTAAGGATGCAGAGACAATTATGTGACTTAATGGCATGGGGTGGGGAGGGGGTAAATGGGAGCACAAACAAGCAGACACCAAGAGTCTCCCATAAAGAACGTTGAAGCAGATTATAGAATATTACACATAGGAAGTTGATTTCTATAGATCTGGTACACAATCAAGACTGAAAACTCAAAGATTTGGCTACCACTTACCAGTAAAGATTTTACATTACATATACCTGTAGGCACAAAATGCCTTCCGACTTGAAGGGATTGTAAGCAGGGGCGTTGCTAGGGTCCTAAAACATCCGGGGCTCGGGCCCTTTGTGTTTTTCTGGGTAGGGCTGGGTTCACACGACATTTTTCACGCCTCATTTTGAACTGCGGATGTTTTTTTACAGAGAAAAACCTTGTGTTCCTGTCACTAATTTTCTGCACATCCCACACAGATCCCGTCCATCTCCTCAGCAGTCACTGTACAGTAAAAATCACCAATGACAAATTTACTTTTTCAGAACTTCTCACCTTCATATGACAATACCCCTAAACAGTCACCAAAACATCCACCTACACATGGAGCAAATCTACCAGACAAGTGATTGTTACTAAAACCCTCCTACAAAACCAAGACCCAAAACTATTACTACTTAAGGCTCAAATAATCCTGCCAGACCCTGACCGAACGCAACCCCCACATGTGACTATCAGCTGTACACAGGCTCTGATTACATATACCACCGCCATACAGTGACCAGATAGTGGTAGACACCAGTGTACACAGACGCTGAGGACTGTATATTACCCCATACAGTGACCAGATAGTGGTAGTTACTAGTTGTATGTAGACTCTGCAGAAATATAAGTGATTACACTGCAGTTACATTTAGTAACTAACCTGAGACGTCTTTTCTGATCAGCGTCTTTCACTTTCCTTTTTCTTCTCCTTCCGGTTCACACCTTCATTGAGTATTTGGACACAAATATCTTAGAATCCTCACATTTCCAGCAACTCCTTAATTATAGGTATAACAGTCCCCTCATTTAGGTATATAGGGGCACTGAAGCAGTATATGGGGCCACAGGCAGGTATATGGGGCCACAGGCAGTATATAGGGGGGCACAGGCAGTATATAGGGTGGCACAGGCAGTATATGGGGGCACAGGCAGGTATATAGGGGCACTGAGGCAGTATATGGGGGCCACAGGCAGTATATGGGGGCCACAGGCAGGTATATAGGGCCACAGGCAGGGATATGGGGGCCACAGGCAGTATGGGGGCCACAGGCAGGGATATGGGGGCCACAGGCAGGCATTATAGGGGCCACAGGCAGGCATTATAGGGGCACAGGCAGGCATTATAGGGGCACAGGCAGCATATGGGGGCCACAGGCAGGCATTATAGGGGCACAGACAGGGATATGGGGGCCACGGGCAGTATATGGGGCCACGGGCAGTATATGGGGGCCACAGGCAGGCATTATAGGGGCACAGGCAGCCATTATAGGGGCACAGGCAGGGATATGGGGGCCACAGGCAGGGATTTGGGGGCCACAGGCAGTGGTATGGGGGCCACAGGCAGTATATGGGGCCACAGACAGGGGTAGGGGGCCACAGGTGGGCATTATAGGGGCACTGAGGCAGGTAAACGCTTTAAAGATAACAACATTCATACTCACCTTAACTCCCCCGGCGAGCGCGCTCCGTCCTCTTCAGCCCGCGCTCCTCCGGCAGCTCCTCGGGCGCACGGCCTATGACGCGCTGTGCGCCCGAGGACAGCAGCGTCGCGATGACATCACGTCATCGCGACGCTGCCAGCTGAGGCTCACGGGGCCGCGGTGGGTCCTCTGCGTTTGTGAGGACCTGGCGGCCTCTCGGTGTCGGACCTGCGGGTCCGACACTGTCTGCGGGGCAGGGAGCGCTCGCTCTCTCTGCTCCGCAGAAGCCCGCGGCTGTGTGTGCGTCCATCGGACGCACATGCAGCTAAAGGGCCAGTCGGTGCTCCAGGCCCAGGGCAAAGGCCTGGAGCCCGGGAGACTCGGGGCACAGGGTGTTTATCCTCTCGCACTCCCTGGGTCTTCCTGTGCCCGTGTGGACAGGGGTTATCTTTGAAACTGTATCCGGCTGCCCTTGCATACCCCTAGGGGAAGAGCAATTTCACAAGTATACCCCAAGTCAGGCCGTGGACCCTCGAGTGGGCACGGACTTTTCCTGACACCCACCAAATAGTGACAGAAAATTCAATTAGCACCATAAGTAGCAAGAAATAAAATGATTTTCCCACCATAGACATTTATCACCTATCCACCCTGGACCCCCACTGACCACTAGAACAGGGGCACCGAGATGCCTGCCCTTTCTGCAGACATTCAAATACCAAGGAAGTCTTTAAAGAGTTCTTCCCACCATGAGTGTAGCCAAACACAGCGCTCACCTGTACTCAGATCTCACATAAGACAGAATTAAGGGTTGTGTGTAACAGTGTCCAGCTCTCCATTCTGAGTTTTGGAACCCTGTTCCCAAGATAGGTGGGAACACCCCTTTAAGCAGAGCAGTGGTTGAAAATGTGCACTGCTGCTCTAATCAGGGTCTATGGGACATAGGCATATCTGCCTTAATCTCCAGATACCTCCCCTCACTTAATCTCTGCTCCGCACTAGGACCTTCTTCTCTGCTCTCCCCTTATCAGCTCCTCACACAACCATCTCCAAGACTTCTCCCGTGCTTTCCCCATACTCTGGAACTCACGGCCCCAACACATCAGACTCTCCTCCACCTTCATCAGGTTCAAAAGCAACCTGAAAACCCATCTCTTCAGGAGCTTATAACCAACAATAACCCTGCTGACACAGTACTACCCCACAAACATGTCTGCCCCTCACCTTCTGTCTCTTTCCTCCTACTTGTAGATTGTAAGCCCTCGCGGGCAGGGTCCTCTCTCCCTCTGTTGTGCCGGTTGTAAGTCATACATCGTTATCTTTGTACTTGTTTGACATATGTTATGTATGTAACCCCCTTGAATGTACAGCACCCTGGAATCAATGGCGCTTTAAAATAAATACTAATAATAATGAAAATAACTGAGTATAGTACGTTGTTAGCTCCGTGCGTCCCACAGACTTTGAATGGCGCAGCAGTGTGCATGTTTTGCCACTGCTCCATTCAAAGACCTCAGAAAGGGGGTTTTGAGGCCCCTTTTTTAGCGGTCACTGGGGGTCCTAGCGGCCATATCCTCAGTGATCAGACATTTATCACTTATCCTTTGAATGTGCAACGGCACTCAGTGCAGCCAGATCCTGTTACTTTAGGACACCTACAAAATGTCAATTAGATGGGTATTTGTAGTTAAGGTATCAACTAAACGTTGAAATCTAGTATCACCTTACAGATAGTACGTGCCGACTCTGAGGAGGCCTCTCTGCCAATTAAATGCAATTGCTTTGAAGAAGTCTCCAAGACTTTATGTGAATCCTATGATCAACCAGGAGTGCTCAGGGAGCGACAGTCCACACCCCATCTGCATATTTTGTCCCTTGTCACACGATAGACATAGCTAGAATACCATTACATATCTCAGGGTCTCTGTGTATAATCCACATACTGTTTTCTGCACCATAAAGGGAAACTATACCATTCAATATTCCACCAAAAGTATTTACAATTTGCATTTTTAGTCGGAGCAGTTCCAAAACGCTGCTTTCTGCATTTGTCTGAACAGATGTCACATTGTGACAAAGTAGCTTGTGATTTTGGAGTTTGGCTATAAATTAATAGCAGCCGCTGTAGGTGTTAATAATCAAAGCAAACACTTATTCCCATGTGACTTCATTGTCATCGGATCAGGATGAGCCAGACACTGATGCAATCCGTGTGCTCATTTCACCGTCACCTTTTGTGCGGACAAATAAGTCTAAGCTCCAAACATATAGAATGGAAAGAAAAATCAGACTCCGGACAGACCCATCCAGTTTAGAGTATGGAAGAGGTCTTCATAAGGCTAAATTAGTGAGGTCAGTTGAACAGCAGCCTATTAATTAATGCTACCCTTAGGGCTTGTCCCCACGGCACCGTTTTACGGTCGGTTTTTCAGACAGTTTGCGGTTTTGCAGACTGTCTGAAAAACCGGCCGCAAACTAACACACCGGGCTGCTATGGAAAACCCGTGCAGCAGTCCCCATTGCACGGGTTTTCCGCTCGGCGTTTTTTTTAAACCGCTGGCCGCCCGAAAAACATTGAACATGTTAATTCTTCTGTCCGGTTTTAGGACCGAATATGAACATATCAATAGGAAGGGGATGGGCTTTTCTCCGCTCATCGCGGAGAAAAGCCGTCCCACGGCAGCCATGGGGACGGCACTAAAACAGGACAAATACCGGTCGGATAAACCGACCGGTATTTGTCCTTAGCTGTGGGCATGAGCCCTTAGAGTCTCTAACCTAGCCAACCAGAACTCTGCTCTGCCCTGATGAGGGGCAAAGTGGATACCCAAACACTCAGTGTGTCCAGGTCTGCTTGCAATTTACAAATATCTTCCATACACTGCACTACACTATATAGTTTGGTGTCATCTGCAAAAATATAAACATTTCTATTAATCCCCACCTCTATATCATTAGTAAATACATTGAACAAAAGAGGACTGAGCCTTGGAGTCACCGCTTACAACTGGGGACCGTTTAGAGTAGGAATCGTTTACCACCACTCTCTGAATCCGATCCGACAGCCAGTTTTTTTATCCAATTACACACTGTTGTTTCTAACCCAGTGGACTTTACCCAATAGATGCTGATGAGGTGCTAGTTGACTGTACCCACATTTCTACACCTACTTGGACATCTGTCTGCAGTGATAATACATCTGTATAATGCTCCAAGGGGCTGTCATCCTCATACTTAGCTTGAGTACATTATTTTTCCTTTGTGTTGTATTTTACGCCTTCACGATTGTGCCATATCTTAATTGCAATCCACATTTTATAGAAGGGAAAACACTCTGTTAAAGGGCTGTTTACTTAAAGGGTTTCACTACTTAATCCCTGTTGACATTTATGTAAATGTATGTATAGGTCAGCGCTGGAGACTCGGGAGGAATTACTTACAGTTCAGATCTGGATATATACACAATGTGTCACTGATATTAAGAGATAGTCATAATAGTCCTTTTTTGTTAGGCATCACTATTGTGGGAACATCCCTTTTCAAAGACCTGCCATGAGGGATGGTGATATTCAGGTTGGGGTTGCTCTGTGAACATTCAACTCATGAGTACAACCATACTCTAAAGAATTGCCTAATTTAACTAAAAAAGGTTTACAGCAATAAGAGACCTGAGGGAGGACCCGACTTTAATCATACGTGAGGCTGATAAAGGAGGAGCTTCAGTGGTCATTAATTGCACCCAATATATACAAGAAGCAATGACACAGCTGACCGATGACAAAGTGTACCAGCCATTGTTAAGAGTCCCTACTGAGGATATACAAAAATTACACTGTAGAGATGTTAGATGAAGCAGTCCTTAATTGAATTATTACTGAATATGTGAAAAAATGTTGATTAATGACTCTCCTCGAGTAACGATAATGTATCTGGTATCTAAGGTACACAAATCGATAGAGTCTCCCTATCGTTTCAGGCATCAATTCACTGCTGGAACCGTGGATATGTGGATACCTTTT
Source organism: Phyllomedusa bahiana (assembly GCA_025379985.1). Lineage (NCBI taxonomy): Eukaryota > Metazoa > Chordata > Amphibia > Anura > Hylidae > Phyllomedusa > Phyllomedusa bahiana. The sequence continues at coordinate 87,176 of JAODAL010001501.1, read as the reverse complement.
TGCAACAAGTGGTCAATAAAGCCCCACACTGTTTACAAGATACGGGACAGTTTCTGCGTTCCATTTCTGCAGTTGATGCCAGTGGTATAAAATGGATGTGTACGTTGGAGATAAAGTCCCTATTTACGGGCATACCTTTTGATGATGGCATGACTGCGGTCAGAGAAACACTATATGAAGACAGCTCATTATCTAATGCAAATGTAACTTTTCTACTATCCTTACTGGACATTGTGTTGACAAAAACCTTTTTTCGTTTTGGCCAGCATTTTTACTTGCAGCTGCAGGGGACCTCAATGGGACTCTCTATGGCTCCAAGTTATGCTAACATTTATATGTTAAGTTTTGAGAAAGATTTTGGGCGACATGTCCCAACACGCCAAATGCCAGTTTTTTTGGTCTATATTTTGCGGCAAAAACCACTTTTTGAGCCATATTTTGATGTAAATGGACTGTCGTACACCGGAACTGGGCGCATTATATGCTGGGCACAACACTTTGTAATGCACCTAAATATGGTGCTCTGTGCGCCCCCGTCGCGCAATGCGCCTATTGAGACGCATTGCATATGTTATGCGCCTCTGTCGCGCAATGCGCCTCTTTAGGTGCATTAAGTTTTCTATGCAAGGTATACCTGATGCCAGTTTTTTGAGGGGATCAGACTTTCTGACACACTTTACACTGATTTAATGCGCCTAAAACTGGCGTGGAAATGCCACTTTTTTTACATGTTGCCCTTTGTGTTTAAATCCAAATTTGCAAAACATATCATCACATAGCTGAGATACGTCGATGACGTGTTTCTGCTATGGGATGATTCTGAAGATTTGTTAATTGAGTTTGCCCAGCACCTTAATAGTCAACAGCCATTGATTCAGTTTTCCATGACCAAAAGTGAGAGCATGGTTCAATTCTGCAATATCGAGATACAGAAACAAGGTACAACATTGTTAAAAACAATGCATGCCAAGGAAATAGATCACAACATTGTTAGGCACAGAAAAAGTTTTCATTCCCCTCAGACATGTAAGGGCATACTTAAGGGGCAATTCATTTGAAAGAAGGATTTGGTTCACACCAGAAGCTTATGTTGCAAGTATGCACAAAATTGTGGGCAAGTTTGAAAAAAGAGAGTATAATAAGGAAGAACTAAAATAGGTTTAGAGTTCCTACAGAAAAATAGGGAAGTATTTTGAGTGTACATAGAGAAAAAAAGAAAGGACAGGTTCATCTTTACTACAACCTATGACAAACATGCATAAATAATAAAAAAAAGGCTATCTACAATAATTGGAAAGTGCTGAGAAGTGATCCAATATATGGGAATTTTTTTTTTCTACCCTCAGCAGCAAGCAAGTTACATACTTACTGAAATGCCCGTGTGGACAAACTAGCAGGTGCATAAACGTTCGCCATTAGAACATACAAACAGAAAAGGGAAGAGTTAGGGAGAGAAGGGGTTAAATCGGATGAACCAATGCATGAAAAGAGGAAAAGATAAAAAGTTTGGAGAAAATACAGTAGCGAGGCACTTCTTTAAAAAGCGGCACAATGTTGCGGTTTGGAAATTGTGCGTTTTGCAAGAAGTCACAGGAAAAGATACAGTACAAGTTAAACAGCGTCTACTAAGACAAAGGGCATATTGGATAGTTTCCTAGAATCGAGAACCCCAAAAGCCCCCTCAGTTGGACCTTCTTTTTTGACCATTCTTATAATAAATTTTTAAGTTTTTTAGCAGAAATTGGTATGGTATAGAAAGGGTTTGGGGACAAAGTGTTGTAAAAAAGATAGTGAAGGAAACGCATGCATGCTTGAGAAAGGGGGCGGAAATCTTCCTCCAAAATGTTCCAAAGGTGTACCCCGGTTGCCTTTCTTTTCTCTGCTATTGAATCAAAATTAAGTATGAGAGGACGTTTGCCCTTATAAGCTAAGTTCCCACTTTTCTTGATTTTTTTGCATTACTTTCACGAAAAAATTTGAAAAAGTGTTTTAAAAGTTGTCTAAAAGGATGAAAAAAAAAAATTAAAAAGAAATAAAAGTTTGGCAAGTGTTGGTCTTAAAAATTTGGATATATATGGTTCCATATAGCCACGATTTTGGAAAAGGTTCGTTTTCCCCTGTATCGTTCTCCCACGGCCCCAGCAAGAAAAAGCGGGCTGTAATATCCATCTCTTGTATTCCTTCATGGGGAGTTTTGGGCATTACTTGGCTGTAGAGAGAACTCCCACTGAAGTTAACAGAAAGAGATGAAATACATTCCCAATTTGGGCCCCAAGACATAGATTGCCCAAAAAACTTGGTAAAATTTTTTTTATAAAAGAAGGGAAAAACGGGGCTGCGAAGAATAAAGTGCGTTTCTGTGGCTGTTCAAGTCATTGTTTTCAGAAAAAAATTGGTAATCATTGACCTTACCCAAAGCAAAGGTTTTCATTAAAAATCCCCTTATTTTAAATCTCCACCTAAATTTTGTGAAATTTTTCTTTTCTCCCAGTCTTTCGTTTAAAAATTTTGGTTCTTTTGTTTTTTGCCCAGTCACCCCGGAGGCCATTGGTTTTCTGTCTGCAGTGGGTGTATTCATTGTTCTCCTGGCAATTCTATTCCTCCTTATAAATAAAAAGTTGTGCTTTGAAAAAATTGGAGATTTCCCATGTTTGGACCAACGTGGAAAGAGAAAACGGCCCCAAAAGAAAAAATTTGGGGTTTTTCAAAGGGTTTGGGAGTTTTGCATTGTTGGACTCAGCATTGGAAATTTGGAAGTTCCTCCCCTAGTTTTTTCTATTACTGTTTTGGGGAAAAACAAAAAAAAAAAATCAATGTTTAATGAGGTCTAGTGTTACATTGTGTGTTACAATTATCTCCTAACACCTTCCTTGTCTTCTGTTTAGTTCATTGATGTTCTGTATGATCCTCATGTTTGGGGCACCTAGGGAAGTGATATAAAAAAATGTCTCCAGTGCTTTGGTTGGGATTAATTTTATAGTGCTTTTTTTTAGATTTTTTTAACTAGCATCTTAAACTTTTCTTATTGCACCATCTAGATGAATTACATGTATGTATTATGGGAACTGAAAAACAGAAGGTCGTTACACTCCCCTTTCACGACTGTATATAGACACCCTAGAATCGGATGGACAAGGAAATCTTGGGCCTAGGCAAATAGGGCAATGCACCCCCAATGGAAAATCAGCCCCACCACCCCCCTTATCCCCCCATTTCTGCCTGGATGAAGGGGATCTCCGTTTGTCTCGCCCTCCCTTTAAAATTATTCAAAGGAAAATTTTTCATAATAAAATTCATAGTTCGGGAAGTAAAGAATCAAAAAAATTTCCAAAAAAAAGGAAAAACTCGGGTTTTAACATTAATGGACCCCCGATTTTTTTTAGAAACTCTTTTTGTGATGGGATTTTCTTTTTTTCTTTTTGGGGGTTGGATAAAAAGAGGTCCCCCAAATTCATTGCATATGGGTTTTTGATTCACTTTGCCTTTTTCAACTTCATTAGCCCCCCACACCCCCGACCATCGGAGACAGGAGGAATTGGTTTTTTTTGGTCCCCTGTCCTTTTCAAGTCTCGGTTGATTTCACTCCCCCTTCTTTGTCTTTTTGCGTTCCTTCTCTGTTTTTCTAACTACTGTAAAGATAAGTAGGGGGCCCATCGGGGTTCCATAACCTCATATTTTATATATACCCCCTTGATCATGAGCAAATATACCATCTTAAATTTGGTATTTTTTTTTTTTCATTTTGAGGGTCTGTAACACAAGCCAAAAAATTTATAAAATTACCTCAATGACCAAACTAGCCCTTGAGATTATAGTATTTGGGTCCCCCAAAATATGAAAACATGACTTTCAGGTACCCACATTTAAAAGAATTGTCCAGTATGGCTGCCAGAAATTTTTAAAAACCCGCTCCAGCCCCTATTGCATGTTCCCCCCGGGTCCCCTGAAGTGAATAAAAGGGAACAGCAATTTTTTTTTTTTGTTTCTAATATGAGAAATATTCCATAGTGCAGTACTACATTGTACCCCTTCCTATCCCAAAGGTTTCCCAATTTCATAGAAACCTTTAAAACCTATGTTTTTTGGTGTGTTAAAAAACTGGAGTATTTGGGGGAAACTCATGCAAAACTGGGGGTTAACCCTTTTTTTCCCTTTGGTTGGGTTTAAAACCTTAGACCCCAATAAAAGGGAAGAGTGCTAACTATAAACCCATCATGCTTAAAAACCACATAAAGCCTGGGAAAGGGTAGGTGCGGTTTTAGAAAGAAATCACCCATTTTTTTCTAATCTTGGCCCCCCCTAATAACCGAAAGATGATTCCCCCAATGAGTCGGGTTGCCTTTTTTACCCATATTATTGTATATTGTCTATAAAATAAGACTTTTTGAAATATTTTTCGATATTTCTTCATAGCTAGTTTTTTGCATGATTTTTTTTTTTGGGGAAAAAATTTAACAACTAGCTCTCCAAAAAAAGATTTTCTATGTATCCATTCCCTTTTGTGTCTTTAAAAGTGAAATGTTACAAACATCTGTTTTGTGTTTACGAAATTTGTTTCCTAAGTCGGAATTCTGATGTCTTATTGCTTCCTTCATGCGTCGTGTTTTTCATGTAAAAACATTGTCAGGCGGCAGTGGTTTTTTTATTTATTTCTTACTTGTTATTTTACCGGGAAAGGCTAATTTTTCATTCCCTCGAGCGTTTTGCTTCTTTTTAAAAAAAACGGGAAAATTTTTCCAAATTGCCCTTTAGTCTTTTTTAGTGTTGATCGAACACATGTTCAACACTTTTTTTTAAGAATTTTCCCTATCATTCCATTTTTTTTAATAATTTAAATTCCTGAAGTTTTCACTTTGGCCGGGCCTAATAATGGTCTGAAAAATTCCTGTTCTGTACAGAAAATTCTCGTTGTCTCTTTTTCACCAAAAAGAGGTTAAAATAAAAGGGAAACACCAGTGTGAATAGATAACCAGGACCCACCAATCAAAGGGGGATAGTCCGTTAAACCTTTCCCTCCCTGCAAGTAACTTCTTCCCAGGTCCAAAAACATGACTAGAAAACCCTCCTTTTGAAGTGAATGGGACTGGTTCATCTTAACACTATTTAAGGCATGAAGCTACTGTAAAGCATCTCTCTGACTGTTTTTAAAGCTTGCAAACAAGGCCTAGGGGCCCCAAAGGGAAAATGCAGGATTTTAAGAATTATAAAAAAAATTTTAAAAGTAATATAAAAATTTAAAAAAATAAAATAAAATTCCTAAAAATGTGTTTAACAAAAAATGGGACTTAAAAAATGACTCATTTTTGTGACACTTTCCCTTTTAAGTTTGAGTCGAACTTCCAATTTTTTAAAACTCGAGCCAAAACATCGGGGGCACAAGCATATCATTAGTATGTATGAAATGACCATAAAGGGTAACAAATCTTACTAGTTTATGAATGCCCCTGGGATAGGCGATTACATCACTCCCAATGATATGCTAGTGTTATGGAGGTGAAGGGCGTATCATTTTTAGGGCATTTCAATTGTCGTCCCGGTAAATGCCCCCTAGTGTTGGGTACTGTTTGGAGGGAAATTTAAAGCTTCTCCTCACCTGCAAGGTTAAAAATTAACCCAAAAATCTTCACCTTTGACTTTAATGGGGTTCAAGTTTGAGTTTGACTTGAACTTCAAACCGAACTTCTCAAAGTTCGGGTTTCGGTTTTAAAATTTTTGGGGTTTGATATCTCTAGTCTTGTTCTTTTTTTGGATAGGAATTGAATGAATCCCTTTAACGTACTGAAAATGGACTTAAACCTTAAAAAAAGAAAAAAAAAGAAAAATGAAATTGAAAGCCGGAAACTGAGAAATAATATAAATTTCCCCAAAAAAAGTAATAAAAAAAGGTTTTTTTTTTTTTTTTTTTTTTTACAAAAGCAAGAACTATGAAGAAATTAGGAGTTTTGTAGAAATAAATTTGAAAAGAAACACATAGATTGCCTGGGAACCCTCAAAATTGAATTTATTGAAAAAATTAAATGAAAAACATTTTCCCCGGAGATGGGTGATTCTTACACCTGATCTTTTTACAAAGGGTCTAATAATACTAAGATATCTATTTTATGATTCAGTAGCAGGGGGGGGTTAAAATTCCCAAACTACCTGAAGCATTAAAAGAGAAACAGTTATTTTCTTGTATTTCATTAGTAAATAATGTTGTGGTCGTTAGAAGGGGACGGCCAAAATTTTTTTAACCATTTTTTGCCCGGTGGGAAATTTACTAAGGTATTTCCTTTAGGTATTGCATTTCTTACAGGTAAATCTTTGGAAAGCAAACTCCAACAAAGTTTTGTTTTTCGACTTTTTTGGTTTTAGGAGTCTGTTTTTTTTTTTGCCATGTCATTCCTTTTGGGGAAACTTTTTAACAAGCTACAACATGGTGTACCCCTTTTTGATTGGGGCCCCCCACCAGTGTAGCTCAATGTGGGTTTTAATGGCAAATGTAATGGCCTTTGGCAATGATATGGAATTTCCGGGAAAGAAATAAAAATAAAGTTCTAAGATAAAATACTCCCGTATGCAAAATTGTATTTCATGGGGAATAAAAGTGTTCACGAAAAAAAAAAATTCAGAAGAGCTGTCGTCTTTAAAATGGTTGGTGGGGCGAGATAATATAGATAGGACACTTTTGAGTCAACGATTGCTAGTTAAGTAGCAGAAAAGTTTTCCAGTCGATTAAAAATTTTGGACTAATGTCTGCCTTGATTTTGCTAATCTACAAGGACAGAATATAGGAAAATTAAAGCTTTTTGTCAGTTTTTGTTAGTCTATACAATATTTAGATGTAAACCATGTACTCATCCAAAAACAGAAAGCACTTTAATTCCAATAATGCTTATTCTGTATACGGGGTTAAAATTGAGGGGGCCAAGCACAATTGAATCCCAATGAAAAAATTTGGTCTGGTTTTTAGACTGGCGGCCCGATTTTTTTCCCCGCCGGGGCTCGTCTTTGGATATCCGCATTGTGAAGCGTTTATCTTACTGGAGGTCTGCATCCAACCAGCCAAATTTACCTAAAAAACTCAAAAACTATCAATGCCAAAGTTCAAAGTAACTGAAAATGATGTTTATCTAGAAGAGTTTCGAAAAGGCTTTCTTATGAGAACCCACCCCTAGTTATACCTCGATGCGAAACCGGACATTGAAACGGGAAACACCCAAAGGGAATTAAAAATCCCAAATCAGTCCAGGGTATAAAAGTTCTGGAGATCGACAAAAAACGAAAGGCCAGTCAATCCCAAATCCAGGGGACAGCTTCTTGCTAGACTCACTTCATTAATCCCCGAAAATAAGAATATGTGAATAATATATAAAAAAAACCCTTTTTGGGACCTTGAAACCCAACTTTTAGCTCTTAGGAACAATTAATGGGAAAGAAATTAAAGGGAAGATCTTAGTCCTTTTACTACCCAATTATTGTAACATTTTTAGGCCTCCCTGGAGTTTTTTGAAATTGATGTTCTTGTTAATGCAGTTACATCCCCCAAGCATTTTTCCAAATAATTTTTCAAAAAGTTTTTTGCGCAGATTCAAAGCAATCAAATGCTTTGGGGTAAAAATCCATAAATTGCCTTAAAAGAATGTACTTTTTATAATAGCTTTAACTGTACCAAACTTGGGAGACATGGGGACATGCATGAAATTTGGAAAAAAGCCAAATTTTATATGCTTATATGGCTAGAATGCACCTGATTTAGAACTCGCCTACACAGGTATAAATCGGCGCATTCTAGCGCCGGTCAGGTAACCACTTTTAAAGTGCCCACCTGTTCCCCAGTAAAAGCGCCTAGAAATGCCCTACAAAGCTAAAATTTTAACTTCCTAGGTTTAGTGCCCCCCCGCTCCCACTGCCCCCCTAGATCGGGCACGCCGGAGATTTAAAATTTATGATTGGGTGGCCCCATTCGGGGTGAAAAGACACCAGATATTTTGGGGCCGCCCCGTTTTAAAAAATTTTGCCCCATGTGTCTTGCAGGATAAATGTTGCATCTTTGGGTACCAAAGGTATCTTTTTGTTATTATTTATTTTAAAGCCCATATGCTCCAGAGCGCGGCCATGGGGGGGGGGAGTAAATCATAACGGGCAAAAAAAGTCTGTGGCCACAATGAATGACTAACAACTGGTAAAGAGAGAGAGAGGACAGTGCCTGCGAAGGCTTACAATCTTTGACCCTCATCTTATAGCAGGACTACTGGGGTTCTATTAAAATAAATGTATTGGTGGCCATGTTGGCCATGCATCTCTCACAATTGAGGTCTATGACTGTTATGGGAAGAAGCACTGGGATAAATTAGAAATCATTCTGTGGTGAAGGACCTAGAAGGTATGATCAGCATCTGTTGGGCATTTATGGTATATATTGTGAAATTGCCAAATATGTCCATTATGGGAATACTCCTTTAAGTGTTTTGTTCACACAATTTTTTTTGAACATATGTTTAAAGGGGTGTTCACATCTAATGGTATGTTCACACGGCTGATTTTCGGAGCGTTTCCTTGTCCAAAAAAACCCCAGTTAATTTTCATTTAAATTTCCCTTTTATTACAGTGTTGTAGTTCACCAAAACGAGGTTAAATTTGCGCTTTTTTTGGCGTGTTTTTTGGGCTCTAAAAAAGAAGTGTCATATCAATTTCTGAAGCATTTTCAACACTGACATGTCCCCATAGGATTCAATGGTGAGCTTCAAAAACTCATCCAAAACAGCGCGATTTTTTGACATTTTTGCCCTGTTTTTAATGTTTTTTGTTCTATTTAAATTTTTTTGGGTGTTTTTAAAAAAAAACGTGTTGGGAAAACCTCATCCAAACATTGTCTGAAAAGGGGTTTTTGAGGCCCCTTTTTAGTTTGGGTTTTGTTGAGATTGGGCGCTGAAAAATTTAACACCAATCAGCTGTGTTTCATACCCCAACCTCCCCCTGAAATTTTTAAGGGGGGTTTTCCCATCCATTCCATCAATTTAATAGGTGCAGGCAAGTGGGGCAAGTGTTCTGTGCCCTACAAATAAGACAAAGCACCCCCAAATGGAAACTTTACCCACCCAGCCTCTTACCTCTTTTCTGCCCGGGGTAAGTGGGCCTAACAGTTGCCTACCTTCGCCTCCTTAAACCCGGCCCTATGAGTCCCCACTTGGGTCTGCAACCATCCGGATGGGCCCCCAAAGTTTCTGTTTATGATGGACAGAAGGTCCGGCTTGTGCACAACTCTCCGTTCTGTTCTTTGAGAGTACCGAGTCCAGCCGAAAACACCACTCACCTGTACTCAGAACTCCCAAAGAACAGAACGGAGAGTTGTGCGCTTGCACGACCAACTCTCCGTTCTGAGTGGAGACTTATAGGGGCCCATTCCCGAGATAGATGCAGGTCCCACAGTTGGGTCTCGCACCTATTACACAGTGATGAACATCCTATTGATATGCATTCAATATGTGAGTTAGGAACATCCCATTAATAATAAGTTCAGAGGGAGTAAAAATAATTCATTTGTGAGTCTTAAAGGGACATCTAATCAAAACCACCACCTTTCTATATGCTCTGCTAGAACATCTGGAGATCATAGCAAATAAAGGATCTAAGACAGGACTGTTCCTGCTCTGGCAGTTCCAGGGTATCCATGTATTTCATGCCCAGTCCTTCATTACAGTCTGAGGCAAATATTATTATATTTATGGCCGAACAAAGCACCGAGCATCACAAAGGTGGTTATGAGAAAAAAGTTTGACCTAATTAAACATCCCTTTTAGACCTTCTAAGGTAGAGGTCCTCAGATACTAGCTACCCAGTAGTTGTATGAACTTCAATCCTCACCAGTCTCTAACAGGCTTATTATTGCAAAGACATGCTGGAAATTGTAGTTTCCCAAATTCTGAAGTGCTTCAAGTTGAATAGGTACCGTAAATTTTAACAGAGAATTTACTGGTGTTTTCCTTCATAAAATTATTTCTTATTAATGTAGAAGAAAAGTGAAGACATCAGGCAATATCTTTTAGAGGGTAATGAGTTTTTGATGGTGAGGTTTGAGGTATGCTCCCCTTTTTCAGAATGATGTTAGCAAGAACTGAAAATTTACAGACTTTTTATACACAGAAGCATGGAGCTAGTACTCTTGAAGTGACCATCAAAAAATCTCCCTTGTTTTAAGGGTATGTTCACACGGTTTTTCACCGTAATTGGGAGGTTTCGCCCCATTACGGCGTTGCTCCCGGGCGGGGTGGGGGGGCAGCTCGCTGGGCCCCCTAGACTTTTTTTTATCCCCCGGGCGTTTCCGCCGGGATATTTGAATGTCATTTTCCCCGCCCGGGATTTGCGGCGGGTTGAGGAGAAGGAATCCCATTTTTCAAAGGAAATGTGGTTACCGTAATGCAGGGACGTTTTTGCTGTATTTGCGTCGTGCGGGGCGAAAAGGAAAGAAATCCTCCCAAAATAAGCCCTGGAACATAGCCTAAAAGGTTTTTCGCCTGATTTCTTACTCTTCTGTACTTTCATGGTAACACGGTAAACCTTTTAATATTATTATTTTAGAAAACAGATGGTTAATAGTTAGCTATTTTATCTCCCAGCTGTTGCCACATGAAGCCGTATAATGGGCCTTTTTCAAAGAAATAAAAGTTCTTCTCCCTTTTTACATGGATTTTATGTTTTTTTTAGAAATAATCCTATTTCCTGTAGATTAATAGACTCTTCTGTCCACAGACCTTTTCTACTCGTTGGCCCCCTTTTCATTTTTTCAATGCAGTCGTAAGAGAAGTTGCCACAAATGGAAAGTTCAGCTCAATGCTTTATGCTACCATGGAAACAATTCTGGACTCTTATTGCAGAGATGGTTGTCAATGGTGATGTAACAGAGAAAATAGATATACTTCACTTAGTGAGCGCTGATTACACAGTACAACCGGTGCTCTCAGAAGCCGGCTTTTAGACCACTATATTTTCACTAATTGACCTAAATGGGAATTTTCTTTCAGTCAAGAGTTTTGAATTTATTGACTTAGACTCAAGAGAGAACTCACAGTATAGATATTATAGAGAAATTACAGGTTACTTCAATGACTTACGTTACTTCTGCTATTTCTCTGCTCAGCATGCCCATTATATATATATATATATATAATATATATATATATATATATATATATATACATACATACATACACAGAACAACTCGAAGAGGTTTTCCATGACTTTCTACCTGAAGATAGGTCATTTATATATTATTAGTGGGTGCAGACCCCTGGTGTCCTAATAATCGCTCACTGCAACTCTTTCTAATATGGATAGAACCTCAAAGGGGCTCTACATCCTAGTGGGGTTTCCAAATTATCCTGTTTCAAGTAAAGGTGCAGCTCCGAGAAAGAAAATCACAACATGCCTTGTTGCTGTGAATACACTTTCTGTCTTTATTCTCAAAATGGCAGGTTTTTATACTATTTGAAGGTTCGTGAGATAAGGAAGCATCACGTGGACCTAGCTGTTAGTCCTATTGGTTACATCCTTGGCTGAGGCATACTCCCTATAACTCAGGAATTTCTGAACACGGGGCGTAACCTCAGAGGAGGCGCCATCTTGGATTATAAGGTGGTTTCTCTACAAGCACATTATTTGGCGGCCATTTTGTTAACACATTAGTGAGTGTAAAGATATACAGGCAGCTTTTACGTGTCATAATATAAAGGCATATGAGGTCTTATACTAACTAATACATTAAAATGGAGACACAAAGGATCACACATATATAACCTTTGTTCCCATCCACAACATTTCATGGTCTATTAAGGCACAGTAATATACATGCATTTGTGCCTTTGCCTGATACTGCAGCTCAGCTCTGTTCACTTGAATAGGCCGGACCAGGGGCGTAGCTACAGGGGGTGCTGTGGTAGCAGTTGCTACCGGGCCCTGCAGCCTGAGGGGGCCCAAAAGCCCTTCTTCCACATAAGAAGACACAGTATTGTAAATGGCACATGGTAACTGAGGGGCCCCATTTCACCTTTTGCACTAGGGCCCAAGAGTTTGAAGTTTCGCCTCTGGGCTGAGCTCAGGGCATGGTGAGCCTCTAACATTGCAGTCCTGAGGTTGCTTTTTAGGAAGCAAAGGCAGAATGCAAGAGGTATGTGCAGTTTGGGCAGTCATATACAGTAGCTGTAGGGTGGGCCCCAAGAGTCAACTCCATCGATGAGCCCTTGGCACCCCAGTCTGACAGTGACTGAGCTGTAGCATTAGATGTTCTCTAACAAACCTCTGAGGCCTTTAAAATAGAGCTTTAGTTACACCGAGAATAGATTACATACTCGTGCTCTATTTACTAGTTAAGTGACTTCTAAAGGCAATTGGTCACACTGGATTTTTTTTTAAGGGTATCGGTACAGGGGGCTAAATACATATGCACGCCGCCCTTCTCAGTTTTTTCATGTGTAAAAATTTGGAAAAAGCAGGTATCGTTTTCTTTACACTTCACAAATACTTGAAACTTTATAAAATATCAATAAAATACATTTAAAGGGGTTGTCTCGCTACAATGATTGGGTTTTAATTAAAAGATCCTTAAAAAACAAGCAGCTTTGCAATATATGTTCATTACTAATGTCCTACTGATTTTGAGTAAGCCTTGTTGGTAGGAGTACATCAGCTTCTCAAATCTCTATAGCAGCCGACCTGTTGATCCTTTTCTCACTGGCTGTCAGGTCTGTATGACTCATCACCTTCAGAATACAGGTTGGAGCAGAGAGCCCCTCCCACACAGAATGCTTCTGTAGTGGAGGGAGGGGGAGGGCTCTGGCTTCTGTGGCCATGCTGCCTGGATTAACCTTGTGTGTGCCTGCTTCCTCCCGCTCTCTACACAGATAGATGTGACAGCAGTGACCCTGTGTGTTACTATAATCATGATGTGTCTGTGGAGCTGTAACTATACTAATACTATACAGATCAGGGGGCATGTGAAGGGTTCATGCTCTGGTGTACTAGTGACACATCCTGAGTATAGTAACACTTCACAGCTGCCCTGTGTCTGTTCTGACAGGGTCTGTTTGTTGCTGGAGATGTGCAGATTTGTATGCTAAGCAGGGGGTATAGGAACACTTGCATCCCCCCTGCTTTGGCTCCACACTCATAGATCAGCCCTCTCCTGTCTCCTGACTGTGGAGACGAGCAGCAAGAGCTGCAGCAGACCTAGGCAGGCACACACAGGGTTAACTCTGGCAGCAAACCCCCACCCCCCACCACCCCTGTATAGAAGTTATGGAGGAGAGCTTTCTGTGTGCTGAGGGGAGGGGGGAAGAGGGAGGAGAAGAGGCAGACAAGAAGCCCGCCCCTCAAATCAACTGCCAGGCTCACTGACTTAGGCTGAGAGCTTGTAATGAGACAACTCCTTTAAGTTTGTGACTAACATTTAAATATGAGGAACAATTCAAGCGGTAGGAATACCTTTGCAACCCACGGTATATAATCTACACAAATTCATGCATTACAGCAGGGACTGCTCCTTTCACCTGCCAATCAAGCAGAGGGTTGCAGTGAGAGTTCATACCAGTGAAAATTTGAAGAGTTTACATTGGAATTCAAAATTGCAGCCAGGGAAGAAAAATATAATGTATGGTGGAGTTCACAAATGCTTATCAGTTGTGCTTACCTGAGTGAGTTGCTCTCTAGTATGTGGTAAAACTCACAATATAGGCATTCAGACCTCGTAGGTCTGCAACTTGATTGTATCTTTCTCCACTATGTTATTGGCCCGATATGCACTTGTCCACCCAGTTTGAACAAGGAGAAGTAGGAAAGGTTTCAGAGTTTAGGGCCCTAGATACAAAACTATATGTATATATGTCTGTATTACGAAGAAGCTTGTTTCAGTAATTATGCTTCAAAGTTGCCCTAGAAAACAGGATTTATTCAAACAACTTTGGCTCCCACAAACATACATAAAAAAGACATAAAACTATAATTAAAATATAAAAAAATAACTTAGCATTCTGGTGGTCTGTATAGGGACAGTTGTTTGAATAAATCCTGTTTTCTACAGCAACTTGGAAGCATATAGCATAATTGTGGAGACAAACTCCTTAGTAATACAGATATATATATGAGTTTTGTATCCAGCGTCCTAAACTCCGATCGCTTTCCTGTTTCTCCTTGTTAAAATGTGAACTAGAAAACATTACAGAAATATGGGTTACTAGAAAATAGTTGGTCAGTATTTGGCATGCTATAGTTGTTCTGTACGTGCACAGATGTAGAAGGGCTAAATTTGCCATTTTGCTTGAAAAAGGTTCTGTTCAGAACCGAAACGTTGCTGCTGTTGGGTGAATACATTTTCCTCATTTTTGTGAAGTGCTGCCTTTTCTCAATTTTTAAATTTGCCATTTGGCACAACTTATCATGGTAACAAAAAACCAGCTAAACCTACTGTGTCCAAAGTAACTAAACTATTGATCTATAAAATGTATATTTTAGAACAGTTCACACATTTACATACACGAGTGAGGACCTGTATATATGACTGATAACCCTCTGATTAGGATATAAATGTTTTGCTATCATTTTTTGATCCGCGGCTTACTGGGTAAGGAACAAAGTCTGTGTGGGAGGACATTTTTACTAACCTTGATTTTCAGCTGCCTACACATCTTCATTGTCATAACTGTATTCATAAAATCTAGTAGTTATAGGACAAGCTTCAAAGTGTAGCTTAATGTATGAAGATACTTTTCCCTGTATATGTAGCTGACAGGTGCAGGCTGATGAAATTTCTCTAAGTTAGTACCCAGATAGTGGAGGGAAGCTCAGTCATTTTACTTATAGAAAAAGATCCATGGCACACCAATGTGATGCAAATTGTGTCAGAATTTATTCTAGATAGTAGGTTGATAGATCATACAAATTTGTTACTCGTGAGACCAGATTACTGCATAAGTATCCAAGCATACAACAAATGTCAGACACATCGAATGTTACAAATGTCACAGATGTCGATTATCAGATGTTGAGTGTCGACATTTCGGCAAGAACCGCCTTTCTCGAGAGACATCAAAAGAAAATAGGCAGTAGGTGATTAGAATATAATATCAGTATATGGCCCAATGGAGGATGCGTGGCAAGGAATGTGGAATACAGTGCTACAGTCTGCTTTTCAGGGAGAAATTCCGAGAAAGAGAAGCAGAAAGCCATAAGCAGAGTGCAAGAGTAATTTGTTGTATGTACTATCTTGTACAGTAGCTGTAGGGTGGGCCCCAACAATCCATTACTATGGGCCCCAAGGAATCCCTCCACTGGTGGGAAACATGCCACTCTTTTCGGGGAATCCGAGAAAGAAGCAGACCGATGCCCCAAGAGAGTGGACTTACGTACTGGTGGGCCCCAACAATCCACTCTACTGGTGGGCCCCAACAATCCACTCCACTGGTGGGCCCCAACAATCCACTCAACTGGTGGGCCCCAACAATCCACTTCACCGATGGCCCCAAGAGTCGACTCCACTGGTGGGCCCCAACAATCCATTCCACTGGTGGGCCCCAACAATCCACTCCACTGTTGGGCCCCAACAATCCACTCTACTGGTGGGCCCCAACAATCCACTTCACCGATGGCCCCCAAGAGTCGACTCCACTGGTGGGCCCTATGCACACCAGTCTAACACTGCCCATAGACTTTAGGCTCTAGATTACTTTGGAATCTCTATAAATGGCACTTTTTTATGAACAGAAATTCACTTTTGAGTACATATACATTTGGTATTTTCTAGGCTACAATTTCCTGTAGGCAGCAGAGCTGTCATCTTTATGTCTGCAGTTAATGGCTCGAGGCTATGCATGAACACGTCCTGTATAACCTCTTCACATCAATCATCGTACTTCAGTCCCAGTGTGAGTCTGATTTGATGACCGGATAATAAGTGCATTATATTCAGAAGTAATCAAGAGCTAAAGCCATTATATTCCAATTGTTCGCTTTTATGAGGATGTTTTTCCTGAGTTCTTTGCTATCCTGTGGAACAATGTCTGGTATACGTTGGCCTTTTATCCAGTGCAGGCTTCTCTGAAGTGCCCCCATTTTTCCAATTCAAGGACGTAAAACAGCACTTCTGTCTCAGATGCTTCACGTACCTTTCCTTTATGGACATGAAAGGCTTGAATGTTCTCTAAGGTCTATTAATAAAGATCTGAGAAGGGAGCAGGGCTTGGGATATTGATTTATCCTCTGATTTTTTTTTTAATGGATTTTCCTGTGCTCTTTGGATTTGGTATCTGCTTTTTGACTACTCACAAATGAGACAACCATTTTATTGGCTGAATCAATATTATAGAATTTACTAAGAATTATAGCAATTTAGTGCCTTATTGGGTACTATTACACCAAGTGTGGAAAATTTTTGTAAAACCTTTTTATAGTCTAATACCTAATAAAAAAAGACATTAATGACCCCCATTTTACGAGTAAACCTTTCAAAAACGTAATGCAGCTGTACAAATACAGTATAAATCCCCTGATCTGGGACCAATCAGATCCAATTCAAGCCAGATTATCAAATGCCCTTGATTATCTGATGGTCTTATAAACAAAAGTATGGAAAAAATGCTAACAAGTGTAGGCAAACTTTGGTAAGACAGTCAGGTACTCTCTTCTCAGCCTTCTGGAAGAGTCGAGATTATCATAAAATGCTGTGTTAGAAACAAATGTTGGACTATCCAACTTTTTGGAAGTTAAAAGGGGAAGCTATAGGTTGGGGACCACAGTCTTAAAGGATTGGTCTATTCTAGAAAAGCAACCAACAGGCAGAGCTGTCTTAAAAGCATTATGGGCCCCTGGGCAGAACACTGCAGTGGGCCCTGTCCAAATACATGACATCACACTAGGTCATGACTCTAGCCACCACCAAGTATACCCATATTAATCACAGCACTTACGTCTGGACACCGGCAGCCTGCTGCCTACAACAGGGCAGGGAGCCTTTGGCTCCCTTCTCCACCATGGTTTGATTTGTGTGCACATCCTAAAAGCACACAAACAGTAAAATAAGCAAAGCCAACCATGGGATCATGGGTATGTTTCTTGTATTCCTGGGACAAGCATACACCACCTGGTGCCCCTATACTTGTGGGGCCCCCGGGCAACCGCCTAGTGTGCCCAATGGAAAAGATGGCCCTGCCAAGAGGTAAAACTGTGCAATAACAAAACACTGACGACATAGTGTACAGAGATAAACACGCTTACGCATTTTGAACAATGCCTCCATTCTTAATTATAGTGCTACCATGTTGGTGTTTTTTTTTTTATTGAATATTGCACAATAACTTTTGGACCTTTTACCTCTTGTCTGCTTTGCTGAATTCCAACAATCCTTTAACACTGTAGTCCCCAACTTACAGCTTCACCTTAAACTCTGAAAAGTTGGATAGTCCAACACTAGTTTTGTTACAGGTCTTTGTAATAATCTAGATCATTGAAGCAAGATCTGTGCAGCTAAGCCGCTGTGGAAATGTGAGCTGGCTGCTTTTGGTTTATAGCTTGGGGACCACCTTGTCTTGAGGTCTCATGACACTACAAGATGCACTGTGAAAAGAGCTTTCATCACATTACTAGTGTCAGCCTGCATTGGTCTGTACTGCTTTGGATGTGGATGGAGTAGAAATGGAAAATACAACCACTGAGAAAAGCAAAGTATTAATCATTGAAACCTAGGAAAGTAGGTTAATCGGTTTAAGCAGGGTCATTTCTCGTCATAATATATGGCAGTGGTCTACAACCTGTGGCTTTACCTTCCGCTGCCAAACTACAATTCCCAGCATGCTTTGACAATGGTGAGAGTTATAGTGTTGCAACAGCCACAGATTGAAGAACACTTCTATACAAACTATATGTGCTTGCCTGGAATGGTCATACAAGCATCTGAGTAACGTTCCTGCCACTGATGGACACCAAGCTGTGAGTTTTGATGTGGTCACTAAGTACAGAATGAAAGTTTCATGGGCACATTGTCTTCTAGCAGCTTGGAAACTATGGGATGCAGACCTCGTCCTGGTTTTACTGGGCCAAAAGGAAAGTCTACACCCTGTATTTTATCTTTCCTAGTGAACAGTTATGGGGAAGATAACGAACTAACTACATCTTCAGACACTGACGAAGAAGTGTTTAAGCAGTTTCAGATATCAGTGTCGCGTTCTCAGAGCTTTCGCTCCACGGTGTCAGAAAAGGCAACGCAGGCCGGCTCTGAGGGCAAGCAAAAGTTCAGCTGCTTGTTGTCAAACCACGAGGAGCTGAGCACGGAGGCCTCTGAATGTGAAGGTATTGCTGGAAAACGGCAACATTTTTTATTTTGAATCTGCAGCATTTTGACATTTTTGAATCATGAGAAAATTTTTTGCATTATTTTTCTTGACTTTTTGTTGACCCCATCGACCTACTTTACTTCATTCAGATTTATTTAGTTGTCTTACCTTTTACCCTCCTGTCTGCTTCTCACATTTATGATTTCTGTTTCTATATTTTATTATATATTTATTTGAGCGTTGCATTTGGGATTTATTTTTATCTTTTGGCTTTGTAGTGTTTTTCTTCTGTTTTTTTGTGGGTGGGGAATTCTGATGTTGCATGTTATGACTGAAGTAGCAAAGTGTCTTTGCTTTTTTGTATATAGCTTTATGTATTTGCTGTGTACTATGGCTTTTGTATGGCTCTGTACAGAGGTATAACTAAAAATATGGCCCATAGCAAATTAAGAAGGACACCTCACCACCTCGTGACAGGAAACTGAACCATCAATTCTAGCAGTTATAGCCCTATTATCCACACCATTGATAGATTGTAGAAGGGACCAATTTGTTAAGCTATGACTACACTGCATCGGACAAAATGCGTCCGAAAGTGGACTTTTTTTTTCAATGCACGACCATGGATTTTGGCACGTTTTGTGCAAAAACCAAGGTCACTTCTTGTTTTTTTGACGTCATCCATACAATTGATTGTATGGGAAGATGCAGAAAAAACAAAAAGTCCTGGCGTATTATACAACATGTTGTATAATACGCCGGCGCCAAAAGACGATCGTAGAAAAGACGAGCTGTGGAGACTACAGCTCGTCTTTTCTATTGTAGTCTATGGGGCTGCACGAACTATCGTATTTTTTGTGCTTTTAAAATGCTAAGAATGCTGAAAATACGATTGTAAAAAAGTGCAGTGGAGACATAGCTTTATTTTCTAAGAAAAGGTACAATGTTCTTGCAGCTGAGTGGAACCCGCAACTTTTGGACCCAATAGCAGCTGCTATAGTTAGGGCTCGTCCCCACGGCAGTCAAATACCGATTGGATTATCCGACCGGTATTTGCTCTGTTTTGGGGCCATGCACACGGCCGCCGGGGGATGGCTTTTCTACGCTGTTTGTGGAGAAGAGCCCTCCCCCTTCACATTGACGTGTTCATATTCCACCCGAAAACCGGGCAGAAGAATGAACATGTTCAATCTCTTTCGGACCGCCGGTGGTCTAAAAAAACCCGTCCGGCGGAAAACCCGTGGAGTGGGGACCGCTGCATGGATTTTCTATAGAGGTCCATTTTAAAGTTGACAGGCGGTTTTCAAAACCGAAAACCGTCTGTAAAGCCGTCCAAAAACCCTTGCCGTGGGGACAAGCCCATATACTCATGGCTCTGTATCCTCTAGGTAATGGCATCCACTTAAACTAGAGCTATAAGATTTATGTCAGATCCCTTTTCAAATATACAGTACTTGTGAATCCTGCAAGACCTCTTTGAATGTAACGGGGTCCATTGGAGTTCTGTATGTTTTAAAGCAAGAACAATTCTGTGGATTGTAGTGTTGTTCAATATATCAGAAAGTCTTGCAAAAGCCATTGATGGACCTTATTAAGGTGTGGACAGAGCAATATCTATATGAGAATATCAATATTCTGATCATATAACAAGTCCATGCCATAAAGTACTATACAGCAATATCACAAGATATTTCATCACCTAATAAAAATATTAACATAAGAATAGGATACAGATTTCATTAACCTGATAAATTTGCTCATGTATTCGGTTTAGATCTGGATGTTCTTAGCTACCAGTCCTACATTGAAGATGATCATGTATCCATACACTCTGCCCCAGCATCAGTGGCTGGGGGGAGTCAAAGTGCTACCCAACAAGGTATCAGTAGTCGTCAGGTCACAGAGGAAAGTCAGGAGATGGAAACCGCTTTCAGCAACAATGGCTTTGAAGAACACGATGATACAGATAACTCGTCGGGTTGGAGTCAGGAGGTAAGACCTTCGCCCAGAAGGAACAAACAGTTATATTTTCTTTCTTAAAAAAGATTCAGAATTGTAAGAGGAAAGACTTTATTTGGATAGACTTTATTTTTTCCATACTGTTGCTTAGACCACTGATTGCAGTATGTGGATGTTCGTTAATGTTCATTTTGGAACCAGATACCAAAATCCCATCCTGATCATGACCAAATGGCACGAGTAACTCAATATAGGAAGTAGGAAAATTCCTGGACACTCACCATATCTCAAAAATATTTCAATTTATTGGCAGCTTGTTAGAGGGCACAAACATTCGGATACATCCTGAATGAAGCGAGCGGCGTTTCACGCACAAACGTGCTTCCTCCTTGCTGAAATGCGTTTGTGCGCGAAATGGCCGTCATTTCATTCAGGACGTATCCGAATGTTTGTACTCCCTGACTAGCGAATTGCCATTAAACTGCAATATTTTACCGATCTGGTGAGAGTCGTGGGATTTTCTAACTTTCTATATTGATTTATGGTGGATCTACAGTGGAGAAAAAAAGTATTTAGCCAAAAAAGTATTTTTCTCCCTTCCTGGATCATCAAATGGCACGAGGGCCTTGCTTGCTACAGTGAGACATAGACACATATCAAGAGGATATGCTATATGTGTCCGATGGTTGTGGGTTCAAGAGATGGGACACAAACCTATCTCAGGAATAGTGGTCCCCTTACTCCCAGACATGGTTGTGCTGCGGCAGCATAGAACAGAGAGGTGAACGCTCATGTGGAGTGCGCTCTGTTCATTTCAATGGTAATTCCAAATACCGCCAAGTATATTTACTTGACTGTACTTAAAATTCCCATATGCAAGGCCACCTCTTTGTGCTGTGTAGCCATGGTACAGACAAGGTGGGGGTAAATAGGGATCACCACTCTTAAACATAGTGCGACTATAGTGCTACCACTATAAATGTCTAAGATGCGAATACAGCTCAAAGTAATTTCGGCAGGATGAGCCCACCATCTACTCAAGGTTCAAGGCCCGAATCTGGTCCACCACACTCCTCCATGTAGCTCCTGAGAGCTTAGACACAGCTGGTGTGCAACTCACAGGTGGTGGTATAGCTCTGACAGCCCTACTAAGGCACCTAGTCACCCTTCAATGGCCCTTTGAGGGCAACCACAATGCTGTTGTGGCTCACAGTGAAATAGAGTTTGACACCCCTGAGCCTTCCAACTGGTTCCTGATGCCAGATATCAGAGAAGATAGGGGCGGTTTGAATTTAACTGTGGATCCTTGTTTTTATGTTAAACACATTTTTAAAGAATTTTTGGTCATTCTTTTATTAATTTTCCATATCACTTTCAATATTTCTTAATAATTCTTAAGTCCTGCAGTTTTCACTTTGTCCATTAGGCTTAATAACAGCCTGACACTTCCTGTTCTGTAGAGAAAGATTCTCAGTTGTCTGCTCATTATCAGTACAAAGAGGGTAAAACTAAAAGGAGACACCAGTGTGAATAGGTAACACAGGATCCACCAGTCACAAGAGGAGATAGTCACAGTTCACCCTTTCAACTCCCTGCACAGTGACTTTTTCCCAGGTCACAGAGTATGACTAGAAAACTCTCCTATAGAAGTGAATGGGACTGAGTCAGTTTTAAAGGGGTTTTGCCACGATGTAATGTTGATGTTGATGTTTTGGGATCCTCCAAAATGGGTATTGAATCACTTTTCTAAAAATATGTGATTACAAAAAGTGAAGCCTCTGAGAGCTACAGCTTTCTTTACAAGCCCTTAGTTACTTATAAGTTTGCATTAGACCCGACCAGCTGGAGCTGACCTGGCCTCGCTTGCGTGTCTGCACTTCTTATCTGATGACAGGGAAGATGAATGAGCTGTGAAGGGACTGTGGAGAAAGTGCAGTGTATAAGTATCTCTGCTGTATAAAGAATCCACTGTTGTAATGTTATTATTTGAGTTAACTTTTGAGACGCTCCCTTATTCCTCACCCTCTGCTCACCCCCTCCCTCTCCCCCGTGCATGACTCAGCATGATTTGTTTAACTTCTGTCTGACCAAGATAACAGGTAAGGTAAGTCACTTCGTGGCAAAACCCCTTTAAGTCTTCTATGTGCATGAAGCTACTGTAAAGCAGTGCAAAAAAGGCCTAGTGGCCAAAGTGAAAACTGCAAGACTTAAGAATTATTAAAAAATATTGAAAGTGATATGAAAAATTAAAAAAAAAAACCCAACCAAAAATTCCTAAAAAATGTGTCTAACATAAAAACGGGACTTAAACAATGACTAATTTTTTGATGACACATTCCCTTTAAGGAAATAAGCTGCTTCCACTGGTGTCTGACAGTGGCTTTCACCCCATTCTCCAATCACGACACTGTATGTGGGGGAATTGGGAGATAAAGAGTCATCATTCAATGCGGAGTTAGGTCGACAACTACCTAATGTATATGGCAAGCTTTAGTTGCGGCAGAAGCTATGGAAAGTATAAAAAAATAAATTAACCCTCCCCCAAAAAACCCCACTTAAGCTAAGCCACTATTCCATTAATCTAGCCTTCTTTACCCATTGAATACATTCTCAATATGTCTTCCTTCCATAGCTTCTCCATATTATTTTAATTAAATCTAATCTAATCTCATTAATTATGAATAGCACACCATGAAAAAAGGCAGATCGGTCTTCTTGGAAAAGATGAGCTTTTAAGCTGGACTTCCCTTTCAGAACTCGAACCATCGCACCATCTCAATTTACTGAACAGCCTGCCCTCAGATCATGCTCACACATAATCCTATTTAGTCTACTTTTAGTAAAGTTAACCGTTATCCATGGAAACCATTACATCATTAATCTGGTGCCCGGTTAAACTTTCCAACTCAGTAGCGTGAAGGGAGATGATCTTCTACCTATAAATTCTTTTTAATCAAGGCTCGCTTGTTCTGCTCCGCATTTCCATTGAATTTTTACCGTCTGCTGTGCAATAACCCCCCCCCCCCTATAATTATAACATTGAGATCCAAACTGTCTGATTATCCCATTTACATTTTGAATGCTATCACATTAGCATACACTTCAATTGTCTCGATGTTTTACTTACATAAGCAAAATTTCTACTTGTTTTATAGACATGGTATAGAGTTGTTTGTTCCAATTTGAATGGTACATTATAATTTTATTCCTATTAGGAACGCTAGATGAGCAATTTCCTAATTTCCAGTAACAATAATGGAAATAAATATTTATGTGATAGTATATGGGAACAAATTCACCGAAAATCAAGAAAGCATTACTAAATCAGTCTCGGATTAATCCTTGCCAACAGGTGTGAAATGTATTCACTTGTTCCTTGGTTACGTCTATTTGTAGGAAATTAGGGTCAAAACTTTTGTAGAAGTTGCTCCCCATCTTTTCTTAAAGGGGTTTTGCCACAAAGTAAAATTGATGTGGGAAGCTTGCAAATTAAATAATAAACATTTTCACCATTCATTATTATTAAAAATTCTGCACCGTTTTTGTTTTAGCTGCTCCCTTAGTGATCCATTGTTTACAGCTTGTCTCCAGGGGATACGACCAGGGCTGAGAGCTACTCACTCCTGGTCAGACATGCTCAGACATCACCTCTCCCCTCAGGCAGCTACAGAGTGTTCAAACCCCAGGTGCTGTCATTCTACTCCCGTCCTCTGTACTCCTTAGTAATTAGTCAAACAGTGCAAATAAATAAAAAAGAAACCCCAATGAGGTCTGTGCATTGATAAAGAGAAAAAAAATCCACAGGTTTGGTTCCTGCAGGGATTTGAACCTAGGACCTTTGTGCTGTGAGGTAAAAGCTTTATCTCTGAGCTACTCACAGCTTTATACATAAACAGACCTTTCTTTGACTACAGAGAGGAAAGGCCCGGTGATGTCATCCTGCTGGGTCACATGATATGCAATTCAAACAAATCACACACGCCCCTTCTGAGCACACAGAGCTGAAGAGCTGGATGCAGGAGGTATGAAATGAGATCGTGGCAAAACCCCTTTAAAGGCAGTGGCATACACAAATGTGCCCCATCAAGATCAAACTGGGACTCGGTTTTGTTGCCCAATGTGGGAGGTTCTAACCTAATGACGCCGGCTTGAGAAAGGAGGTCCGCCCTCGGCATTCGGTTGCCTCCACACTACATATGTTTGTCTCTATAATGGATCTTCAGTGATTTGGAATATTATGGACTAAGGACGTACCACAGGTTTTAATGACAAATCTATTTATGTCAATACTTTGTAAATGACTGTATGATTTTTCTAAGAAAGCATATATAAAGGAATTTTCAAATGAGAAAACAGTATGGTGTACATGGCCTGCTTATGACTTTTTTGATGTGCATGATTCAGTTGGAAGTTGAGAGACTCCAACACAGGCCTACGTGTTACGTCCTTTGAAAAAATTAGGTCATATTATGATATGTGGACTCAGTTTCATTGCCAGGTTTTGCTACCCAGCACGATGCCCGATAAGGGAGCCCACAACAGGTTCTTGCCAAAAGGGAATCAGATTAACCAGGTTTGATCCTCCTCTGTAATAGACCCCATAGCCGTTGCCTATTCTACCTCTAAGATAAACATGCCATTGCTTGAGGGGGATATACTGCTTTTTAATTTGTCTAAGAAAGCTGAGTGATGACCTCATGTGGTAGCTCGAATTCTAGCCAGTTCTGACCATCTACAAGTCAACTCTCCTAAGAACAGAATAGTTCTTGTTAATATAGCAATAGAGGAAAACTTAAAGGGGTTTTGCCAAGAAGTGATTTCCTCACCTAACAGGCTCATACTCCCCTCTTGAGCCTTGAAAAAAGAGGCGTTTTGTTTCTGTGTTTAAAAAAAACAATACCTCCTCTGTGATGTCATCGCTCCACCTCCCATGTACGCTCTCAAGGCTGATATTGAGAAAACATGTTTGGCTAAACCACGGAGGATAACTCTATTGTGCACAAGCTATACGGGTTTTGTTTTTCTCTACTCAGGAGTAAAGATAAGCTCCGAGCAGGCAGCTTTAATTGACTACAGACAGGGGCGGGGGGGGGGGAGGGCTGAGCAGAGAGCCTCTGCATGTTTACTCAGATAATTACATTACAACCAGCGGATTCTCTATAAAGCAGACAGGCTCTGACACAGAAACAAAGCTAGTGCAGATGCCCAGTAACACTGCTTTTTTCTCCCCCTCCCTTCAAAGATCGTTCCTGTGTCCTGCCATCCGATAAGAAGTGCAAACAATGCAAGTGCGGCCAGGAGCATGCCAGGTCAGCTCCTGATCGTAGCTAATGTAAACAGTCAGGAATCTAAGGGCATCTAAGTCAGGCTGCAGCTCTCAAAGGCTTCACTTTTTTTAAACACATATATTTAGAAAAGTTATTAAATACCCATTTTGGAGGATCCCACGTCAACATTAGATCGTGGCAAAACCCCTTTAAGAACATACAGTATACTTGATAATGTTTAAAGGGATTTTGATCATGTAGTTTATTAGGGCATATGGACATTACAGAGGGAGGTCCCCTTTACAAGCCAGAACAGAGTGGTGTTTTTCTTGGACCTGAGTTGGGACAGCACCGTGGCTCAGTGGTTAGCACCGTTGTCCTGCAACTGGGGTCCTACGTTTAATTCCCACCAAGGAGTTTGTATGTGCTCTCTTCTCCCCTTTCTTTGCTTAGGTTTCCTCTAGATACTCTGGAAAACATACCTATAGGTTAATCTGGAATTTAGATTGTGAGCTCCAATGGGAAGAGAGACCAGTGTGAATAATGAGAACCTCTGTACAGCGCTTCGAAATAAAATAGTGCTATGAATTAATAAACTAAATAAATGATGCTGAAGCCAATCACTGGCCTCAGCGTCATGTAAGCTATGAACAGGACATCATCAGAGGGCGACACTGGATCTCCGGTGGCACTGCAGCAACTGGAAACCTAAGTAATGGTTAATATTTTATTAACGCCCAGTTTGGGGTGGAAGGAAAGTTTAAAAAACTACTGGGAGCGGAGAGGATAACTATTGTTTTTAAAATGTTTTATGTATCACACTGACATGCCAGAAGATTTGATGTATGGAGGTCCGGGTGCCACGACCCCTACCAATCACTAGAACGAAGGAGCAGAACCATTCTAATGAGTACTGTGCCCCTTCCTGCCTGGTTGGATCTCCTCAGCTTCCTTGGATAGTCTAAAATAATTCTGTAAATCTGTATACCACAAAGAAATCAGAAATTAAGGGGCACAGTTCTCAGCTGCATGCTTCTGACCTTTAGTGATCATTGGGGGTCTCAGCACCTCAATCCCCAAAGATCAAAACTTCTGAAACTTCACTACAACCTGTCAAAAGTTTTTTTAAATAATAGTTACCCATTCATACTTTCTCATCACTGCAAGTGCTGCTGGAAGGGCCAATTACTGTAAAGTAAACTATTTTCAAAATGCATGTTGTTATTAGAAATATGTATGCTTTACCTAACACTTTTTTGCACCTTCAACTTGCTCTCGTCTCCATGGTTACCGACCACCGCTGTGTGCTTTCAGTTAAGGCCGGTAATGCAGCATTATTAAAAAGTGTCTGAGAACAGGTTCCTATGGCCAGGTCGGGGAGAGGGAGGGTGAGTACACAAGCGAAATGGGAGTATCCATATCCTGGCCACAGGCAACATCATTACCTGCTACCAATAAAAGCACAGGGTGGTGGTTGATAACCATGCAGACAAAAGAGCAAGTTAAATGGGTTGTCTCACTACATTGATTCATCTTACCTCATTCCTGTTTTCTTGGTTTCATTTTGGATTCAGGGGCATGTTTACTGGCTTCTACTAGGCTGCAGTAGAAGCCAGGTCTGTAGCTATAGCAACCAGTGCTGGCAGCCTATCATGAGAGATTGGACAAGTCTGTAGCTATAGCGACCTGAGGAGCTGATGCAGCCCATACAAGAGGGGATATCTTAGAATAGGTAGGACACTGTTAATGGACATATTTTGCAAAGTTACGTGTTTTGTAAGATAATTTATATAATAAGCAATCCTTATAGTGAGACAACCCCTTTAAAAGGTTAAAAAAAGGCCCATATTAGGTAAAACGTCCATTTTTTTTAAATAACATGTATTTTGAAAATTGCTTACTTTACATTAATTGGCTCTTCCAGCAGCATTTGCTGTGATGGGAATACCTCTTTAATGTCAGCTAGCTTGCTATTATCACAGGATTTGGGTTTTCCAAATAGAAGATGATCTACATTCATTAATATAAAGATAATTGTCCATAATCAACACTTATTTTAAAACACACTCTTCTTTGTCTTCAGGAACAAGAGGAAAACCTGGTTTCTCCCATCCCCCATCAGCCAATTTCTAAATGTGGAGACCTAGACATTGTACTCAATTACAAAGCCACAAGTCAAAAGTTGACCGTAACGGTCGTGGAAGCCAAAGATATCCCAGATAAGGACCGTAGTGGAGTGAACTCTTGGCAAGTCCATGTTGTGTTACTTCCAAACAAAAAGCAAAGAGGGAAGACCGCTATCCAGAAAGGCTCCCAACCGGTTTTCAATGAGACCTTTACATTCAACAAGCTCGAGCCTGAAGAAATCGCGAACAATGCCCTGCGCTTCCGCTTGTATGCGGTGCACAAGGTGATCCGTGAAAAAATGATGGGTGAGAAGCTGTTCTCCTTAAAAAAGGTTAAACCAGATGGGGAAATCAGAAGGACATTGCTGCTAGAACCAAGAAGCAATTTAAGTGTAAGTTCATGTATATCTTCTCCAATTGAAAGTCTACTGTAGTTCAGTAACATCAGGGATGAGCCACTCTCTGCTAGGAATGGGTCCTATTATCTAGATTGGGGAGGGTCACAGGTGTAGTGTCTCCACCAAAAGTCTTTTGTGAAAGTTTTTGCTTTGAACATCCCTTTTCTTGTTACCCTTCATCTCTATAGGTCTCTTGTGATATAAGCAAAAGATTTTGGGGTTAAGAGGATGTAGTCCAGGGCTCTATATCTGGGTGCTACCAAAAGTTAATGGTAAAGAGGCGCAGTTTTAATGGGGTTCACACCGTATGTTGCACTGAAATGTGCCCGAAACACACCTTGCAAATATGGTAAAAGAATGTACAAGTAAAATCAATGTCGTCGGTCAGATGAAGGTGATATTTCGATCGTATTTTGCAGCGTGTAATGTACACCCGTACAAATTTGCCTCGCTATATGGTGTGCTGCTGAACGCCATGTGAACATACCTTTAGGTTAACCAAACAACTACTGTAACTATACTGTACCAGGAGAGTGCGTATAAGTCCTACTTCACTGATATTTTCTCCTATACACCACCATATGGGGTCACAGTTGACTGTATGGCTTTTGTACAGTTACTATAAGCTGTGCCTCTAGCCTAGGTCATTCATATATAGACAGACCATGTGGTTACTGTGAGGCGCTTGTAGAAAAGGGGACCCAGCCTTGCTTGGTCCAACATCCTTCTCCCTAAGTGCTTGAAGAGGTATTACCACCTTATGGATCAGCTATAGACATTTAGGCTAGGACAGTGGTTTCCAAAGTGCGGCTTCAGCTACTGGGAAACTACAACTCCCATCATGCATTTATATAATCTATATCAGTGGGCATGATGGGAGTTGTAGTTTCCCCAACAGCTGGAGGACCGCAGTTTGCAGACCACTGGGCTAGGGTAAATAAACACATTGTCGATCTGTTCTGATTTAGTTTTATGTCAAAGATACAGCAGGTTATCTATCCTGCTTCTTTAAAAATGATTTCCTAGGTTACCAATCAGCTCTGTGATCTTGCAGCTATGTCTTATCAACAGGATGGGGCTGGCTGATTAGGGGACAGTGGTGGTCAGCATCTAAGAAACCATCTGTAAACAAGCAGGATATATAAGCTGCTGTATTATTGAAATAAATTAAAATCAGAATAAAATCAGAATGTACTGGATAAGAATGTTCATGTACATTTCCCTCCATGTTTAAAGATAATCAATTAAATAGGAATACTCCTTTAAGCACATAGGAAGAGGGGGTTTGGAGGCTCTCACTACGCAGTGCCAAAAGGTATAGGACCAACTAAGGCTGGGTCCCCCTTATTCCAAGAGCACTATGGCAACTGCATGGTATGTCTGAGCCTCAGTGCCACCCCAGAGTACCACCAATAGTCATAATTCTCTTACAGAGTGCCCCTACTAGTAACCCCTACTAATAGCATTTCCTCAGAGTGTCCCCATTAGTAATATAGTCTCACATAGTGATAATGCTTCCACATTATGTTCCCCTCAAAAAAAGGATTCTGCATTACCTATAGCAGTGCAGTGCTGGCCACAAGGCCCTTCTGAGCTGTGGTCTAAGCTTTATACTCAATAAGTAGCTGTATAATATTGTCTAAGCTGCCTGTGGCCCTGCATAGGTGGACACAATTACATCATCATGCCACCTGACCTATAGATCTGTACACTTGTAGGCTACAGGGGCAGAGAGCTATAGGGTCCTGTGCCGAAACACCATTTTCAATTATATCTGTGGTCTAAGGATGCAAATGCAGTTAATGCTGGCACTTGCCCATAGATTCTTAGAATCTGGGAAACCAAAATGGAGAGCCCATTTTAATGTATACAATGGGGTCCCCTCTTTTCTATATACACCACTACCTATAGATTCTATGTAACTATATAAATTTAACATCAGGCAAGTCAAGACCTGGCCTGTAAGAATAACAAGGGACATTCTCTACGTCTAGAGGAAAGAAGGTTTCCCCATCATCATATACGAGGATTTTTTACTGTAAGAGCGTTGACACTTTGGGACTTGCTGGATCAACACTATAGGGTCATAGGTCAGACTTAATGGACTTGTGTTTTTTCCCACCTTATCTACTATGCTACAAGAGTGTCGGTCACCATAATTAAGTCGACTACCATAACCGGTTGATATCATGATGGCACTCAAACAGGATGACTATTTGTGGACACCTTTATACCTTATAAACATGGGCGTAACTAGTGCCTGCCATGGAGCCCACAGATTGAGGGGGCCCCATTCCGCTCCAAGAACATTGTTACTTTTTGCAGAGAACAAGTAGTTGGGGGCTTTCTGCTCTCCAGCAGTATTATATGGGTTATCTGATATATGGTGGTATTATTTATAGACACTTAGAAAATGCTGGGCAGCCCGCCTGGTCTAATATGGGTGTCACTAATAGGTTGTAAGCCAGCATGGTGTGCCACACATATCTATATTTATGGCACACTTTTGTATCGCCTTATTATATGCAATTGTAGTACCAGCAACCACCCCCCTCATGCACTGAGGTTGTATGAGTGGTTGTTTCATTGGTTACTTTGCATCTGTGCAATCTCCCCATGCATTATACCCATACATGCCAACTCTCCCGTTTTTGGCGGGGGGGTCCCTCTATTTGGGGTCCCCCCCGCCCTCCCGGGGGAGTTGGCATTCCTCCCGCCGCCCGTAGGCGGCGGGGGTCCTTTAAATGGCCGCGGCGCCGGAGTAGCGCTGGTGCGCTACTCTGGCGCCGCCGGTCCGTTCCCACAGGGGGTGACGCGGGCGCGGCCCCCCCTACACCCGCCCGGAACCTCGCTGAGCAGGGAGGAGGCAGGAGGGATCGCTCCCCTGCCTCCTCTCCCTGTATGTCCGGCGCCGCTGTGCGCCGTACACACGTCAGCGTCACAGAGGAAGTGACGCGTGGCTGCTCTCACTTCCCCTGTGACACTGCTGAGGAGATCGTTCCGGAGCGGCCGCTCTGCAGGAGCCTGGTCAGGTAAGTGGATTTTATTATTTTATTTTTATTAATTTTAGGGGGGTCTACCTGGCTACAATGGGGGGTCTACCTGGCTACAATGGGGGGTCTACCTGGCTACAATGGGGGCAATACCTGGCAACAGAGAGGGCACTTCCTGGCTAACAATGGGGGCACTACCTGGCTACAATGGGGGGCACTACCTGGCTACAGAGAGGGCACTACCTGGCTAACAATGGGGGCACTACCTGGCTACAATGGGGGGCACTACCTGGCTACAATGGGGGCACTACCTGGCTACAATGGGGGCACTACCTGGCTACTAATGGGGGCACTACCTGGCTACAAATGGGGGCACTACCTGGCTACTAACGGGGGAACTACCTGGCTACAATGGGGGCACTACCTGGCTACAATGGGGGGTCTACCTGGCAACAATGGAGGCACTACCTGGCTAACAATGGGGGCATGGGGGCACTACTTGGCTAACGATGGGGGCACTACCTGGCTAACAATGGGGGCGCTACCTGGCTAACGATGGGGGCGCTACCTGGCTAACGATGGGGGCGCTACCTGGCTAACGATGGGGGCACTACCTGGCTACAGAGGGGGCACTACCTGGCAAACAATGGGGGCATCTACCTGGCAACAGAGGGGGCACTACCTGGAAAGCAATGGGGGCATCTACCTGGCCAACAGAGGGGGCACTACCTAGCAAACAATGGGGGCATCTACCTGGAAAACAATGGGGGCACTACCTGGCTAACAATGGGGGCATCTACCTGGCAAACAATGGGGGCATCTACCTGGCTAACAATGGGGGCATCTACCTGGCTAACCAAGGGGGGCATCTACCTGGCTACAAATTTGGCTCTACCTTACTACAGAGAGGGCATCTATTTGGCTACAAGGAGGCATCTACCTGCCTGTAAGGGGCACTACCTGGTTATGGGGGGCTACTACCTGGCTATAAGGGCATCTACCTGGCTTTCTTCCAAAGCCGTTATGCAGTTAGGTGGAGTAGGTGTGGCTTTTTGAAGGGGCGTGGCATACCGGCAAGATGGGCGTGGCCATGCAAATTTTGACGCGGCGCGCTACGCGCGCCGCCCACTATTGTCTCCTTCTTTTTCATTTTCAAAAGTTGCCAACTATGATTATACTGCGGCTTTTCTGCATGCTGGTGTGAATAGGTGTTAAGTTGGTATGCAGTTTTTCATCTTGCTCAAGCAATTAGCTGCACCTGTGATTTTTTTCCCAGTCAGAATAAATGGCAGAGTTGCTAGCTACTGGGTTCATGTTAGTTCAGCCATTGAGCTGTGAACAAGCCCCTAAGAACTGGAGTGTTTTTTTGAGTAAGCAATGTCCCATTTTCTGTAAAATTGTTAGTGTAGGGACTCACAAGACATGAGGAGCCGGGAAGAGGCTTGTGAGCTTGTGTTATGGGGCCCCATTACCAACTAATACCTCATATTTAATATTTTTCCAGTATGTCATTTTTCATTTGCCCAACAGTGCAGGGGAGCAGAGTGTGCCTGTGTTTTGTGTTGGACACTTAGAAAATGCTGGGCAGCCGCCTAATCTAATAGTATGGGTGTCACTAATAGGTTGTAAGCCAGCATGGTGTACCACACGTATCAATATTTATGGCACACTTTTGTATCGCCTTATTATATGCAATTGTAGTACCAGCAACCACCCCCCTCATGCACTGAGGTCGTGTGAGTGGTTGTTTTATTGGTAGTTTTGCATCTGTGCAATCTCCCCATGCATTATACTGCGGCTTTTCTGCATGCTGGTGTGAATAGGTGTTAAGTTGGTGTGCAGTTTTTCATCTTGCTCAAGCAATTAGCTGCACCGGTGATTTTTTTCCCAGTCAGCATAAATGGCAGAGTTGCTATCTACTGGGTTCATGTTAGTTCAGCCATTGAGCTGTGAACAAGCCCCTAAGAACTGGAGTGTTTTTTTGGTATTATTTATACCTTTAATTATTGCTCCCAATGCTACTGTTCTAGTTTGTTGTTTGGTGGTGGGGCTCCATCTCATTTTGCTATTCAGCCTTATGAATTCTAGTTACGCCCCTGCTTGTAAATACAGATGATTTGCCGTTCTCCATGTATCCCCTGTTCCTCTTCTTTCCATTGAGACTGTGTGTTACACAGAAATAAATCTCACACTAATCATATTTCTTGTTTTTCCAGAGTGGTGATTCCCAGATGAGTTTCTCTGCCATCTCTCACAGCGATAGCGTCTCCTCCTCGCAGTCGCTGTCACACGGCGGGGTGCCTGAGCTGTTAGTAGGGCTGTCATATAATGCAACAACAGGGCGGCTTTCTGTCCAGATGATCAAAGGAAGCCATTTTCGTAACCTGGCTATCAATAGACCACCTGGTAAGTAGACACTCAGCTAATATCAATATATTATAAAACAGAGCATGAAAGGATACCTTGTTTACCCAACGGTGACAGATCCTTCTGAACGAGCAATGGAACAATAACATTTAATGGCAGCTTTTAAGTTAAAGGACTGGAGTTTGAAAGTATAAATCATGAATCCTGTCACATGGTTTTCAAATATCGTACAGATGTACTATTGACATCAGAAAGGCTAAGTCCACATTACATTCAACACTTCAATCAAAAGTATAGGTCTGGAGATTTTCCTAATGCATATATAACCAATGGAAGG
This sequence comes from Phyllomedusa bahiana, assembly GCA_025379985.1. Lineage (NCBI taxonomy): Eukaryota > Metazoa > Chordata > Amphibia > Anura > Hylidae > Phyllomedusa > Phyllomedusa bahiana. Next base: position 53,433 of record JAODAL010001501.1, on the reverse strand, counting down.
CTAGAACTTATGTCACTGTATAGGCATAGAGTTGCATTTGTCGCCCATTGGCAATCATGTAAAAAAAAAAATTAGCAGTATAGTACTGCATAGCACCAAGAGAGGTAAAATGTAGTGTAGGTTCCCACCTGTATTGAGGTCACCTTGTCGATTGGCAGGTGGGCTTATTACAGCTTTGATCAGAAATGTGAACTAAGAATCTCACATTTTCATGTATTCGAAGTAGCAGAAATGCTTTTCCAATAGTTCCTATGTGCCGTTTGATTGCTTTTTAGTGCTAGTAGTGTGCTGCTGATCTTGGATTATGCTAGTACTGTATAGCAAGCATCGTTGACTAAGCTTCTGTATACTCTAAAATAAAAGATAACCAACACCTACCAGCCTGATGGAGGAACCAAAGAACACTCTTATTGGCCTTCATTAAATGAATGGCGGTCGATGAATGCTTTTGATGCATGGGCTGGGAGCTTTCAATGTCAACATAGCCTAAGTACAGGCAGTAACACATGATGTGAAAATGATGTGAAATATTCTTAATATGGGCACAGACTGCAAAACAAACGTAAAAACCCTTCCCTGCGCTATTTGAAACTAAAAAAAATAACCTTTTGTGCGGGCGTTACATTTAATAAATATACCTGCTCCGACTTGCATACAAATTCAACTTAAGAACAAACCTATAGTCCCTATCCCGTTCGTAACCTGGGGACTGACTATAGTGTATAAAGGGGAGGCATATTCTGTAAAAGTTGGGAAGGGACTTAAGTAGCAAAAATATTTAATTCTCCTTTGAAACTCGTTCTATTCCTATACCGCTGCCACTACTGGTGCTCTCAGCCCATGACCTCATGATTATTGGTCATGTAGCTAATTACAGGCCTTATGTGCCATTTATACAGAAAGAGACCACTCAGGGCCTGGGAATGGCTGCAGGGTCATATAAACGATGAATGCAATGCCATTGGTGGAGGTGCTGAAATAGAGTGAGTTTTAATGGTGAATATTTTCTCTATCTTAATTTTAGACCCTCTATGACCTGCTGACAAGTTTTTTTTATTAGATTGGACAGTCCCTTTAAAGCTGTGCTGCTAAATGACCTTTACAGCTATTGGAAAGCATACTCTCTGTCTACTCAGCAGTTAGTATGGGGTAATGAAAATGAGACAAGAGTGTGTTGTGGCTAGAAGGTAACAAGTGTGGGGACTGCTGACTGGGTCATGGATGTAGTGGTGGCATGCGATTTCTCTGAGATAGTTGTCCTCTGTAAGAGAGGCGGGCAGTGTGAAAGTGGTAGAAGAGTGTGCCTACTGGAAAGAGAGTAAGACACCTACAAGACTAGTTAATGCAAGAGTCAGTAACATGGACTATGTACATATTGGTGGAAGAATAGAGACGGTATATTTGAGCCCTTGTTGCAAGGAACTTGAGAGTGAGGTGTTTGTAACTAAGTCTTGTGCCCCCTTGTGAGAAGCACCACACCTACTGAGCTTGTTCATATGTTATCTCTAACTACCAGTTATAAGTGCCTATAGCAGGTAAAGTAATCATGAGTTCAATGGTGGAAAAAAACAACAACAGTATGTACTTTTCTTGGTCCAGCCTCTTCCTCAGTGAGGTGATCACCTCTAGACCTTTCACCTTACCATCACAAGCCCATAGGGGTTACTGCCATATATACCTAAGGTTAATACATTATACCTGGTTGACCATTCTTTCAGGTACATGCCTTAATTTATAGTAGGCATCTACTGCTTAAGACTTTCCTAGACAACTTGTAGATGCCAAACACTAAAAGAGGTGTTGCTACCATAGACTTTAATGGAACAATCGATAGGATATGTCATCAAAGTCTTATAGGTGCGGGTCCCACCTCTAGAACAGGATCACAAAAGTGTTAGCCCGAAATGTAGTATCAGTAGCGTTTGCACACAACCTTCCATCCTGTTCTATGGGAGAAAATGTGGATCCAAGAGGTGGGACCCATACCTATTAGACTTTGATGGCATACCCTATCAATATACCATCAAAAGATATGGTGAGAGAGTGTGAATGGAAATATATCCTGGTTTAACATTTAGGTCTATTGTACCATCTAGGTCTCTGAGGGATAACTTTGAAATAGTGGCAAGGGATGAAAATTAACCTTATGTCCATAATTGAGTGGCTACAACATCCCATATAAAGGAATTGATGGAATGCTTGAATGTTTCATAATGATTGCATTGGTTTTTCTAGAATGTTTTAATGTTATGTTAAAAGAAATGAAAATGCTCGTTAAAATAAATACTTTAAAAAATATATATATATGGTGAGAACACTCCTTTAATGTGCCTCTGACTATCTACACTATACAGTATATATATTTAAGTGACTATTTCTAAAATGAATATTCTCAAATTAACCCACATTAAGGGTGCGTTAACACAGCGAAGACTAAATACCAGTCCGGTTTCCTGACCGGTACTATAACATTTATTGACATGCAGGGGGACGGCTTTTGTCTGCGGTTTGCGATTCAAGCCGTCCCCATTCGCACTCACATGTTCATGTTCGGCCCGAAAACCGAGCGGAAGAATGAACATGTTTTAAGTTTTTTTGACCGCCAGCGGTGTCGAAAATCGTCCGGAGGAAAATCTGTGTGGTGGGGACTGCTGCACAGATTTTCTATTAAAGTCTATGGGAAGTGTTGCATGACGGTTTGTAAAACTGCAAACCGTCTTAAAAAACGACCAATAACCCTTACCGTAGGGACAACCCTAATAGTCATGTAAAATCCCCTTTAAGATGACAACTACAGAGATCATTATTATAGGAACAGAGATGGCAAAGCCCCATCTTTTTTATTTGAGCACTATACAACACTATTGTATGGGCACTATATGGCACTCTTATTAAAGCACTGTATAGACCTTTATGTGTGCACTAGATCAGAGTCTTTACACTAATTAGTAATATTCTATCCGCTTATCCTGTTCTTACAATAAAATGAGCCTTTGCAGTTGCAGCCTGCTTCACTTTGACTCTTCTGATTAGCTGGCAATCTGGCATCAGAAAATATTATCAAGCTAGAAATAACTGCTGTTTGGCCTAATTAGACACCTTTAAATGAGATTAGGGAGGTGCATTTACAAGTACATACAAGTACAACAATAATTTTGAATGATCTGTTTTAGTGATGTAAAAAAAAGACAAGATAACGGAGGCATTTTTATTTTCTATGTTGCATAATAGTCTGTAACCAGTTTATTTCCTATTCCTTTCCCAGAGCAGGAATGAAATATTGTGTTTCTTTTCTTCTGGATTCACACCTCGTTATTGACTACATCGGAGGTATTCGTTGGGATACTGTAATTATAAGGTACCCAGGCAGATACTGTGACGTAGTCGTAGCTGGCCCATCGTCATCAATAGAACAGATGACCTATTCCAACTATGTTTGCTCTATATCCTGGCTCTATTTTTTGTCCAGGGCACAAAAGTGTTGTAGACCAGGATTTTGTGTTCCCAATTAAAGAATTTACTTTGGACAAATAGAGCAAATGTAGTCAAAATAGGACTATATATATTCCTGTGATGTCTATGAACCAGCTGAAGCTACATGACGGTATCTGTCGGGTACCTTTTTTTCCCCACAGATACCTCCAATATAGTCACTAACCCAGCCTAAAGGTGTACTACTGGGCTTAGTATAATCAATTATATTGCTCTACAATCTCCCAAAATAAACTGTGTAGATCCAAGGACTTCTATGTACAGATAATGCCTTATGAAAGGACGGATAAATGGATGGTTGCATTATGGTAGTAATATAGTCAGGGTTGTCATAGAACTCGTATGACTCATGAGCCATTTTCCCTCGACCTGGTCTTTCTCACTGGCCTTGTACAGAAACCTCGCTCAAATATTTCTAGAAAACGATGTAACGCTCTGAGATGATCAAGGTGAAATTCATGGTTATAATGAATTCTTATTTAGAAGTCCATAATCTGGTAGGAATGGTAAATGCAATAAAATACATTCCTACCTAGAATGCCTTTATATTATGGTGGTTTTATTTCCCTTTCACCATCACTAGTTCAAGTACTGGTTGAGCAGGATACTCTAGAATATTGACTACTGATAATCATTTGTTATCCATGTGAGGAACGGGCACATACAGTTTAGTGAAACCAATAAAGTCAATGGAGCACAAATGAATAAGACATGAATCAAGTGCATTACAGGACATTGTAAGAGTCTACACCTTGTACATGTCCAGAATGTACAAATATTTAAAAGACAGTATAAAGATCTTTGGCATGATCTTTTTACACCTAAGCCTTTAACAATGACAAGGGGGCTTCCTCTATCAGTGTTGGACTGAGGTGCCTAGGGCCCACAGGTGGAGTTGATTCTAGGGGCCCACCACTTGAGCCATTTCTGGGCCCACCGGTGCAGTTTATTTTAGGGGCCCACCCTACAGCTACTGTAAATGACTGTATATGTCTCCTATTCTCTGCATCTTGCTTTTTGCCTCTCTTTCTAGGCTTTTTTGTTTCTTCTGAGAATGTATATGGAGTTAAAAAAGCATCTTCAGGTCTGCCAAGCTCAGGGGCCCACCGGGGGTTCCCCTTATTCCCCTGTGGGCCAGTCCAAGTCTGTCCTCTATGGTAGAGGAAAAAAGGTTTCACCATTTTCATAGAGGGGATTCTTTGCTAAGAGTGGTGAAACTACGGACCTTGCTGCCACAAGAAGTTGTGATGGTGCACTTATTGGCCAAGTTCAAGAAAGATTTGGATGTCTAATATGGGGACAAGATTCTGGAGATGGGGCGTTGATCCAGGGATTATTCTGATTGTCAGATGTGGAGTCAAGAAGAAATGTTTCCTTTTGTTGGGACAATTACCATCCACCTCATAGGGGTTTCTGCCTTCCGCTGAATCAACACTGCAGGGTTTTAGGTTGCATTTGATGGACCAGTGTCTTTTTCCAACCTTATCTACTATGTTACGATATAATGTCATCATATCCCAGCACTATAAATGTTCACAGGAACCTTATTAGGTTTTCCTTGCCTTCTACTTATTAATAGATAGGTAAATTTTTGCAAACGGCATAACCTTCAAAACCAAGGCATCCAACCCTAGTCCACAGGTTCTCAAGTTCTCAGAAAACTAGTGTATTAGCTTATTTTTAGATTTTTGTTATCATGCAATTGTTAACACAGCTAGCAAAGTCCATGAAAACAGCTTTTACCTTCAGTAAGGCAGCATATCAGTTGGCCAAAATTTTGGGGCAGTCTTTCTTCAGCAATGGTATCTTTAGCTTTGAACCAAATTATTTAAGCTGGGTTCACACTGCGATTTATTCCTACTCAGGACCTGTGCTGCAGGGATCCACAGCATACATCAAAAAAGGTGTCCCGTCAGATCCCACGATGCATCCATAGAGAACAACAGTGCAAATGTAGTCACTTGTTTCTCCTACATAAGCTCTTTGGACTGCGCTATTTTGTCTGGCACAGAAAGGGCTTAGGGTCAATTCACACGACGTCTTGGAGCCGTATAGCCAGTACCTGCAATGGTAAACGAAGCCTTACATGTGTACAAACTGAGGATGACCAGGAGTTCAGGAAAACTGAAACTGAAGACTATGCAGGTGTTGCTGGTTGGAATACAAAGACTTGGACCATCAGAACAGAATTATTGTAGCCCACATATAGCAACTGTCCAATGCAAAAATGTGCAGCCTTTAAATAAACTGAACTACATATTCTATCCAAGCTTGTGTGCTTCAGCCAGCAGTGCCCACATATTCCTGGCTTTTTCTTGCATTGACAATGTTCCTATACCGGCTGTATTTATGGATGACTAATCTAAAGAGGAGTTGTGTCTGTTACTCGTACATCCCATCTAGGTGAGCAGCTCGGCATCTCTTGATCCCGAATTTTCTGTTTCAGAGGTCTCTTCAACATGGAGTGCAATTTCTTGTATTTTTCATTTAGATCAGACTTGGATAGATACAAGATAAATCAAAGGGTTTTCAGACAGCCTTTTAGAGGGACTCAGAGCTCATGAGGCTCAGCAGAAGACTGTGTCTGCTGATAACCTTGGAGTAGACCATAGCTATAAAGCCAGTCATTTTTAGACCACCTGTTACCATCGGCTGTCCACCAATTGCAGATCTCGGTCAAAAATGCTGACTTTTTGGTTAATGATGTAATATTTAGGAAAGTGCCAATAGGTTGTTCAGCATAGTCATATATCCCTCTATGTGGAATTTTATTATTATTATTTTTATTTATTTTAGAGCGCCCTTAGTTCCAGAGCGCTGTACATTCAGGTGTTAATTATATTATGTTATGTATGAAATTTATATGTATGGTGTGTATATATATTATATATAATATTAATATATATATATTATATATTATATATATATATATATATAATATATTTATTATAGGTCAAACAAGTACAAAGATGACAATAACTAACAACTGGTACAGAGGGAGAGAGGGCCCTGCCCGTGAGGGCTTACAGTATATAGGGAAGAAGGGAAGAGACAGAGCGTGAGGGGCAGACATGTTTGGTGGAGTGGAGTAGTGCAACGGTTGTTGGTTATAGGCAATCCTGAAGAGGTGGGTTTTCAGGTTGCTTTTGATTCTGGTGATAGTGGGGGAGAGTCTTATGTATTGGGGCACTGAGTTCCAGAGTGTGGGGAAGCACGGGAGAGATCTTGGAGACGGTTGTGTGAGGAGCTGATAAGAGGAGAGCAGAGGAGAAGTTCCTGTGAGGAGCGGAGGATGTGTGAAGAGAGGTATCTAGAGATTAAGGCAGAGATGTATGGAGGGGAGAGGTTATGGAGAGCCCTGTAGGTCTTTTTTTTTTTATTCCAATGGATAGCAATGTTACCCATATTAGTCTTAACAGACTGACTAGTCATTGATCTTTGCTTCACCATTCAAAATTACTAGTTGTATATAGATTGTAAGGCCGAAAAAAGACAGATGTCCATCCAGTTCAGCCTATTGTGCTATAGTGTTGATCCAGAGGAAGGCAAAACCCTCCATGAGGTAGAAGCCAATTGTCCTCATTTTAGGGAAAACTTACTTCCTGACTCCAATCTGGCAATCAGAATAAATCCCTGGATCAGCGACCCTTCTCCAGAATCCCGGTCACTAGAACTTGCTATATTATTACATCTAGAAATATATCCAGACCCTTCTCCAGAATCCCGGTCACTATAACTTGTTCTATTATTACATCTAGAAATGTATCACAGACCCTTCTCCAGAATCCGGTCACTATAACTTGTCTATATTATTACATCTAGAAATATATCCAGACCCTTCTCCAGAATCCCTGGTCACTATAACTTGTTATATTATTACATCTAGAAATGTATCCAGACCCTTCTCCGAAATCCCGGTCACTATAACTTGTTATATTATTACATCTAGAAATCGTATCCAACCCTTCTCCAGAACTCGGTCACTATAATAGTTCATATTTACATCTGAAATGTATCCAGCCCTCTCCGAATCCTGGTCACTATAATATGTTATTTATTACATCAAAATGATCCGACCCTCTCCGAATCCCGGTCACTATAACTTGTTCTATTATACACTAAAATGTACCAGCCCTTTCCAGAATCCGGTACTATATTGTTATTTTACACTGAAAGTTCCAGACCTTCTCTGATGAGTCATATATTGTTTTATTACATCTAGAAAGTATCCAGACTTTGAACTCTGTTAGTGAATTCACCATGACATGTTCCTCTGGCAGAGAGTTCCACAGTCTCACTGCTCTTACAGTAAATAATCCCTTAATATGTTTATGTAGATGAAGGCCTACAGTGGCACCAACACACTAATAAGCTAATTCACAAATCTACAAGGTCTTATTAATAATTTCGTCTGGAAGCTTCCAACAGACTTTACAACGCAATTAATAGTGGAGGTGTACCCTCCGTATCACTGTATGGTGGGCCTTTATTTCCTGTGGTGGGTCCAAGGTACCTGCTTCAGCACTAGCTAAAAAGATATTGATACTAGTAAAGTGTCAATAGATCTCACTACAGCAGGTAGAAGATCATTGGGGCTGGGAATTTTGAGGATTGGCCCATGAAGAGCTGGCACATTATACGGCAGAAAACTATAAGATGACATATTATGGTTTAACTATTTTTTGAGACTACGTGACAATGCTAAATGTGGCAGGATGGAATAAGCAATGCTGTTATAAACACTATAGAATATCAGACTATTTCTCAGTCTTATTTTTCAGATTTGCACTTAAAATACTAGATTATCCTTTTTAGACCTTTCTTCACAGGTGTCACAGGAAGTGAGACTGGAAGTGTTTTCACACTCTTTTCAGTGCATAATTCTTGACATTGTGCAAAATTACACCGCTGACTGAAATAGAAAAAACTAAACAAAGACATAAAACATTGGAGCTGTGGGTACATAGGATTGGTATTCAAAGGACTGTCTTTGTGAGTGTGTTAGATTTTCCTAACTACTCTGCAAAGCAAAAGATACAGCAGCATGGACCATTGTAAATCCACCCAAACACCTTAGAAATTAGGCTTTACTTCTATTAACCTCATTACTCTGATATTTCCAAAGTAAAACCCCTTGCACTGCCCATTCGCAGCGAGTGTATGTGAATGGCGGCCCTTGTGTCCATCCTCCTCATTCACTTCCATGGGAGCTTCCAAAGATAGCCACGTATGTATACTTGGCAATGTTCATACGGCCGCTCCCATAGAAGGGAATTATGAGGACAGATGTAATGGTTGGCGCGCAGGTTTCTGCGAGGGGCCGGTGCATAGATTTTTATTTTGTGGTAAAACCCCTTTAAGAACAGGAAAACCTCAAATTAGTCCAGAAAACATAAACGGGAGATGAAGCAAGACCTAGACAAGCAATTTGAGATTTTTTTTGGTTCATCAGAGAACTATACTATTTTGTGCATTTAAGTTTTTTTTTTTGGGTTCACCAGACAACCCTATTTTGTGCATTGAAAGGGGTTGTCTCACTCCATTGATTAATCTCACCTTAGTTCTGATTTATTGGTTTCATTTTGAATTCAGGGGTGTGTTTACTGGTTTCTACTAGGCTGCATTAGAAGCCAGGTCTGTAGCTATAACAACCAGTGCTGGTAGCCCATCAGGAGAGATAAAACAGGTCTGTAGCTATAGTGACCTGAGGAGCTGATGCAGCCCATACAAGAGGGGATATCTAGGAATAGGTAGGACACTGTTAATGGACACATATTGCAAAGTGACCTGTTTTTATAAGATCTTTAAGATAAAAATCAATCCTTGTAGTGAGACAACCCCTTTAAGTTGTACTAAATTATAAAAAACCATACTCTAATATCAGGTAACCTCCAGATCTTTTTCTCTCCATAGATACCTATGGAAAACTCTCGCTGCTCAACTCTGTTGGCCATGAACTATCACGTTGTAAAACATCCGTACGAAGAGGTCAACCAAATCCCGTCTACAAAGAAACCTTCATTTTTCAAGTAGCTTTGTTTCAGCTTACTGACGTCACACTGATGATTTCCATATATAACCGGCGTACCATGAAAAGAAAGGAGATGATTGGTTGGATTTCCTTGGGTCAGAACAGCAGCGGAGAAGAGGAGCAAAGTCATTGGCTGGAAATGAAGGACTCAAGGGGTCAAGAAGTGTGCCGATGGCATACCCTGCTTGAAGCCTAATGAACCGATTCATTTTTGAGACTTCTATTGAAGTACAGGGGTCAAGGTTGGCATGAGAAAATAAAAAAGTCATAAGGCAGGATATATTTTTATCGGACTATGATTTCTAGAAGAATACACTCACCGGCCACTTTTAGGTACACCATGCTAGTAACTGGTTGGACCCCCTTTTGCCTTCAGAACTGCCTCAATTCTTCGTGGCATAGATTCCACAAGGTGTTGCAACAATGCTCAATTGGTACCAAGGGGCCCAAAGAGTGCCAAGAAAATATTCCCCACACCATGACACCACCACCACCAGCCTGAACCGTTGATACAAGGCAGGATGGATCCATGCTTTCATGTTGTTGATGCCAAATTCTGACCCTACCATCCGAATGTCGCAGCAGAAATCGAGACTCATCAGACCAGGCAACGTTTTTCCAATCTTCTACTTTCCAATTTCGATGAGCTTGGGCAAATTGGAGCCTCAGTTTCCTGTTCTTAGCTGAAAGGAGTGGCACCCGGTGTGGTCTTCTGCTGCTGTAGCCCATCTGCCTCAAAGTTCGCCGTACTGTGCGTTCAGAGATGCTCTTCTGCCTACCTTGGTTGTAACGGGTGGCTATTTGAGTCACTGTTGCCTTTCTATCAGCTCGAACCAGTCTGCCCATTCTCCTTTGACCTCTGGCATCAACAAGGCATTTCCGCCCACAGGACTGCCGCTCACTGGATGTTTTTTCTTTTTCGGACCATTCTCTGTAAACCCTAGAGATGGTTGTGCGTGAAAATCCCAGGAGATCAGCAGTTTCTGAAATACTCAGACCAGCCCTTCTGGCACCAACAACCATGCCACGTTCAAAGGCACTCAAATCACCTTTCTTCCCCATACTGCTGCTCGGTTTGAACTGCAGGAGATTGTCTTGACCATGTCTACATGCCTAAATGCACTGAGTTGCTGCCATGTGATTGGCTGATTAGAAATTAAGTGTTAACGAGCAGTTGGACAGGTGTACCTAATAAAGTGGCCGGTGAGTGTATATCACATGACAAGGAATTTGCACTTTGCCAGATTTCTCTACAGATATTTCCTGAAGACACTTTTGTACTAGTACAAACCAGTGGCTGACATCCTATAGTAAATTAAGTACTAAATAGAATATGATAGATCTTTACAGTAGAGGAGTAAGGAACGTCCACTGCGTTATACCTGTTGGATTGGTCAAATTTGTGTATAATTGTAGAAATAATGCCATATACTACATTGTCAACTTCATGTTTTAAAGCTGATTGACAGAAAGAATGGCATTTCTGTCCATAACAACCAAAACGAAAGCCGACTGGTTATGATAGGCAACAAGGATAATTCTTCTCTAAAGTCCATTTGAATCTCCAACATGGGGACCCTTTAATGGTTGCATTATGGAGTTGATTTACTGATGGTTTCCTTTCATCATATAGTTTCAACAGAATTATGGGCCCCTGGGCATAACACTGCAGTGGGCCCTGCCCAAATACATGACATCACACTAGGCCATGCCTCGAGCCAACCCCAAGCACACCCATGGTATCACACCACTTATGTCTGGACACCAGCAGCCTACAAGACTATTTGGCAGGGCAGGGAGCCTTTGGCTCCGTTCTCCATCATGGTTTTTAACTGTTTGCATATCCTAAAAACACACAAACTGTCAAATAAGCAAAGTCAACCAAGGGATCCAGGGTAAGTTTTGTGTATTTCTGAGACATAAATACATCACTTGGGGCCCTTATACTTGTGGGGCCCCCGGGGAAATGTCTAGTGTGCCCAATGGAAAAGATGGCCCTGCTTGTGAGTCCAGTTGGTTGAGTGACTCCAACTTACAGCCTCTCCTCTATAACAGTATATAGAAATAGCTGTTGATCATAGAGAAGGGTCACCCACTGGACTCATAAACCCAGATTAAAGGGGATTTATCGCTTCATTAGTTCGTGTGTTTCATTGTACTTTCAGTTTCTCAGTTCCTAAAATCCAGGGGCGTTGTTTCCTCTCCCAGCTGGGTGTTTCTTAACTGTTCCTCTCCCTATGCAGTCTTATTTTGTAAGAGCTGTTTGTTTACATACCACAGCCCTGCATTCAGTCTAGACAGTCTTCTATGAACTCAGAGCACTGATCTCTTCTCCTTTCACAGCTGGATGTTTGTTACAGTTGAATCCAGTCTTCTATGAACTCATCTAGAGCAGCACAGTTCTGTCTCCCTTCTATATTTACATGCAGCAGCATTAAGCACCGAGGCACAATTCTGCTGTTTTTTGATTGTAGAAGCAGCTGTTACTGAGTGAAATGTTGCTGGCCCCTTATTCTGAGTGAGAGAGGCAGGAATGCGCGCTTCCATGAATACGACCAGGGGGCCAGACAGAATGTAAATTAGTAGAGCCGGCAGCCAATGAAATGAAAGGAGTAGGAATCCGACCGGCACTGGGGAACAGTGTTTGCACAAAACGAAGATAAGGGAGACAGTGAAAACAAGACAGCTTTGCAAATTACATCCAATTGCAAAGTTGCTTGTTTTCACTGTCCCCTTATTCTGAAGACCATTTAATGTAATGGTACAACCCCTTTAAGCAGGGGTTAAAATGGTTGGTAGATGGTCACTAGATTTTTGGCCACTAAATAAAGTTATACTGCTGGGGAATAGCTTCCTAACATGGTCCTGTCAAAAGTGTCCATGTTAGCACTAGCATAAAAAAGAATAATACAGGGTACATTGTATGTAAATTACAAGAGAAGAGTCAAGTGGGTGGTCCCAGCCTTCTGAGAAGTCATGCAATCCTGGTAATTACTAGCCAGCTCTGGTGGTGGCATCTGGCGCATGCGCAGTTGAAGCAGAGGCCAGTACACCTTGCTGTACTGTACATATGCTGGATGCTGATGTAGCTGGCTTATAATGATGCACCTGACCTGTGGGACATCAGTCAAGCCTGGGCTGCGTGACTAATAAGGAGACAGACTCGACTTGGGTAATTTACATACATCATCCACTCTATTAGAATTCATTTTATACATGGTGGTAAAATGAATAGATGACAAGGGTCATGTTTGGAAAACTATTCCAAGGCAGTAGAACAACATGGTGGTAGATTAGTAGCTAAAAACCTTGTGACAAATATTCCCTAAGTGCAAGCTACAATGAATCTTTTCACTTCGTTATATATCAATCTGCTCAGTGCCTCCTCTATAACAGATGGGACTATATGTTTAATGTCACTGGTTCCCTTTCAGGAGTTATTCATGTAGTTCCCTAATATATTCATTAAAGGGGCTTTCCAGGAATAGAAAAACATGTCTGCATTTTTCCAGAAACGGCTCCACACACGTTCATAGGTTGTGTCTGGTATTGCAGTTCAGAAACAGTAGAAGGGGTGAGCTGCAATACCAAACCCAACCTGTGGGCAGGTGTGGCACTATATTTGGAACAGAGCAGCTATGTTTTTCTAATCCTGTACAGCCCCTTTAACATGACGAGGGTTGCGTTTAAATTGATATCCCAACCAGTTTGGAAACCGACCTAAAATAGAAAGTGGAATTTGATCGGCTGCTGCAGTTCATTCCACAAATTGTACATTTATTAAATAATCTTAGCTACCAAAGTAATGGTTAAAGTACACTCCAAATAAAAATATATTTATTGGCACAAAAGGGGCTAAGGTATAGGTTAAATTATTACATCTTTAATTATTCAATTATCTTCTCTGTTACGATGATTTTTATGAGGCACAAAGCGGGGGAATTTGCTATTCAAACACTTAAAATCCACAGTAAAATCTTAAACTAAATTCAAATCATTCCTTATCAGGTGGGGCACTCATTTGCAAACTTTAGGCGTACAGTACGTCCGCAATTACGCCGGGTGTTCGGGAGTCGCGCTGATACGCGACTACTCCCACGGCACGAGAGGGGGGGGGGGCAGTCCGCCGGCCCCATTGACATTTCTTACCCGTGGTGCGTATTCGCCACAAGTAATTGACATGTCACTTATCTCTCCGCACGTACAATACCATCGTATTGTACGAGCGGGGAGAGGAGGCGTAATCCATAGTTCCCCCGTGAGAACATAGCCTTACTTTTTATGGGTCTGAGAGCACCGATAGGATTTCCACAGCATATAGTTAGTATCGGATTGGACAATAGGGGGGAGGGGAAACCCCGTAGGGTACGTGAACATGGTGGGCCACTGGATATATGTCAGGCCTGGAGTTGCTTTTTGTAAAGGAAAGGAGGCAGAAAGGAAGAGACAGAGTGCAAGATTCCTTTGACGTATGTGTAATGATGTACAGCAGTTGTAGGGTAGGCCCCAAAAATCAACTCCACTGGTGGGCCCCAACAATCAGTCTCCACTGGTGGGCCTCAACAATCAAGTACACTGGTAGGTCCCAACAATCAACTACACAGGTGGGCCCCAACAATCAGTCTCCACTAGTGGGCCTCAAAGAATCAACTATACTGGTGGGTCCCAACAATCAAGTACGCTGGTGGGTCCCAACAATCAGTCTCCACTGGTGGGCCTCAAAGAATCAACTCCACCAGTGGGCCCCAACAATCAAGTACACTGGTGGGTCCCAACAATCAACTACACTGGTGGGCCCCAACAATCAACTACACTGGTGGGCCCCAACAATCAACTAGACCGGTGGGTCCCAACAATCAACTCCACTGGTGGGTCCCAACAATCAACTATACCGGTGGGTCCCAACAATCAACTACACCGGTGGGTCCCAACAATCAACTACACCGGTGGGTGCCAACAATCAACTACACTGGTGGGCCCCAACAATCAACTACACTGGTGGCCCCCAACAATCAACTACACTGGTGGGTGCCAACAATCAACTACAATGGTGTGCCCCAACTATGAACTACACTGGTGGGCCCCAACAATCAACTACACTGGTGGCCCCCAACAATCAACTACACTGGTGGACCCCAACAATGAACTACACTGGTGGCCCCCAACAATCAACTACACTGGTGGACCCCAACAATCAATTTCCAACAGTGAGCCCCAACAATCAACTACAATGGTGGGCCGCAACAATCAATCTCCATTGGTGGGTCTCCAAGAATCGACAACATTGGTGGGCCCCAACAATCAAGTACACTGGCGGACCACAGACACCCCAGCCCAACACTGCAATTACCTGCATATTACTTAGAATCTACACAGAGTCATCTGCAGAAAATCCATCTCATATATATTTTTCCTTGTGCCAGGGGTAGAAATGCCCTGGGTCAATTTCTACAGGACACCTTGGTTTTTAAAACATGTATTAAGGAAATCATTAAAAAAAAACAGCAGCATGCGAGTCTGGCTATGACTTTGCAGCTACGGCTGGAGGGGTGGGAATGAGCATTCATAGCATCTATCAGGATTCTCAAACTGGCGGCTCTCCAGCATCTGCAAAACTCACGGGCTACAGGGACACGCTGGGAGTTGGAGTTTTGTAACAGAGGTTAGAAATGAGGTTGTAGATCCTTCTCTATTACAGGCCCTGCTAATGTTGTATTTTATTTTTCCATTGGCATTTATTATGTAACCTTGTTTATATCAGCGCACTGTCATTTTAATGACAGTAATGTGAACTCTTTCCACTACATGATCAGTGTAAACCACTGGCAATAATTCCTGATAACTAGGGGTCACTTGCATAAGCACAATATTGTCCCGAGTGGCACAAAATACATTGCAGAGCAGAAGTAACTATATTGGAGAAGCAGTGGTCAGTGGTGGCCAGAGCTATACGTGACTCGGGGTCTGGTCACATTGATTGCATAGACATAAGTGACATCAGATAAGCAATGACTATAATAATAGCTACTGTCCTATAGTAGTTTGCTAGCACTGCATAGATTACTGCATGAAATAACCATGGTCTCTGCACCAGTATTTTTAATGATTTGGAATGTCTTTGATACTGATTAAGACTGGATTCTATATTTTCAAGCTGCATGGAAAGCAATAAAGAACATACTTTACAAATTACTGTTTCATGACTATTCTTTTAATTATGTGATTAAAGGGGTTTTCTCACTACAAGAATTGCTGCTTTTTTTAAGATTTTGCAAAAACGAGTCACTTTGCAATATGAGTTCATTACCAGTGTCCTACCTATTCCTAGATATCCCCTCTTGTATGGGCTGCATCAGCTCCTCAGGTCGCTATAGCTACTGAGCTGTTTGATCTATCCTGATAGGCTGCCAGCACTGGTTGCTATAGCTACAGACCTGGCTTCTACTGCAGCCTAGTAGAAGCTAGTAAACACGCCCCTGAATTCAAAGTGAAACCAAGAAAACAGGACTGAGGTAAGATGAATCAGTGTAGTGAGACAACCCCTTTAAGTGAATTGGGTCAGTGTAGACTTCAAGCATTAGGTTGAATGCACGTGGCTGTAATGTGGCTCCATACGAGCACAATGGTACCAGAGCCGGGATAAGGCATTTTGGTGCTCAAGGCAAATGGGATAGAGGACCTCCCCATGGAAAATTCAAATGCCAAATCAGTCCCAGCTTAATAAGGCAGGTGCCAGCTGTAATAAATAACCGGGACCCACTGTGTATGGAGTAGGCTCGGCTCATGAGTCCGCTCCATGCATCCTTGCACCCTCCTATGTTTTGGCATGAGGTTGCCTGCCTATTGTCCCAGCCATAAACAGTACCCATAAGAAATCTATAATCCCATGCTTTGTCACAGCTCTTTTTTTGTTAGGTTCCATAGGAATATAAGAGAAAATGAATTGAGCCTGTGTGTCTCTATGCAAAAAATGGCCAAGCTTGCCAATTTCACGGGGGATCAACTGATGATCTAATGCAATGTTCCCCAACTCCAGTCCTCAAGGCCCACCAACAGGTCATGTTTTCAGGATATCCAAAAGTGCACTGACCATAATTAAATCACCAGTGCAATGCTAAGGAAAGCCAGAAAACATGACCTGTTGGTGGGCCTTGAAGAATGGAGTCTGGGACCCCAATCGAATGCACATGTGTCAAGCTCCTCAGGCCGAAAGCGCCCCATCAAGTCACTTTATTTGGCTTCCAAGAGTTTAGACAAAGCAAACATGGATGGATAAGGTCTGGACCCAGAAGAACCAGTTCTCCACTTCCCCCAGAGGATGCAGCCAGCACTTGGCCGAGGCACCAGCACATGGAGTGGTCGCCATCTTGGATTTGAAACTCCTACATGCACCTTCACACCGCTCAGTTCAGCAACTTGTAGGCGGGGGTACAGCTCTGACAGTCCTACCCAGGCACCACATCCACTCTCCAAGGCCATCTTATGACCCTTTGAGGACAACCATAATGTTGCTCTCAGGGAATTTGAGTGACACTCCTGATCTAGTGTTTGTGGGGCCTCCCAACTATATCCTATTAGCAGATTACAGAAGGATAGAAAGATTTGACATGCTGGATTTTAACAAAAAACTGATCCCTTGTTTCAACAGGAGTTTAGATTCTGTCAGAGGTGTCTTGCAGTAGCTTAATTCCCATTCCCCATCGAAAACCCATGCACACTTAGCTGAATTGAGCAAACATGTTATACAAAGTTGAAACAAGTCAACCAAATGTTTAAATTTTCTGCTGCTAGTCAGTGGGGCCTCATCCCATTTTGCTATGGAGGCCATTGAACTCTAGTTGCACCATTTGATTGCCTTGGTTCTGACCACTGGGATCCCCAGTGAAGAAAAAAAACAGGGATCCAAGTGCCCTGTCTTAAAGGAGCCGAGGTCAAACATGTGCACTGCCTCTTCATTAAAGGGGTTGTCTCACTACAAGAATTGCTTTTTATGTTAAAGATCTTGCAAAAACAAGTCATTTTACAATAAGTGTCCATTAACACCAACTAAATTTCCAGATATATTTTTCTCCTCCCGGGTTAATGCATCATTTCCCTTAAGGTCCACCCTATAGCTAAAAGACCTTTTGATCTCTCCTGATAGGCTGCCAGCACTGGTTGCTAGAGCTAAAGACCTGTTTGATCGCTCCTGATAAGCTGCCAGCACTGGTCGCTATAGCTACAGACCTGGTGTCCTCAGCAGGTGGTCACTGCAGGCCACAAGTAGGCAGAAAAATCAGTAACCATGTCTCTGAATTAAAAAATGAAACTGAGAAAACAGGACTGAGGTAAGAAGAATCGATGTAGTGAGACAACCCCTTTAATAATTTATAGGATGAAATGTCCATCAACCACATTTACACCATGATACTGTACGGGTGGGTTCACATGGCTGTTTCTGAATCAGCATGGGACCCATTTCTAAAAACACCATTGATCCAGCTTGGGTTTTGGACGTGGATTTGCCACTTCGACTTTGAAGCTAAAGAATTAACATGCCACGGAAAAACAGCGCTGTGTGCACTGTGATGACATTTTCCATTGAAAACAAGGTGAGACAGATTGGAGTCTGTTTTGGACGTGGTTTCCGATGCAGTTTCAGCGCCTAATCTGTTTCAGGAACAGCAGCCACACAGCCGTATGAACCTTCCCTTGTACAGAACCACACTACAGATTGTCAGCCTTCATTTATCAGCACCATTGTACTTGTTTGACAAATGTGATGTATGTAACCCCCCTTGAATGTACAGCGCACTGGAACTAAGGGCACTTTAAAATAAACGATAAGAATAATATGCATCTTATCCATGATAATGTCAAGTGAATGAGACCGGAAAGTCCAATATGTGGACAAGGGTGGTGCTATTTTTGGATGAAACCAGCCCTATTTTTCTAATAAGATACAACCCTGCACTCTTTTCTCTTTCTCAATTATGCCTATGTTTGTCATTGTAGGAGAGTAGAGTGTAAATACTGGATGGAAAGGAAAAAGCAACTGGTTACAATAATCCAGCCAAACAAATGTTTCCTCTGGCCAGAAGTGTAACTTGAAGCTTCTGGGTCATAGTGTGAAAAGTGAAATGGGATCCTCAGCCACCATGTGGATTTACAATACCGGTGTCTTAAAGGGGTTGTCTCATCTCAAAGTATCATAGGATGCATGAATCAAATAATGCTGCTTTGCTCTCTCACTTCCTGGTCAAGCTGTCTGTAATTAGCATATGAGCTCACTGTATTCAGGTTTCTCTGTTTATTAGTCTAGATCAAATAAATTACCTTCTCTAAGGTCCTGAGAAGCTTCTGAGCTAATGTAAACAGTAGAGTAATTAGTGTATTTTGTCTGAAAGATCATATAACAAACAAGCTCTCACTGTCGGGAGTTCTGTGCTGCATGACCTGTGTGATGATGTCACTCCCTGCTATCAGCTAGAACAAACAGCAGGGGAGAAGAAGTACACAGGTCGGTCACTTGGGAAACTAGAGAGAGCTCAGAAGGTGATAAAATCATTTGTAGCTCCTTAACAAAAAAAGATGAACAAAGCAATATATTTGGAAAACGTCTTCATTTAGTGTTCCCTACATTTTGAAAGCTGTTCTTTGTAGTAAGACAACCCCTTTAGTCAGTATAAAGACTAAAGGCTTGTCCCCACGTCAAGGGTTATTGATCGGATTGCGGCTTTACAAGCTGTCTGAAAACCGACATGCAGCGCTCCCCATAGACTTTAATAGAAAATCCATGCAACAGTCCACACTGCACGGATTTTCCACCGCACGGTTTTTTAGACCGCCGGCGGTCCGGAAAACTTAGAGCATGTTAATTCTTCTGCCCGGTTTTCGGGCAGAACATCAACATTTGGGTGCGAAGGGGGCAGCTTGAATCTGCAAACCACGGACAAAAGTTGTCTACCTACGTGCCAAAAAAAGACCAAATACCGGTCGAGAAATCCAACTGGTATTTGGTCTTTGCTGTGTAACCACACCCTTATGGGGACCCTCTTGTTGAAGTGCCTGATAGCGACTGTTAATAGTCCTATTTGATTCGTGTTGGATCCCGCTGGTGTTGACCTGTGCTTGCATGTTTTTAGAGAAATTGAGTTCTGTGCACTGTCCGAGACAAGGGCGTAGCTCTAAGTTGTGCACTGCTTTAACCCCTTAAGAACCCGGCGTTTTTCTTTGTCGACACGTTCGTTTTTCCCTCCTCGCCTTCCCAGAGCTATAATTTTTTTTATTTTTCCACCTACATAGACATATGAGGGCTTTTATTTTGCGGGACAAGATGTACTTTCTAGTGGTTTTATTCACTATACTATAGAATATACTGAGAAACCGCAAAAAAATTCCAAGTGGGACAAATTGTTAAAAAAAACATATTTTTGCCATGTTTCCGGGTGTTTTGCTTTTACGGCGTTCAATCTTGGGTAAATAAAGTGTTATCGGGTATTTACAGGTTGATAGCATCCGGCAATACAAACATGTAGGGTTTCCGTTATGTTTGGTACCGTAAAAAAATTCAAAACATTTTCTATTTTTGAAATTTGCGCTGCGGCGCAATTTTGTGCGACCAATAAATTTTTTGTACTAACCTACGGAACGTCAGTGAGGGGCATTTTTTGCGGGCTGAAGTGTACTTCTTATCTCTAGCATTTGGAATGCATGCAACTTTTTTGACATTTTATTCCATTTTTTGAGTGCGTAAAAATGACCAAAAAACGCAATTTTGGGTTTGGAATTTTTTTTTCTTCAAACGGGTGTTCAGCGTAAGGGATAAATGATGTTATATTTTTATAGATCGACTTTTTCGGACGCGGTGATAACCAAATATGTGTAACTTTTTTATTATTTAATGATTTTATTTGTAAAATGGGAAAGGGGGATGATTTTGAACTTTTAATACTTTTTTTAGTAACTTTTAAAATTTTATTTATTTTTTTCACTGAAATTTTGGGGTGCTTGCCCACTAGGGGGCGCGATTGTTTAATACAGCCTAATGCATTGCATAGGCAATGCATTGGGGTGTACAAAGATGGCGGTTTCCCCACTTTTCCCGTCTACGGCCGGAAGTGGGGCAAACCGGGACATGGCAGTGATGGAATGTTCACAAAGGGGTCCCCACTGCCCTGTCAGGTCGTGGATCACCGCAAACTATGCTGCGGCGGTTTCCAATGACCCTAAGATCGGTTGCGGCACCTATCGCGTTCATTTCAGGCGCCGCGGCCATCTTTGCTGCGGTGTCTGACGGGGTTAAACAGCGCCAGCGGCGGCGCCACCGCCGGCGCTGTTACTGCCGGGTGTTAGCGGCAATCAGCCCCTAACACCCGGCGGCTGTGCGGGGGGGTCACGGAGCGATCCTCCTGCAAAGCCCCTTAGCGGCTCTGGGACGTATCATACGTCCAGGGTCGTTAAGAGGTTTAAAGGGGTTTTGCAAGAAGTGTTTACTCACCTAAAGGCTGATACTCCCTCTTGAGGCTTGAAAAAGGGGGGTTTTGTTTCTGTGTTTAACAAAAACAAGTACCTCCTCTGTGATGTCATTGCTCCCCCTCCCTGCACCCCTCCCGAAGCTGTATTCAGTCTCTGGAGTTGGAGCAAACATGTTTGGCTAAACCACAGGGGAAACTGTATGTGCAAAGCTATAAGGTTTTGTTTTTCTCCCTCTTATTACTCAGGAGTAAAGATAAGCTCTGAGCAGGCAGTTTTCACTGACTACAGATGGGGGGGGTGGGGGGAGGGGGAGAGCTGAGCAGGGAGCGTCTGCATGTTTACTCAGATAATTACATTACAACCAGCAGATTCTCTATACAACAGACTCAGAAACAAAACTAGTGTAGATACCCAGTAACACTGCTTTTTTCCTCCCACTCACTTCAAAGCTTGTTTGTGTGTCCTGCCATCAGATAAGAAGTGCAAACAACGCAAGCATGGCCAGGAGCTTGCCAGATCAGCTCCTGTTCCTAGCTAATGTAAACACTCAGGAACCTAAGGACATCTAAATCAGGCTGCAGCTCTCAGAGGCTTCACTTTTTTAATCACATATATTTAGAAAAGTGATTAAAAACCCATTTTGGAGGATCCAATGTCAACAGTAGATCATGGCAAAACCCCTTTAATGTAAAACACATTGCACATTGTTAGATCTGTTTTTGTGTCAATTTGGGTCTGAAAAATGGATCCAAACACGCATCTAAAAAATGCTGTGTGAACATACCCTAAACGGGTCATCTTGAGCTCCAAACAATAAGAAAAAATAATGGAAAAAATTCCAATGAGATTGCTGCAGAACACAATGGTGCTGTATCGTATCTAGAAATGTCCCCATAGCTTTAGTAAGTATACGGGTTAGGTCTAACACAGAAGGGCATTGGGTTTCTATGAGTCATAAGATAAGCAGTAATCCGCAGACAGACGTGTTTTTTTTCAGAGCCATTTTTTACAGTGGTTTCCATGGTTACTGAATGAGGCTTTGATTCTTTTTTTTTCCCTTTTTTCAGAGAAGCAATAAAATACTTGGCATAGTGGCACAAACAGAAAATGCAGACTGCTCTTTAATGGACATCAATTCAGAGCTGATTCTCCCGATGCTGGTGATGAAGTAACATAGTCCACTAGAGTGATTTCTTCCTAAATCTTGTGTCACTTTGTATGACCATGCAAGTTATCACTTTTAGGGTATGTTCACACGGCGTGTTCGATCCAGTTTTGGATCTATTTTGGATTGAACAGGTCTGTAGCTATAGCGACCTGAGGAGCTGATGCAGCCCATACAAGAGGGGATATCTAGGAATAGGTAATACACTGTTAATGGACACATATTACAAAGTGACTTGTTTTTGCAAGACCTTTAACCTAAAAAGCAGCAATCCTTGTACTGAGACCAACCCCTTTAAATTATTTATATCAATTATCTTTTCAGTTATATTCTATTTTTTTGAGATACACTAGTAAGTATGGGTTAATTTTCTATTTTAGCACTAGGGTAAGGATTTTTATTTTTTTTTTAAGTCTTGGAAAACCCCTTTAATTTTTAAATACACTGGACAACCCCTTTAAAGGGAATATGTCACCAATTTTTTTTTTACTTATTAAATCAAGACTTGGATCCATATGCTGATTGCAGATTTCTCTATCCGGCCGTCTATATATGATTGTGGGGAAGACATTCTTACTTGCACTGCTTTAACAGCAGTCAGAGAGATACTTTACAGCAGCTTCATGCCCATAGGATTCTTAAGACAGATTCTGTCCCATAGACTTGTACAGGAGAGTTTTCACTGTGAAGAGAGGGGGGAGCTGTGACATCTCCTCTTGTGACTGGTGGATTCTGTGTTATCTGTACACAGTGGTGTCTCCTTTCAGCTTGACCCTGCTTTTACTGATAAGAGCAACACTGCTAAAAAAGCCCCTCTAAACAGAACAGGAAGCGTCAGACGATTATTAGGCCTAGTGGCCAAAGTGAAAACTGCAGGACTTAAGAATTATTTAAAAAATATTGAAAGTGATCTGGAAAATTAAAAAGAAATCTAACCAAAAATTCTAAAAAAAATGTGTTTAGCAAAAACGAGTTAAACAATAAGTCATTTTTTGATTGACACATTCCCTTTAAATAAGAGGACTTGTTTATAAAGGTGCAGGGTATGAACGGACAATGGGCAGAGGGGCCAGGATGCATTAGGTCTATGGGGCTCTGTAATTTGATCTGTGCCCCCTGACAGCACCATGCCCTGATGGCTCCTGATGAGTGTCATTTCTCCTTATTTCCCACCGTCCTGTTCCCTCTCTTCCTCCATTGTACAGAGCTGCTAACGACGTTTATAAATAAATGATAAAGGCTCCTGACACCGGGGCTGTGACTCACCCAGACACTCTCTGTACCGTAGCCATTAATGAGCAGCTGTGAAGGCTGCACTCAAGTTAAACTTGGCAAAACCTGGAAATATCTTGTGAGAGAGAGAAAAAAAATCCTTTAAGCCTTTGGGGAAAACACCTCCCACGCTCTGATTTCAATGCCTTGGTGTGTGTTTTTTCACTAACACAGCATCTGACAGCAATGCGCATGATGTGTCCTGCTGCACCAGTCACATCCTCCCAGCTGAAGATGCTCTTGGGATGCTCTGAGCGTCACCGTTGCCTAGCAACGCTTCTGATCGAACGCAGCTTAGCAACATTGTAACAGCAGCTCCGCCCCCTTTGACCAATCAGCTGCCGGGAAGCAGACAGCGTGCGGCCGCTGTCAGGTCGGGGAGAAGGAGCTGGAGCTGGTGGCATCAATAGCCGGGGAGACACGTGTGGGTCCTGGGAAGAAGCAATGAGAGGACGGGTCTCTTAGGAGCTATTTGCGAGGGGAACAGATCACCAGGTAAAAATCTGCTCAATTAACAGTTGAAGCTCCTGGTAATTTTT
The DNA here is from genome assembly GCA_025379985.1 of Phyllomedusa bahiana. NCBI lineage: Eukaryota > Metazoa > Chordata > Amphibia > Anura > Hylidae > Phyllomedusa > Phyllomedusa bahiana. The sequence goes on along the minus strand of JAODAL010001501.1, from coordinate 29,477 downwards.
TGCCCTTTAAGACCAGGTGTATTACTACTACCCCCTAACTTCTGTAGCCAGTTTTGTCTGACTTGATTTATGCCCATCTGTATGGAGTCAGCAATGTGTGCTGCATTCATCTGCTCAGTAAAGCACTCACTGAATACTATTTATTTGATTTTGTATTATTTTTTATATTATTATTTTTATATTTTTATCATATTAATGCCCGTGCTCATATCTCCATTTATTACATTTTATATTATTATTTTTATATTCTTGTTATATTCTTATTATATTATGCTCAGTGCTCTTATCTCCATTTATTACATTCCATATTATTTTTATATTATTATTTTTATATTCTTGTTATAGTCTTATTATATTATGCTCAGTGCTCTGATCTCCATTTATTACATTTTATATTATTATTTTTATATTCTTGTTATGTTCTTATTATATTATGCTCCGTGCTCTTATCTCCATTTATTACATTTTATATTATTATTTTTATATTCTTGTTATATTCTTATTATATTATGCTCCGTGCTCATATCTCCATTTATTACATTTTATATTATTATTTTTATATTCTTGTTATATTCTTATTATATTATGCTCAGTGCTCTTATCTCCATTTATTACATTCCAAATTATTTTTTATTATTATTTTTATATTCTTGTTATAGTCTTATTATATTATGGTCAGTGCTCTGATCTCCATTTATTACATTTTATATTATTTTTATATTCTTGTTATATTATTATTATTTATGTTCCATGCTCTTATCTCTATTCATTCAATTTTGTATTATTATTATATTCTTATTATATTATGCTCCATGCTCTTCTCTATTAGATTTTGCATTATTTTTATATTATTATTATTATAATACTCTAATTATATTATTATTGTGCTCTGTGCACTTATCTCTATTTATTAGATTTTGTATTATTTTTTATTATTATTATGCTCTGTGCTGTTATCTCACAAATGCCCAGAGAGAGAATTGCACCAGCCCTTTATCTTTTTGCCCTTTTGATGGTATAAATTTTTGTCCTCTTTGGATAGTCCTGAGTTTTTTTTGTTTTCCAAGATATTCTGCAGCAGCTGTGATGGTGTGGTTTATATAAGCGGAGCAGTTTTGCACAGGCTTCATTTGTGCTGTGCTAATGGACTGAGTAAAGGCAACATTATATGGAAAATCACCCACACACTATCTGACCGGAAACTACAGCTGCTTACAGCAATTGTAGTGGGAATAATTGTCACTTGCAAATGTGATCATGGATGTGACCTGCCAGTTCTGTCCACACCAGTGTCATTTCATATGTAATTTTGACTCATACTGGAAATAAGGATACTTGGCAACGGTGGTAGATTAGCTTTCCTCTCTACAGCTCCCACCTTCTGAAGCATCTACTGCAAAAACCTCTTGATTGCGTTAGTTTCAATGACATTTGACTTCTTTGGGCTGGGCAAGTGGCAACTAAATATTTGTCTCCAGACTATGACCGCACTGGCAGCAGTTCCTAAAGGGAACAAGTCACATTGAGCATGCTATCTGCGGACAGCATGTTATAGAGCAGGAAGAGCAGAGCAGATTGATATATAGTTTTGTAGGCAAGGGAAAGTAAGAAGAACTTGCATGTTAGTATATTTAAATCCCTGCTTATTCTGGGTTTAAGGGGTTGTCTCACTACAATGATTGCTTTTTATGTTTAAGATCTTGCAAAAACAAGTCACTTTGCAATATGTGTCAATTATCAGTGTCCTACCTATTCCTAGATACCCCCTCTTGTATGGGCTGCATCTGCTCCTCAGGTCGCTATAGCTACAGACCTGTTCATGCTCTGCTGATAGGCTGCCAACACTGGTTGCTATAGCTACGGACTTGTTTGATCTCGATCTCCTCTGATAGTGACTGCCAAGCTGCAGTCTGTGCTATAGCTACACACCTGGTGTCCTCAGCAGCTCCTCACTGCAGGCAAGTAGTAGCCAGTAAAGCCAGTAGTAGCAAGTAAGCACATCCCTGAATTAAAAAAATGAAACCGAGAAAACAGGACTGAGGTAAGGGGAATTAATATAGTGAGAAAACCCTTTTAAGGAGTCTAATGGATGGTCTCATCAGTGATTGACAGTCATTTCTGTATGGACACTGATACAAGGACGGCTGTCAGTCACTGAAAAGACCGCCCACTGGACTCCTAAACCCAGAACAAGCAGGACTTTAAATGAATAAAATACTCTGCTGAATCTTTCCCTATAAAACTATATATCAATCTGCTCAGCTCCTCCTGCTCTTTACGATGCCACCCACAGATCAGATAGTATGTTCAATGTGACAGGTTCCTTTCAAGTTTCTTTGTTATATCTTTGCTTTATATTGTGACTGAGATTACTCATGTAAGTAGATTGGCAGTAGGGGGTTTACCACGTTGAATGTTTCATGCTAGTCCTCTGGGCTGAGCAGAAATGGAGGTACCTAGGAGCCATTTACCTTTTCTTTATTTATAGGTAGCCATAGACATCACAGATATCTCCCCAAATATAGCCAGTCTTATTGGGAAGCACGACAGCCTTGTCCACCTGTGTGGGAAGACCACTTTATTTTTCAGGAAGAAAGTGTATTCTTTACATAATGAAAGTCAAACAATATTTCCAGCATATTTACAGTTTTCAATTCCTCGCTGCTTTTAAGATCTCTGCTTGTAGTCATTGAATAGAATCATTTTGCTTTTCCTCATAGGCTGCAAATCTGACCCGGTCATGTGATGATCAGATTCATATACAGCGGATATTCTGCGGATTTTTATCTGAATTTAAAATCTGCAGCATATTACAGTGAATGAGATTTTATTACATCTTAACCATATGCTATGGACAAAAAATCTGCACAAAATCCAAAATTAATCTGAGCAGCAGATTTTAAAACTTCAGTTTGTCAATTTACATTGCAGATTTCCATCATTTACTTAAATAAAAAAATAAAAAAACTACAATAAATTAAAAATAAAAGGCCACATGTATGAAAACTGTTTAGGTCTAAAATTCACTTTGTTGCCCATAGTAACCAATCACAGCGCCCCTTTCATTTTTCAAGAGCACTATATGAAATTAAAGGGGCTCTCCAATTGGTTGCTATGGGCAACAAAATGAGTTTTAGGGTATGTACACACGGCGCGCATTTCGCTGCATATTTGTGCTCTAATACGGGCGAGATGCGCGCCGAAATGACTGTAATCCATAGTTCTCTGAGAGCTATGGATTACACCTCCTCTCCCCGCTTGTACGATTGTATTGTACGCGCGGGGAGATGTGACATGTCAATTACTTGCGGCGATTACACGGCGTGAGTAATACATGTCTATGGGGCCGGCTAGCGACGGCCGCCCCGCGCTGTGGGAGTATCCGCTGATCAGCAGACACACGATGTACTGTACGCACTGCAATACATCGTGTGAACATAGCCTTAGCCCTAGACAGTTTTCATACTTGTTGCCCAAAATGTAATGCTGAACCCAAAATGGACTTTGCAGAGGATTACGTGCGGGTCCATTTTAAAATCCACAGTGAGTTTTTTTTTTTTTTTTTACTCTCCATTTCAGTTTCCACGCAATTTTGTATGGATTTATCAATCCATCTTATTTTCCTGCTGAAATTCTACAGACTCAAATCTGGATAAAAACTTGTAGCATTTTATCCCATGTGAACATAACTTTACAGTGCAGTTAACCAAATTCTTTTAGCAAGCCCTGGACCCGAGTGTCCGTTGCATAAGATTTGTATGCTCTGGAGACAAACAGTAAGGATTTCCATTCAAAGACAGTAAGCAGAGATCTGAAAAACTATGAAGATTTTATGTAAAAAATGTAGATTAGAAAATAACACAACTTCTCATGTCATGAATAAACTTTATTTTATGAAACTATACTGCCCTCAAACTTTGATTACCAAGAATACTTTTTTCCCGCATAAATCCTTATATACCAGCAAATAAAGGGGTTGTTCAGGAAAGAAACAATATTCTTCAATGGAGCCAAGGTGGATAAAAAGGAATGAAAAAAAAAAAAGTAATACTTACCTCCTGATCCCCCACTGCTGTCACTCTGTAGCTCTTTGGTGATCTGCTCCTCTACATTAGCTGGTAGTAAAGAGGAGCGGTTCCTGGGGATCTCCAAAGGGGCATTAGGACCTATAAGCAAGTACTGGCAGTCCACGACTTACAACGTTCAGACTTACATCTGTTCCCTAGTTACAAATGGAGCACACAAAAATAGAATACGTTGAAAAAAACTTTCTGCTTTAGATTACAGCCATCACAGCGTGCAACCACATTTAAAGTTTTTTGGAGGTGCTGAACCAAACATTGTTTTTGGATTGTATATAGGGGGGACTGGCTGCCTCCATCTTGGTTTTTAGCACTCCACCCATCTACACAGACTTTTTAATCAGTTTAGTGTATTTGGTCGCTGGATGGACCACAGAGAAATATAGCGTTAGTGCAACGTAGTGTAGGACCCACCTGCATTTGAGGTCTCGTTGAAGACGGAGGTGGGCTTAAGCAATTATGCGCAAAAGAGTGAACTAAAAACCTCATAAAACTTTCGTATTTTTTTAAAGCAGAACGTTTTTTTCAATGTATTCTATTTTTGTGTGCTGCTGATATTGTTATGTGCATTTAGATCACAGCCATCACAGCGTGCACCAACATTTAAAGTTTTTTGGAGGTGCTGAACCAAACATTGTTTTTAGTTACAAATGGAAACTTATGGGGAATGCTGGCACTTGTAGTTCCATGTTCCACAGTAGACATTAGCTATGCAATGACAAGTTCCAGCATGCCACAGCAACACATGAGGTGAAATCTTCTTAACAAGGGTACAGACAGCAAAACAAATGTACAAACCCTTCCCTGCACTGTATGAAACAAAAAAAAACCTTTAGTGCTGTAGTTACATTTAATAAATATACCTGTTCAGACTTACATACAAACTTGAGAACAAACCTACAGTCCCTATCCTGTTCCTAACCTGGGGACTGTCTGTATAAATTTTTTTTTATCCATCCTGGCCCCATTAAATATTTTTTTTTTCCTGGACAACCCTTTTAAACATCAAATCACAAATTTGTAGATCTAAGCAGGATATACAAGTCATTTAGTGTAAATGTGCGAATTTGCTTTCAAAACAGTAAAATTCTTGCCATTTCCACATTACAGAATGAGTAAAATATGGCTGCTTTCTTCCAGAAACGGTATCACACCTGCTCGTGGGTTGCGGTACTGTTTGAAGAGGGCGGCAGTCATGTTTAATCCTGTCCAGTACACCATGTATAATTTTGCACTGTGAAAACTAAGGAGTTAAATCTGTATCAGAGACGTCTTCCATTCAGTGGGACGTTATCACTTGGACTATGGGTCGCTTTATCAAGGTACAATCATTTGCACAGCTGCTGGTAGATTCAGTTCACACCGGGGTTGCTAAGTTATTGGATGGATAAAACCTCAGCAAACCTTGCTATGTAATAAAACTCCTCTATAAATACACACAGTACACTTATACAAGTCCATGTATGTAATTTGCTATCTGTGACGCTTGTACTACTACACATCACTGCTGTGTAACTGGTATTGATGACACGTTTACAACAAATCAGAAAATGTAAATATATATATATATAATATATATATTTATATATACACATACACACAAACACACACATATATATGTACATATAAATATATATATTTACACATACACACACAGACATATGTGAAAACTTAAATCAAAAAGCTGCATTTATTAGATTTCTAGGGAAAATACTTATTTCAGTACAGAATATTTTTGGACCATGGAACAGATCCTTTTCCTTTTTTGATTGTAGTCTCCATTAGGGAGTTAGACATCATACACTACTGGAGCCATAAGGAATGGGCTGGGGCTGGGTTATGTGGGGTACAGAGGATAAAGAGCCTCATCACGAATTTTAAAAAATAGACTCCTTTGGCTACATGTATGAAAACTATCTAAGTCTAAAACTCTCTTTGTTGCCCATAGCAACCAATCAGAGCGCCCCTCTCATATTTCCAGAGCATATGACTGGTTGCTATGGGCCACAAAATGAATTTTAGACCTAGACAGATTTCATACATGTGGCCTCTTTAAGTTCACTACTGACAACACGTCAGAAAAATGGCGTATCCATGCCAGTTTAAGACACATTATATCAGTGTAAAGTGCGCCAGAAAGTCCGATCCTTTCAAAAAACTGGCAACAGGTTTACCTTGCATATAAAACAATGGGCGCATTGCGCAACTCACGGCACACAGCATATCACCGGTAGTACATGCAATTTGCCTATCGAGGCGCATTGCGTGACGGAGGCGTATAACATATGTAATGCTCCTCAATAGGTGCATTGCGCAACGGGGGCGAACAGCGCACCATATTTAGGTGCATTACAAAGTGTTGAACCCAGAGTATAATGTGCCTAGTTTAGGTGTATGACAGTTCATTTACATCAAGAATATGGCGTCAAAAGTGGCTTTGGCACAAAATAGACCAAAAAACTGGTGTTGGTGTGTTGGGACATGTGGCCCTTAGTGTCCCCATCCCTTTTTTATGACTGACACATTTTCCCATTTTTTTTCTTTTTTGCTAACATTATAGCCCCTGTGGAGATCATATCCCTGCAAGTTGTCAGCAACCCTTAAAATGCCTGTCAAAAGCTGCTGAAAAAAATGTCAATTTTTGTCACGTTTTGCGTTTTTTTGGTGCATTTTTAGCAGAAATGCACAGCATGAGATTTGTGTATTTCTGCAAAAAATGCTCCAAAAATTCCTCCGCTTTACATAGACTCTAATAGTACATTTTCTGCCCTGCTCTGTTGTTCTTTGCAACAGGTTTAAAAAAACGACCTGCAAACAAAACAAAAAAAAGTTCTGTGGAGACTACAGGACATTTTTACTATTAGGCCTCGTTCACACGGCTTATTTGGCCGCGGATTGGAGCCGTATTGCGCGCCGGATTTGCGCTGCAGTACGTCTCCAATCCGTCCCTGTCATTACGGAAATTCCACAGTTCTCATATAGAACTATGGATTCCGTCGCTCCTCCCCGCTCGGCGAATCCGCCACTGGGGGGAGGAAGTGACATGCACATTATTTACGGCGCGTATGCGCCGTAAATAATGCATTGTCTATGGGGCCGGCGAGCAGCTCCCCCGCCGCGCCTCCGGCCCCGCCCCTTATTCAAGCCGTATTACGGGCGGGATCAGTCCCGCAAATACGGCTTGAATAAGCCGTGTGAACACGGCCTTAAAGTCTATAGGACCTGTTTTCAGTGTTTTAATAAAACACTAATAAAACTGAAGTTTTTCTGTGCTGTGTAGACTTAGCCCTAGGGCCATATGTATGAAAACGGTCTAGGTCTAAAGCTCACTTTGTTTCCCATAGTGACCAATCAGAGCGCTCCTCTCATTTCATATAGTGCTCCGGAAAAATTAAGAGAGCTCTGATTGGTTACTATGGGCAACAAAGACACTAGGTCTAAGACTTTCTTTAACTTCCGTCCCCAGAGGATAGGGGTGGTGGGAACTATAAACAAGGGGCCAAGGTTGGTGTGTGAAGGGGCCGTGGTTGGTGTGGGAAGGGGTCGAGGTTGGTGTGGGAAGGGGCCGAGGTTGGCGTGGGAAGGGGCCGAGGTTGGCGTGGGAAGTGGCCGAGGTTGGCGTGGGAAGTGGCCGAGGTTGGCGTGGGAAGTGGCCGAGGTTGACGTGGGAACATGCCGAGGTTGGCGTGGGAAGTGGCCGAGGTTGGCGTGGGAAGTGGCCGAGGTTGGCGTGGGAAGTGGCCGAGGTTGGCGTGGGAAGGGGCCGAGGTTGGCGTGGGAAGGGGCAGAGGTTGGCGTGGGAAGTGGCCGAGGTTGGCGTGGGAAGTGGCCGAGGTTGGCGTGGAAAGGGGCCATGGCAAACATCAGAAGAAAGTAATGGCTTATTGTTTAGCCATTGAGCCCATCGCCTTTCCTTATGGTTCGTCCCATCAGCATAACTATAGCTATAGCAACTGCTATGGGACCCAGAGGTTGAGGCAGCCCATTGAGGTGCAAGAACATTGCTCCTTTTTGTAGGGAATAACAAGTTGGGAACTTTGCGCTATCTGACCACTACTAGTCAGAAAGTGGTGGGGTGCCCTCAATCTACTATGGTGCCCTATGGATTCTAGTTACGCCCCTTGGTAGTCCCCATGTTGAGGGTCGACCAGTTAGTGCCATTGCCCTTTATTCTTTGAATTTCCTTCCAATGGTATAACAAGCAAGCTACCATTTCACACCATGCCATGATGATAGCAGTACAAATATACTCACGGAGATCTAGGGATATTTTGAGGAAGACAATAATAATAAGAAGACAATAATAATAATTACAATGAAATTGATGTTTTCACGGTGATCATTCACATCAGCCATTAGTGTCCTAGTTCACAGGTAGACCTCAGCTCATTACTGTTATTCTCGGTCACATGGGGACGGTTTCATCACCATTTTCCTAACTGGTTTAATATAGCCTCTACAGTTACCTCATTCTTATTCTCAGCAGGCGAGCTTTTAAAGAAATGTTTACTTGGCTATGCAAATGGCTAAGAGGGATCATTGACGATTTCTGCGCGAGTCGTATTGCAGAGTGAACTGTAACTTCCAGGTGGGTAATTTCTGATTTTACCTGTCTTTACCTGAATGATCTTTTAAGCTTCCTGTGTGTCAGACCCCAAATCCATCTCCGCTTTTGGAACCATTTTTAAGATTATATTTAGGAATGGCAGAAATGGTAATTTCCGTAGAACAATATCAGAGGTGAAGCTATAGTAGGTCAAAAGGAAGCAATAACACCAGGGGCCAGGTGCAGAAGGGAGCATTAAAGGGGTAGTCTCACTACAAGGATTGCTGCTTTTCAAGTTAAAGATCTTGCAAAAACAAGAAGTCACTTTGCAAAATGTGTCCATTAGCAGTGTCCTACCTATTCCTAGATATCCCCTCTTGTATGGGCTGCATCAGCTCCTCAGGTCGCTATAGCTACAGACCTGTTCTATCTCTCGTGATAGGCTGCCAGCACTGGTCGCTATAGCTACAGACCTGGTGTCCTCAGCAGCCCATCACTGAAGGCTAGTAGTAGCCAGTAAACACACCCCTGAAAACAGGACTGAGGTAAGATGAATCGATGTAGTGAGACAACCCCTTTAAAGTCTCCTGCGTCCATAAAAATACACTAATAGGGGCTTGTGTTATAGATTTCGAACTAGGGTCCAGGAGCATCAAGTTACACCTCTTTGTATTATTATTAAGAAGTTCAACAATCTGCTAGGTGAATGTCATAGAACATCTAAATGTAGACTTATTGATCGCTACAAGCTTTCTTTCTTTCTGAAAACAATGTTAATGCATTTCAATTGCTCATGCATATCATTATAATCAATTATAGACAAAAAACAAAATCTGGTCAGCACATCTGTTTTGAAGAATAAACGTATAGGTGCACACTGGTGTGGCATTCAATAGCTATGCAAACACAACACAATATCAGTAGCACTCTATAGACACTAAAAAAGATCAAAAGGGACATAAGAATTTTTTGGGACAGCATTTCTACTACTATGGTTTATAACTGGAACCTTCTAACCCTGAAATGTGTAGGTCTGAACAGACACCAAGAGAGGTAGCATAGGTTCCCACCTGAATTGGGGTCACCTTGCCACGGTAGGTGGACATTTACAGTTTTGATCAAAAATGTACTCTAAGAACCTCATAATTTTTTCATATATTCCATAGTAGCTGAAATGCTGTTCCAAAAAATTTATATGTCCTTTTTGACAGTTTTTAGTGTCTATAGAGTTCTGCTGATATTGTATTATATTCAATTACAGTGATACATACAGCATCAGCGTTTCAGTGCTTTAGAAATAAAACATCAAACCTGTGGAATAATACATTACATGGAATGAAGCGTATAATATGATATGTAATACAGATTTGTATTGTGCACTGTAATAAATGCCAAAATGCACATGCTGAAAACAGCCCAACAGAAAAAGAAGCAATTCTGATAGTAGAGAAGCGGTACATTTGGGTGTAAAATCACCTGTTATTTCTGATGCAATATAGTCTACTACTGGAAACAGAGACTGTATAAGCTAACCTGTTTTTTTTTTCCAATTGCAAAAGACTTCTCTACTGCTGCACCTGTTCCCTGAATGCTAAACTCTCCCACTGAGAGTATTTTCTGCATTTCTATGTATCTACAAACAAATCCCCTAAGACAGTAATTATTCCCTAATGACCCAGGTCTGGGTCTATGGGTTCAATTAAGAACTTTTCCATAAAATGAATATCTAACTCCCCTTCCATGGCAAGTAAGGCCAGGTTCACATCTGCCTTGAAGGTTCAACTTGAAGCCTCCATTTCAGATTCCATAAAAACAATTACAGAAAACATAGCCAAGCATTTTCTTCTGTTAAAACAACAGACACCACAATGGAAATCTGACGAACCTCACTGTAGTCAGTGGGGTCCATTAGGCGGTGTTGGGGACCATCATAAAATGGATCTGATTCCCCCTTTGCGCCAGAGGCTGTAAATGGAACCTCCAACATTGATGTTAACTTAGCCTAAACATTGTATTGCTGCACAGGCCATACAGTAGTCTCTCAGAAACTACCATACAGTTCACAATTAAGACTACAATACATTGTTTAAATATATAGCTAAATAGTTACTAATAGCAGTATAAAATGCTCAACTAATACCCCCATACAATGACCAAGTAATAGTGCCATTTTGTGATCAAAGCATTTCATCAAGCAATGCCCAAATTATTCAGTTTCTCCTATAAAATGGGCAATTAAATGGTCTTAGCTGGTGGACATTTCAGGACATTACCATATTTAGTACTACCACTACCATCCAGCTAACACAATTGAAGCTGCCATCAGCAATACTTTAAAGGGGTTGTTTCACTACATCAATTCAGCTTACCTCAGTCCTATTTTCTTGGTTTCACTTTGAATTCAGGCGCATGTTTGCTGGCTTCTACTAGGCTGCAGTAGAAGCCAGGTTTGTAGCTATAGCAACCAGTGCTGGCAGCCTATCAGGAGAGATTGAACAGGTCTGTAGCTATAGTGACCAGCTCTGACAGCATCAGGAGAGATCAAGCAGGTCTGTAGCTATAGCGACCTGAGGAGCTGATGCAGCCCATACAGGAGGGGATATCCCAGAATAGGTGGGACTCTGTTAATGGACACATATTGCAAAGTGACTTGTTTTTGTGAGATCTTTAACATGAAAAGAAATCCTTGTAGTGAGACAACCCCTTTAAAGGGGTGTTCCCACCATAGACTTTGATGTTATATCCTAGCGATATGTCAAGGTCTGATAGAGTTGGGACCTTCACCTATCGTGGGAACAAACCCCCAAAAGTCATGCTTGTGCACAACTGTCCATTCTATTCTATGGGGGTGAGTGGTTTGTGCGGCTGTACTGGAAACTACCACATAACAGAATGAAGAGTTGTGCACAAATTTCGGGGGCCCATTCCCGAGATAGGTGTGGGTTCCACTTCTATAAAGACTTTGATATTGCATATCCTAGCAATATACCATCAAAGTCCATGATAGGAACATAATCAAAGTCCATGGTAGGAACATAATCAAAGTCTATGGTAGGAACACCCCTTTAATTTACACTTGAAGGTTGTCTTTTGTAGTAAATGTATTGACCTTTTCCTTGTCTCCCTCCCTTCACCCAAATTTTCCCCAGCATTGGTTGTACTTGATGGACACGAGTCTTTTTTCAACCGTACTATGTAACTATTTTACCGAAATTTTCGACTACATTGTATAATGCTATAAATGACAATGGCTCTTTATGACTCTCTTAAAGAAATATTTTAAAAAGCTTTTGATGGGACCGCACAAGAGAACAGGATTTCCTAGCATTCCTTTGAGCCATATTATGTTGTTTGAGCAGTAATAATTAGATATTAGATCTACAAGGAAACTCATGTAACCCCTCCCTCCCCCCATAGATCTAGAGAAATAGTAATTAATAGTACTACAAGTGAAAGCGCCAAACAACAGATGGTCCTCTGTGCTGTTTACCCTGTACAGTGTCATGATTTGCTTCCATACTGAAGCATGGGTACTTAACCTATTCTCATACCAGAGTCAAAATCAACATATTGATTTTCAAGGCAAACATATTGGGCCTGATTTATCAAAACTGTCTAACAGTAAGACTGTCTTAGTTGCCCATAGCAACCAATCAGGGCTTAGCTTTCATTTCTCCACAGCTGTTTCAAAAATAAAAGCTGAGCTGTGATTGGTTGCCATGGGCAACTAAGACATTCTTACTGTTAGACAGTTTTGATAAATCAGTCCCATTGTCTGCAGGAGCTCCGCTGCACCGTCCTCTACCCAATAATATGTAGTTTCTATATTTTTGGATATTGTGCCATGAAATACACACATTACATTTGTGATTTATTTTCTTTTGTTCTATATTTATGGCAGAAGAGGGCCCTATAGCAATATAGTGCGTACCACTCGCAGCACTGGATCATGCCATCACACCTCCTACCTATGCCAAGAACAACATTGTAATGACATGATATTTGGGGTGTTTAGCTTAGCTTACTTGTCATCAGAAAGGGGGAGGGGATTCATTTATGATGCTAAATTAAAGGAATTGTACAATATGCACCCCCATTCATATGCCATTAAACAGGGCTGTCATATACTCGAATGTCCTACTGGCCATGATGTGGACGATCCTTTGTTGACACGTACATTTTAACCTGTATTATCGCATTTGTATGCCTGTTTCCACGTGTTTTGAAAATAATAAAAATATATTACAAACCCCCCCTCCCCCCCAAAAACAGGGCTGTCATCCATTGGGTATAGTAGGCAGTTGTCCAGGGCCCCAGGAGTATAGGACACCAGCCTGTTGGAGGTATGGTGGTAATATTTCTTCCAAGTATAGTGTAGGGTCAATTCACCAACGGCAAAGGGGTCTCAGCTCAGATGGGGATCTACTTTAAAAAATCTCGCCTCTTTTGGTTCTCTTTCTAGCATATATACTATTTTAGGGCATGAGGCTCCCAGCTATACTCTATTCTGATTGAAAACTGACAATTGTTTGGCACTGGTTTGCAGGAGGAAATTAGGCTTGATCAGGTCTGCTGCACCGTGGTTAGAGGTGTGGTCTGAATTGGCATCATATTGGGGCATAGTCAGATGTGATGTGTCATGTGCTTGGGCAGGGCCTAGTGCACTGCTTTGCCCAGGGGCCCATAATGCTGTTAATATGACGCCGGCCCTTAGGTATATGGGCATCTTAGAGGGGATCCTATCTATTCTGGGACCACTTCAAAGATCATCTCTGGAGGACTTGTAATATTAACAGCAAGGTTGCATAGTTATCTGAGCACCATGAAAACACTACAATTCTTAGGGTCAATGTGTGATCACTCTTAGCTTTCACATGTGGTGGCTCGGAGTTTCAGAAGCCACTTCAGCTGTATTCAGATTTTGCTTTTGATAATGCATTGTCCTGTGTTTACAGCAGAATATTCTCCAATAGTCTACAATATACACCACAGTATTTCTTGCACTTTCAAAGTGAGACACTCAGGTGAGGAGCAAGTGGGGGCATGTGCCCTACATACTGCATGCTAGGGGGGCATAAGCAAGCGCCTTTACCCTGACTAGGGTATTAGGATGCAAAACTATGGCAGCAAGCTCATTTTCCCAGATTGGCTCACAGGGGAGCAGGAGAAACCACAATGGGCACCTGTGTGTAATAGGCCATAGTTGCCAACTTTTGAAATTGAAAAAGCAGGAGATTGTAGTGGGCAGCGCGCGTAGCGCGCCGCGGTAGAAATTTGCATGGCCACGCCCATCTTGTCGGTGTGCCACGCACCTTCAAAAAACCACCCCACTCCCCAACGCATAAACGGCTTTTGGGGCCAGTTAGATCCCTTATAGCCCGGTAGTAGCCCCCCCCCCCATAACCCGGTAGTGCCCCTTAAAGGCAGGAAGATGCCCCCTTGTAGGCAAGTAAGCCCGGGAGCCAATTTGTGCGCCCCTCTGTTGCCACGCACTTCCAAAGTAGCCAAGCACTCCACCTCTGCTAAGGCTTGGTAAGCCAGGTAACTTTATAGCCAGGTAGAGCCCCCCCTTGATAACCAGGTAAAATGCCCCTTTACATAGCCAGGTAGATGCCCCCTTTTAGGCAATGTAGATGCCCCCCTTTGCCAATTAGATGCCCCCTCTGTAGCCAAATAGAGCCCATTTGTAGCCAAGTAGATGCCCCCCTGTAAGGGTTAGGGCCCAATTGTACGATGCCCCCATTGTTAGCCAGGTAGATCCCCCTTTGTTAGCCAGGTAGTGCCCCCTTGTAGCCATGTAGATGCCCCCTTTGTTGCCAAGTAGATGCCCCCTTGTAGCCAGGTAGAGCCCTTTTGTTAGCCAGGATACCCCCCATTTGTTAGCCAGGTCGTGCCCCCATTGTTAGCGGAGGCCCCCGAAAGACAGGTTTGGTAAGTATGTAATAGGCCCCTGGATATGTCAGGGAAGGCTTTTTAGGAAGAAAGACCAAGTAAGAGAGGCAGAAAGCGTCATGTCCCTGGGAATCAACTCCACTAGTGGGCACCAAGAATAAACTCCACCTGTGGGCCCCAGGCATTTTATATCTGACAGACCCCAATGACTGAAATAGGGGTCTGTTGGGTTTCTGTTTTGACTCTGCATGCTGCGCTTTTTTTCTGTCCTTTATGACAGAGTCTGCAATGGAAGCTCCTAACGCAGATGTGAACCGGGCCTGATCTATTCATCTGCTCACACCAGAGAAAGTTTTTATCACTTTGTACTGTAGTTGGCTTTTCCATTTAGTTTCCTGTTTTGTGGGCTAATAAGGACCTCTAGTGGTTTTATCTGATTACTACAGTCAAATGGGAGTTTTCGGATTATGCCATCCATGTGTGAACAGTGGGGGCCGAGCACTGGGACATCCATCAGATGCAAAAAAACGTGAATTTTTTCCACCTTGCAACTGAATGAGGCTGAAATACCAAAGCACTTGGATGAGAATGCGGCTCTATCAGAGAAAAGCTAATAGGGAGCAGGTTGTCTGCAGGCTCCAAACAGTCTCCTTTTACAAATGCTATGGGGGCCTCAGTCCTGGGAGGGAAACCTGGCAGCACAGACTGGAGTACAATACAATACATATCCCATACTAGTGCATCTCAAAAAATTAGAATTGAAAATTAAAGTGGTTCTCCAGGATCTTTCTATTTGTTATAGGGCTCACAGATATATTATATTAAACCTTGTAATTCATACAGTAAATGAGTCTATACAATATATGGGTTTCTCTATTTGACTTAAATTACTAATATCAATTATCTATTCTAATATTTTGAGGTGCATTAGTACATACTTGGTAGCACAAGAACATAGCATAAAAGCAGGGCAGGGACCCTATTTTATAATGGGGGTACCAGTCTGATCGTTGCCATGATACCCATACTATGATACCTTCTCCATTCTTTGCATGTCACTTGCTGGTCTATAGGATTATTGCTTTTACCATAAAGTGAGTGTGTGAAATACCAAATGTGTTACCATGTAATTTTTATATTGATTTACAAGATTTTCTGTTTCTACAACAGGCACAAAAGACAAGATCATTTCAACAACGTCGAAAGTAGCCTACTTTAAGAGGAAATATGCAGAAGAAGAAAATTTACATCAGGGTTACCAGGGGTGTTTTTCAAAAGTAAGGTCCTAGAGGAAAATATACATATTGCATCCAATAAAAAAAAAAAAAATTATATATATATATAAAAATAAAAAAATCACCTTTTAAACCTGCTCTGTACAATGCTGCATTCAGTCTGTGCTTCCGGGGAAAGACAAGACATACATTCTTCACATGAGCATGCAGCTACTTACAGGCCACAGCGGTCTCTTACTGGATACACGGCACATGACTGTGGAGGCCTGTGATTGGCTGCAGTGTCACATGACCACTGATCGTAATGTCATCAGCGAGCTCACCAGGACCGGAGCAAGTTTAAATTGTTGAGGTTTTTATTCTATTTTATAGAGAGTTTTAAAACAATTGAAAATGTGTTTAATAGTATTAGTTTGTCTGGTTTAGAAAACCCCTTTTCAAATATTCTGTTATGGAAGGCTGAGTTAATAGTCGTCCTGTTTAGTCTAAGCAGAGAATGGCTATACCCTCTCTCCATCTTGGGGTCCTTGCAGGTTTGTGTGCTACATGGATAACTGATTGCAGAGGGATTTCTGATGGGTTCCCTCATCAGGCCGTACGCACAGCTCAGTGGCTCAACAATGAACTATTCCCAGTAGAAGGCAATATAAGCCCCAGTGCTACCTGGGAAAAATTTAACTTATGCAGCTTGCTGATGAACAATTGCTCACACACCCATCCAGTAGGGGGGCAACTGCCTAGAAAAAAAAAAAACCTGCACATTGGATAGTTACCAGTACATACCAGTATGCAGGAAAGCCACAGTGTCATACAGGAGAGATTGCACAAATGCAAAAATACTGATAAACGAGCAATCGTACACCTACAATACATGAGGAGGATGATTGCTAGTATTACAATTGCATATAGACAAGGCTTATAATTTACAATCACCTGCCTTATGGATAATAGGTTCGTAAGTGGTTGTTTATCAGTAGAGTTGAGCCGAACCGCTCGGAAATGGTTAGTTCGGCACAAACTTTACGTCTTCTCTGAACCGGAGCCGAGTCCATTGACATTGACTTTAATGGGGTTCGGCGTTAGGTTTGGCCTGAAATCGAATGTTTTAGTGTTCGCTCATCTTTATTTATTAGTATTTTTGCATGTGTGAAAACTCCCCTATACTGGTATGAACTGGTACTTATCCAATGTGCAGTTTTTTACTAGGCAGTTGCCCTCCTAGTGAATGGTTGTGTGAGCTACTGTTCATTAGTGAGCTGCACCTGCTACATTTCTCCCAGGCAGCACTGGGGCCTATATCACCTCCTACTGGGAATGTTTTGTGTCCAGCCACTGAACTGTGAGTATGACCTTGTGTCTCTGTTTTTAAGTAAACAATGTCCCATTTTTCTGTGGGTTCCCCCATCAATTACAGATAATCTTTGGGGTTCCCAGGACAGGACACCCTGAGAGCAGATTGTCAAGGGACCTGTCTAACAGACAGGAATTTTCCAAAGTGGATGTATTAGTTATCTGTGTGACACCATTCAGTAAAGACATGTAGCTAATCATGACCTTGAGGAAGCAAAACAAAACCTTCAAAAGTGTCCACGTTATTGGGACACAGGTACTATACTATAATGTCATTAAGACTCATTGACAGTGTCAGGCAGAGTCTAATGGATTTTGCAGTGTAAAAAAGTTAGGACGTTTTTGTGATGCACTTTCATTACATTTTCTTAGGACTTCCTTCAGTTCTATATCGGCTGTCTAATGGCAGCAAGCTTAGTAGTTCTGTAAGTCTCTACACACAGGAAGCAGCTCTGTGTTCAGCCTGTGAGATCAGGTGACCCAAAGAGACCGATTTAGAGTAGCCTTTGAAGCCACGTCTATTTGGTCCTGCCTCTCAAAGGTTTCAACTTGATAAAGGAAACAAGGGGCATGCATGGAAATTGAGGTTTGGAGGAAGACAGAAAGCATGAGGCAAAGGGTAACAGCTTACAAATAGGAAATTCTGCTCCTCAGCTGCAAAGAAGAGAGGCTGCTTACAACACAGAACATCCCAGACAAATACAGTATATGAAGACTCACGTAAGCTATTAGGGAGTTATTAGGGCCTGTTCACACAATTAAAAAGCAGACATATAGCAGCGTGTTCTGTATGTGGTGCTATGTGCCCGCAGCTTCAGAGGGACATGCTGGCCAGCGCGTCCCTCTGAAGCCCTAACTGACATGCAGACTATGTTCACATGGCGTAATTGCGGGGCATACAGTACGCCCCGCAAATCTCCCCAGGCATACAATACGATCGTTTTGTACGCCCGGGGAGAGGAGGCATAATCCATAGTTCTCTATGAGAACTGTGGATTAACGTAATTTTGGCGTTCATCTAGCTTGTATTAGAACGCAAATATGACGCGAAATGTGCACTGCAATGTGCCCATGTGAACATAGCCTCATTCTCCCTAGCGCTTATTCTCCGGGGAAAATTGACATGTCCATTCTTTCCCTGGGCGCGTATTGTGCGCTGGGGAAAGAACAGGTAATCATAGCTCTCAATAAGCGCTAGGTATTACTGTAATGTCGGCCTGTACCTCGCTGTATTGAAGAGCAGTTACGCGCCAGAATATGGACCAACATTACGTTGTGGGAACATACCCTTAAAATTTGCTTGGCAAATCCTTCAACTCTCCAGCTACATTCCCATAAATAGTGGTCCAATAACCAAGACAACAATCTCTATTATCAATGGCTGACACGCAAAAGGTCAAAGAAACCGAATGATCTAAGCAGCTATGTCCTTATTGTTTTTTATGGCTTCTGGAATGTAGAAAATTTAAATGAAAGACTTGTTGCTTCCATCACTGGATAATAACACACTTAGATATACAGCACTTGGGACTAATAGCAGTATGGATGTACATTTAGGTGACCAATAGCTTACAATTGGTCCTAGTGACGCACTTACCTGTCCTTGGAAAACCTATATGTTACAAAAAGAAGCTCTTAGGTTCCTTCAGATTTGCATGAATCATGAAAACTATATAAACGCGAAGCATCATTGATGTTGGAATTTCCTTATTTAGCATCATGATACGGTATCAGTAGTGGTGTATGCCTTTTATAGAACATTTATATTGATATGATATTTCTCTTTACAGCACCTGATAATACCGGAAGACCGAACCTGTATCCTCAAACTGTCTCTGGAAAAGCTTCGATTCCTTGAAGACCCGGAAATCTACTTGCGGAGATCTGTGTTGATCAATAACTTGCTCAGGAAGATTCACCTGGAAGCCGATAAAGAAAACTATGACTACTACAAAGGAAGCCCCAGCAGCAGGAGTCCATATACAGACGCTAGAAAACGGGTGAAGCTCATGGTGAAAGGTTGCTATTCCCAATCTCTGCACTATGAGGAGTTGTGTTCATATCATATCGTGCCTTACGCTGCCGAAAATATTATGTATCCGATGGGCTATTCCAACAGTCACCAGAATTCACCGCTGCTAATCTACAGGATGAAAGAGTGACCACCAACCTACCTGGACTTTGTCTTTTCAAAGTCAATGGCGTCAAAGGCGACAGTATACGGCACAGCTTGCAAGTAAAGTTACAGCAGATCAAATGCGACCGGTGAAATTAGTAACGCGAACCAGTTTGTTGGCCGACACTTTACTTATGTGATTGTACAAAACCGCATTGCTTTTCATGAGCTGTACGCATACGATGCACACGTGTCTAATCGCTGACGATGCTAGATATTGTATGAGAGGTCATTGCATTTTTAGCTATTTTTGGATATTTACTAACAGACAAGATTCAGCTTTATTCTGAGCGTTTTGAATAGAGTTTTGTCACAGGCAGTGTTTTTAATGCTACGAGTCTTTATAAGCTGATAGTTTACAGGTTAGTAGTTTATCCTTTTGGGTAGGCTAAGTTCACACTTGCATTAGAGTACTGTACAGTGTTATAACACAAGTGGTTGACATAAGTGGGCATGAAGTATGCAGTGCGCCATCTATAGGAGCAAAGTGGTAAATGCGATTTAGATTAGGGCGTTCTAACAGAGAAGAATAGAGCACTCATTTATGGTAAGAGGTTGGTCTCATCAAAGAATAGTGGCATAAGCTAGATCACTAATGTCTGGGGTTGGCTCCTGACAGTTATTGGAAGTGGCATTGCCACTTGGTCTTTTGTTAGCTACACTTTGCCTCTTCTATCTCTACTATTAATGTTGCTCGAATAAGGCCCTGCTTGGTTCAACCGAACTTATGAAAAAAATATTGGGACATCACGGACCTGCATTTTTTCTATAACCCTTAATGCTAACTATAACCATAGCCCCAACCCTAAGTTTTAGGGTCTAAACTTACCTATCGGCGTCGCATCTCTCCTGCTGGGGTGCAACGGTCTGCTGTCACTTCTAATTTCTCTTATGTTGCCTCTATGTTGTGGAAATCAGAAGTTACATCAAGCGCGACATTGGACGTGATGTCCGATGTCACTTCTGGTTCCCAAAAATAGAGGGGTAAGCTAGGGAAACTGGTGATGTCAGATTTCACACTGGAAGCGTCAACAGGAAAGCGTCACGAGGTCTAGAGCAATGCTGAAAGGCAAGTTGACCCCTAAGTCTGACTTACTGTAAGGGTCAATTTCTTGGGGCCCTTTTTGGCACCATTCACTTTAGTCCTACACAAGTTGAAACAAATCATTCATGGTCAATGACTTTTTACTCTTCGCTCTTGTTTCAATGACAGGCCGGGGTTACAGCGATTGGACCCCCATATGCAACCAATGTCTGTAATGAGACAGGAATACTCTGGTTAAACCTAATAACTGGTACAGATTGTTACGTTGGCCATGCACATTTGATCAGTCTTAACAGATCCATCTGATCTTAATAGGGTATATATTTCTAGACATATATCTGTCTGAAAAATCAGGTGTGGGTATAGCTAACTTTAGGCTTCGTACATAGCCCGACCGGTACCCCATCCCTGCATTACTGTACAGTACTACACAGTGCATCAGTTTTGGATGAAGTGTTTCTTCAAAATGCTGGAAGCCAGTAATGGCTAGGTCTCCATTTTGCCTATTTTAATCTATAGGGGGCGCACTGTATAACCCATACACAAAGTAACCCGGTATGCCAATACCATAATGTAGTCTAACACAAGTGTGCACAGGCCTTACAATGAGATAAATCATGTCTGACTTGATGATGTATAGTAGAATATGCCTCTATTTTCCTTTCTTCAAAAGAAAAACAGTTATTTTTGTAAAAAGAGTACTTATTTCAAGAAAGAATGTGTTTGGAGGGTTGATCCCCATTGATATCTTGTATACGTGATGGATTTTAATATAGCTGGGTGCCGCTGTGTTGATTTGATATTATTTATTTCCTATGTCAAAGGCTGATGTTGTTTCTATTGTCCCAGAAGCAGCCAATTGTATAAATTGGGGGCCCTGTATTGGAAGTAGTAATTGCCAAAGGAGAGAAACCAACATACTGTAATACCAAAGACTTATCTGGGCTTTCAGCCAAAATGAAAAGAATATAGGACTCCTGGAGTTGTCTTCTTCTGCACCTTTGTGACATGTTACTGGGTTATATTGTTGCGCTTTGGATTTTGTTAGGCCAGTTTGACCCGACCTGAATTTTGTTGGTGATCATGGAACACTTGTGTAACCAACCTGGAAAAAGGAATTGCATCATTCATTGATACGCCCAGGGCCATCTTTTCCATTGGGCACACTAGATAGTTGCCCGGAGGATCCACAAG
Organism: Phyllomedusa bahiana; assembly: GCA_025379985.1. Lineage (NCBI taxonomy): Eukaryota > Metazoa > Chordata > Amphibia > Anura > Hylidae > Phyllomedusa > Phyllomedusa bahiana. The sequence continues at coordinate 7,957 of JAODAL010001501.1, read as the reverse complement.
TATAGGGGCCCCTGGTGGTGCATGTTTGTTCCAGGGATACAAGAAACATACCCTGGATCCATTGGTTGACTTTGCTTATTTAACGGTTTGTGTGTTTTTAGGATGTGCAAAAAGTTAAAAACCATAGTGGAGAAGGGAGCCAAAGGCTCCCTGCCCTGCCAATCAGTCTTGTAGGCTGCAAACTGCTGGTGTATAGACATAAGTGGTGTGATAATATGGGTGGCTAGAAGCATGGCCTAGCGTGATGTCATGTATTTGGGCAGGGCCCACTGCAGTGCTATGCCCGGGGCCCATAATGCTGTTAAAACAGCTCTGGATACGCTGGGTATCAGTCATTATTTGATACACTGTCTGGAAAAAGACTGGCGATTGGTTGCACCAACTATATGAATCCATAATCTGCAAATCACAATCATTGCAAAATCTGGGTCAGGCCGAAGCGGCCCAACATGAATCCAAAGCTCAATGCTAATGGATAAAATTGGGCTAAGCTTTATAGCTCCTTAAGGTTGTGACCAAGGGATCTTGACTCCCCAATGGTGAATCTTCATATTCTTTCTGCATAATCACAGTTAGGGCTGCAGTTGATACTGCAAGTGATACTCTAGTCAGGGGCCCCGGCTATATACAACTGCATTTAACCCCCACAGTTATACAAAACGAATAGCCTCTATTCATAGACAATAGCATGCAAACATTGGATCCCAATTAGTCTTCTCTCCTCCTCCCAATGTGTCCATGAAATGTAGGACATGGCTTGCCTATAAAGGGAACACTTGCTGCATAATGATATAATAGTGCACCTCAAAAAATTAGAATATCATTGAAAATTAAAGGGGTTTTCCAGGATTATCTTTTTATTTGTTTTAGGGCTCACAAATGTATTATATTAAAGGGGTTTTGCCAAGAAGTGACTTCCTTACCTCTTAATTTGCTCAGAAGAGACTATAAACAAAGCACAAAGCCTCACAGGGTGAGAGAGAGGGGGGCTGAGAACACAGCCAAGAAGCAGGGAGCGTGTGCAATGTTCACTGAAATAATTACATTACAACCAGTGGATTCTATATACAAAAGACACAGGGCTGATTCACTGCTTTTTCTCCACAGTCCTTTGCCAGCTCCTTCATGTTCCCTGTCATCAGATAAGAAGTGCAGACAACGCAAGCTCGGCCAGATCAGCTCCTGTCAGCTGCTGGTCTAATGTAAACTTTTAAGTAACTAAGGGCATGTAAGGAAGGCTGTAGCTCTCAGAGCCTTCACTCTTTGTAATCACATATATTTAGAAAAGTGATTAAATACCCATTTGGAGGATTCCACGTCAACATTACATCATGGCAAAACCCTTTTAAACCTTGTAATTCATACTGTAAGGGCGTGTCCCTACGGCACGGGTTTGCAGCTGGTTTTTCAGGTGGTTTGCGGTTTTGCAGACCTGCTGAAAAACCGTCCGAAAACTAGCACAACGGGCTTCTATGAAAAACCCGTGCAGCAGTCCCCACTGCACAGGTGTTCCGACCTGTGGTTTTTCAAACCACTGGCCGTCCGAAAAACATTGTGCTTGCACATTGTTCCGTCCGGTTTTCGGACGGAATATGTGCATGTCAATGTGAAGGGGGAGGGCTTTTCTCCGCTCATTGCGGAGAAAAGCCGTCCTCCCGCAGCCATGGAGACGGCTGCAAAACAGGACAAATACCGGCCGGATAAACCGACCGGTATTTGTCCATTACCGTGTAAACGGCCCCTTATGAGTCTACACAATATATGGGTTTCTCTATTTGACTTAAATTATCAATTCTCTTTTCAATTCTATTCTAATTTTTTGAGATGCACTAGTATTTGGAACTGAGAAATAACCTGGCACAAATTCACTAATCCTGTCTAATATTTAGGATTATCTAATACCAAGGATGCAACTAATTTATCATATTGTATGATAAACACGGCACATTATAAAAGACACTGTACTTTAACCCATTGGATGGCTTACTTTATGCCAATATTTTCTTCAAAAATTATTGTGCAATGTTGGAGGACGGAGCTGCATTTCAAGCCACTTTTCTTTCCTACAAGTCATGCCGCTTTCTGCTAAATTACGCCCCCTATTAAAAATAAAATTAAAAAAAGTGTATAAAACACATAAAATGTGGTACACACATGTATTGCAGTTTTTGAATCAAATGGAGACAGAATTCTGGTGCATTTGGAATAGTTAATCTGCCCTACTGTATGCAGTTGGCTTTCAAGGGCCTTCTAGAGGTGGCTGCAGATACTCAGCTTTTTACAGCCCTGTGCAGGGGATTTGGAGCTTGGTAGCAGAGAAAAAGAAATAAAAATGAGTTCGGGCTACTATAAAACTACATTCAAAAAATTAAACTGCACAGAATTGTGGAGCTAAATGGACGAGATCCTGAAATTGAATTTTCACCTTTTATCATCAGATTTTCCATCTTTATTTTTCCTGTAGGGACATATAATCAAAATACATACACTGTATAAAAATGTCATACCCTCCTACAACTGTCCTCCCTAACATGCCCACCACATAATGGGTTACCAGAAGGGGGATGGGCACTTAGGGAGTTAGCCCAGGGGCTACTGGGGATTTTAATGGTGGTTCTAAATGGCTGTAACTCAATTTTCTTTGAATTCTAAGAACCCATTAGAGGACAACTCAAGGTCTCCTATGTGGCTAGCCATTTTTTAAGGTTCGAAGGAAATGTTCTATAATGTAACGACATAGGGATGCTCTGTGGTCATTGGGTTGCGGATCCTACTGCCAAGCTTTGAACCGGGTTTGTATCATTAATGAAGCGGACAATACCTGTGTAGTTTTACAGTTGATCTATTTTCATGTTGTAAGACTAAAATATATTTTTTTTGTTTGGAGGCTCACTGACTGCGAGTGTTTTTTTGGGAAATGCTCCACAGCATAATAAAGTTGGATCCAGATCCTTCAACTGTCTCACACAGTGCACCTCCACCCTCAGACATGTTATCACCTCGTGTATATCCTAAAGCAGGCATCCTCAAACAGCGGCCCTCCAGCTGTTGGGAAACTACAACTCCCATCATGCATTTATATTATTTATAACAGTGGGAATGATGGGAGTTGTAGTTTCCCAACAGCTGGAGCACCGCAGTTTGAGGATGCCTGTCCTAAAGGATTTGGACACCTTTGCACTGATTTTTTTTTTTTTTTATTGTTTATTTCCTAAATGCAAAATTAAGCCACTTTCTAAGTAGTCTTCATTAAAAATTTCTTACAATTTTGCTGCTCTGAAGTCTGTGTAAGTCCTTCATATGGCCGACTGTCATGCAGAATCTCAAACAAATCTTTTAAAGTACAGCTTCTTCTTCTTCTAAAGGCTTCATACCTGCTCTTTTTTTTTTATCAGTGCTAGGCCAGGTCTACACAGCAATGTGAAAATGCAGTCCAAAATCTGATGTCATTTTCACATTGCTGTACCGCGTAGCACTGCCGGTTTGTGCAAGGTTTTTGCGCAACAAAAAAAACCCAGTCGGACTATGAATTCCCCGCAGACAAGGACATTTGGGCTACGGGAATCCGATGGTGGTCCGGTGGAACATACAGCATGTTCTATATTCCGCCGGACGGTTTAAGGTTTAGAAAACCCTCAGTAAAAAAATCCATGCTCTGACTTTGTTTATGACTGTTGTTTCCCTTTGTTTGTCCCCTTTGGAGGATTTTTATTTATGTTTGATTTCTCTGAAAAATTCCAATAAAAATTTATCACACTCCAGAAAAAACGTATAGTAGTCAGCTCACCTGGTCAATCATGACAGGGAACGCCCGGGCAGGCATGAAGTAACCTTCATAGAAACGTATGCAAATGGAAGACGTCCAGCGTAACCTTTGTCCAAAGATAAAATGTTCCAAAACTTTATTGTAGATATGTTTTAAAATGCCCACATAGTTCTCATTGCAGCTGACGCGTTTCGGAGAAACACTCCTTACTCTTACTCCTTGCCATGAGTAAGGAGTGTTTCTTCGAAACGCGTCGGCTGCAATGAGAACTATGTTGGAATTTTAAAACATATCTACAATAAAGTTTTGGAACATTTTATCTTTGGACACGAGGTTACCCTGGACTTCTTCCATTTGCATAAATAAAAATTTATGGTTCAAAAAAAATCTGTAGATCATAGCACGGATTTTCTATTGAAAGCTACACAGCGCCTAGCATGGTCGGATTTTCGGCGGATTCAGAATACTGAATCTGCTGAAAAACCGACCAAAATCCAGTGCTGTGTAGACATAACCTTAGGCTGTGTCCACACAATGAGTATTTCATGAGTATTTCGGAATAGATGCAAAATCCAACTTGAATTTTATATCCAAAACTGAAAGTAAATCATCCCCATTGACCTCAATAGAAAATATGCATTGCAGTCCATACAATGTATATTTTCTCGATCAGTGTAAAAAAAAAAAAAATTGTTGTATTCCACTTTCCATGTTGAAAACCGCATATATTTCATGTCAAATATAGGTTATTTTTTTCCCAGCGGATTTACAGTCAGAAAGCGAGTCCCATTCATGTCTATCCATTTTTTGATCCAAATGAATGAATGAGATGAATGGGACAAGTCTTCTGACTGTAAATCTGCTGGGAAAAACAACTTAAAGGGGTTTTGCCACGATCTCATTTCATACCTCCTGCATCCAGATCTTCAGCTCTGTGTGCTCAGAAGGGGGCATGTGTGATTTGTTTGAATTGCATATCTTGTGACCCAGCAGGATGACATCACCAGGCCTTACCTCTCTCTATTCAAAGAAAGATCTGTTTATGTTTAGAGTTGTAAGTAGCTACATTGTAGCTCAGAGGTAACATTTTTGCTTTACAGCACAAGGGTCCTTGGTTCAAATCCCTGCAGGAACTTAACCTGTGGATTATATTTCTCTTTATCAATGCACAAACCTGATTGAGTTTTTTTTTTATTTGCACTGTCTGACTTATTACTAAGGAGAACAGAGGACAGAAGTAGTGTGACAGCACCTGTGGTTTGAACACAGTAGCTGCCTGAGAGGAGAAGTGATGTCTCAGCATGTGCGACCAGGACTGAGAAGCTCACTGGTCGTATCCCCTTGTGAAGAGCTGTAAACAATGGATCACTAAAGGAGCCGCTAAAACAAAAACGGTCCAGAATTTTTAATAATAATGAATGGTGAAAATGTTTATTATTTAATTTGTAAACTTCCCACGTCAATTTTACTTCATGGCAAAACTCCTTTAAAATCCACATGAAATACTTGGACAAAGTGTTTCTCAACAGTAGAATCTGATGATTAAATTTTATGTGTCACCTGGACATGTCCTTAGCGAGTACAGCAGAGAGAGGTAGGAGGTTCTACTACAATTAAAGGGGTTCTCCAGGATCTTTTTATTTGTTATAGGGCTCACAAATGTATTCTACTAAACCTTGTAATTCATACTGTAATGAGTATGAGTTTTTTGATTTGACTTAAATTATTGATATCAATTATCTTTTCAGTGATATTCTAATTTTTTGAGATGTACCCGTACATGGCAAAACAGCAAGGGGAGGAGGTAGCTCACACAGACTCTAGATAGGGAGGACAATAAAAATAAGGCAATTTGCAGAAGGATAAATAGCAAAATAAATAAAAGTTCTCATCCAATAGCGGCACCTCAGATCAAAAATATATAAAGTAAACTTGTCTCTGGGCTTCAACACGAGAAAAGCAATTTGAAGAAATAGAAACGAGCCTCAATCTTCTCCTAGACAGTTCGCCAAGTTCTCACTGCATCTAAACTGGAGGACGAAATATGGTGCAGGACGTCTATACTTTTAAGAGGGTAAGTTTTTATTTGGTACTCATGAGTACAGAATAAAAGACAGCATTCAAGAGGCCCAAATACCATGAGGCTTCCAGGGCATGCATCAGTTCATTTCCACAAATCTTAAATACCCAGTGGGGAAACTTCATAAAACTTCATTTGTAAACACACTAACATCACAATGTTTCCAATAAAAAAATATTTTTTTTTCTTATTTAAAACCCAAACATTTGATACAAAATACTTATCTTAAAATCTAATCCTTTTGATATTCCGATCATGTGATACAATATATTACATCAACTCTTTTCTTAAATAAACCAACACCAACAACTTTTAGGTAAAAAATTTTTTTATTGTATAACAAAAATAATTAAAAACGTAATAACAAAACTACATAAATACAAAAAATACAACACCACCCAACTAAACAAAGCCTACCCCCAACTAAAGGAAATACAGCCTATAAAGTATCCAGACCAAGATAATAATAATGCAATGACAATACATCAAATTACATACTTAGCCAATCGGACGACCTGAGTGTAGCGTTTAGGCGAAACACGCGTCGGGGTCGGGCATCCCTCCACACTCAGGTCGTCCGATTGGCTAAGTATGTAATTTGATGTATTGTCATTGCATTATTATTATCTTGGTCTGGATACTTTATAGGCTGTGTTTCTTTTAGTTGTGGGTAGGGATAGCCTTTGTTTAGTTGGGTGGTGTTGTATTTTCTGTATTTATGTAGTTTTGTTGTCACGTTTTTAATTATTTTTGTTATGCAATAAAAAAATTTTTTACCTTAATGTTGTTGTTGTTATTTTGTTTTGTTATTTACCTTTTGTTTGTAGTATTATTTGTAGGTTATTTATCTTTTCTTAAATATTAAACAAACAATCTTCACAAAATGGCCACAAACTGCAATGAAACAATTTATTTACAATCAGTCTTCAGATCAAGATACAAAAGGATAGTAATCCACTATGCACTAAATAATAATATAATGCAAAACCTATTTCTTAGAGTATGTTCACATGGAGTATTTGCAATCTGTATTTTGGGACATAATTGCACTGTAATATTTTCAAAGTACAGACTTCAAATACGGTAATTCGTAGCGCTTGCTGAGAGCTACGATTGCCTGCCATTTCTCCCAGCGCGTATTGTGTGCTGGGAGAAAGAAGTGACGTTTCACTTGTTCCTGGGGCTTATGCTCTGGGGAAAGTGAAAGTCTATGGGGCTTTCACAACTAATTCAGTCACGTGATCTCCATTGGTCAATAAAAATCCCTTTTACTTATTGAATAGTACAGAGAGTCATAGGAACATGTGGTCAGAACTACCAATCACAGGTCCATATAGTTTTACCCATAAAAAGAGAGTATAAGCAAATCGCTACATTACTTAAGAGGTAAAAAGACATAAAAGGGAATAAAAACCATAAATAAAAGAGCACGTCAAAAGAGATACTATGAAAGAGAAGAAACATTATAAACAGGTACAATTAATAAACGTTTTTTGTAAACTAAAAATAGCAACAACAAAAAACAAAGTCTATCTGTCCCGTAAAAAACGTTTCATTTCAAAGTCTGCATTAAGCCCATTAGGGACCAAAATGCTAAGTTCATAAATACAGAAGCCCCCTATTTCATTTTATTTAGTGGAGGTATCTTCACCTCTCCACCAATAGGAAACAGTTTCCATCCACCAAACATTTAACTCTCTAGGGTCTTGAAAATGTTCCGATTTAAAATGGGCCGATAAACTGTGTTTGACCAATACCTTTCCTATATTGGCACAGTGTTTCCTGATCCTTACTTTCAATTTCCTGCTGGTCTTCCCATTATATCTAAGACCATAGAGACACTGCATACAACATATAAATAATTACTCTATATGTCCTTCTTCCAGTTTAGATGAAGTGAGAGCTTGGTGGTCTAGGAGAGGATTGATGCACGAAGTACTCATTTATATTTCTTCAAATTTGCAGGAAAATCACTTTGGCTGTGTACAAGTATAGAGAGAAAGCAGAGGACCCATGACAAACTCTTGGCTTCTAGACACACAGAGCTCACCTCCAGGAGTATTGTGGTCCCCCTTTCGCAAATTTTTCTTTTGTATCTGGATAGAATAAAT
>JAODAL010001500.1:0-228478 GCA_025379985.1 Phyllomedusa bahiana | reverse complement strand
ATTTTTGGGGTTTTGCGGGGGAGGAAACTGAAAAAGACAGCAAGGTTTCCCATGAAAAACCCACCGTTTTCCCCAATTTACTCACTTATTTAAAAAGTTTTGCTTTTGTCAAGGGTTTTTTTGGGGTTTAAATTTTGTTTTAAAACAGCAAAAATCATGGCCCTTTTGGAACGAAAGGGTGGCTTCTAAGGGGGCTTTCTCCCTCAACAAATTTTTAAAATAGGGGGCGGAAAAGGGTCTTTATTTAAAATTTTTTTGGGGCCCATTTTGCTTGTGAGATACTGCAATTTTCATGGTCCTTTGTAACAGAAATTTTGGCTTCTAATTTGGAATATTTTCCCTCACAAAATTTTTAATAGGGGCGGGATAAGTCTATTTTATTTTTTTTTTGGGTCATGCTGTTTTTAAAAATCCCAGCAAAAATACGGGTCCTATTAAAAAAAAAATGTTGTTTCTAACGACATTTGTTCTTCCCCAATTAAACCCAAAGGGGTAAAAGGGGCATGTTTTTGAATTTTTGGGGGCTTTTCTGTGCCCATGCAGTAAAAACGGGTTTCCTATTCTAAAAAATTTTGTTTCTAACGGGGACTTTTGTTCTTCACAATTGTAAAGAGTGGCTAAAGGGGTGATGGTGCTGTCAGAAACAGGGAAAAGGTTTGGACACTGGTTTTTGCAAAAAGGGCTTGTTTTTTTTCAAAATCTTTAAAAATAGCTACAATCCCTGTATTGAGACAAAAACCCCTTTAATACAATGAAAAAAAAAAGAAACAAAACATGGTGGGATTCCCCTCCTATTTTAAAAAAAGTTTTTCTAGAATTTTGTACTAAAAAACTTGGGTTGTAACAAAAATTTGAGTTAAAAAAATTCCCCTTTAATTGTACAAGGGGGGTTAAAAGGAAAAACTTGAACCAAGATGTAGGTTAATTCCCGAGGACTTTTAAATATGGGGGGCAAGGGCAGGGAACAAAAATACAGAGGGCCATTTTCCCCCAGCACGTTGAGTAAAATTTAGAAAAAGGAAAAGCCAAGTAAAGGGGGACCTGGGTGTAACAGGGGCGTTAACCACCCGTATTTTCCCAAATTTAAACCAAATTTTCCCCCACTCATACGGGGGGGGCAAAACGCTACCCCGGGATTGAATGTGTTTTAGAGGAAGGGGGGATTTTTCCCCAAATTTTCCCCTTTGCACTCTGCTTCAGCAAAGACAGTTTTCGTTGGGTGCGTTTATAAAGGGGATTTTTTTTAAACCCGCGTGTTAATAGAAAGCGGACGCCACCTGGGGTTTCACCCGCCCCCCTGTAAACCCCGGCCCTGGGTCATGCTGTCCCCAGGGGGGCAGGTTTTGTTTAATGTCCCCCGTGAAATTTTAAAATGGGGGTTGAAAAAAATTTTTTTTTTCCGGGCCCAATTTTTTTAAATTTGGGGGGTCATGCATTTTGGGGGCTCATGCGCGTTCCAGGACGGGGAAAAATTCCCCTTTGCCCCATTTTTAAAAGTAACATGAGGGTTTCAAATAAATACTGCCTTTTTGGCATTTTTTTAATTTTTTGGGTGATGAAGGGTTTAAAGGGGTAGGCCCTTTTGGGTTTGTAAATGGCCTGTGACTTTTTTTTTCTGTGATTTTTTATAACCAAAGGTGTTTTTCCTAAGATTTTGGCTTTGTACCCCATTTGACTGTTTTTTGGATTTTAAAATTTTAGCTTCTCCAGCTTGTTTGGGGGGAAATAATGAAGGTTTTTGTTGCTCCCCCCATAACTTTAAGGGTCATCCCCGCTTTAATCGATGCTCACTAAAAAAAAAACCCTTTTATCGATAGGGGCCCCACTATTAAAATTACCCCAATCATCTCAATAGCCAAACCAATCGCTCAACACTATAAAAATCCCTTTAAAAAATTATTTAGAACTGGCCTTTTAGCGAAAATTTTCATAAGGGCCCCTTACTTTTTTTTTTAAACCTCAAAGACATCTTTATATAAATGTCACTATCTTAGTTTTTTAATATATCTTTTACCAAAATACCCCTTTGTAAATTTATAAACCTTGCATCAGTTATTTAAAACCATTCTTGAAAGGAAAATTTTGAACTTGTCCATATTCCAGTAAAAATCCTATCCTATCTTCGCCATTTTGTAATGAAAAGCATTTATCGTTTTAAATCTAAAAGGGTTTTTTAAAATCATTCTTTTCCTTTTTCAAATGTTTTTTTTTTAATGGAACCTGTCACACTAAAAATTTGCAATCAAAATTCTGAAAAACAGCATGTTTTTATAGCAGAAAAACCCTGAGCAATGACAAAAAGGGTTTTTTTGGGGTAAATTTCATTTAAAATTGGAATTTATTTTTTTCCCAAATTTTTAGGCTTATTTTTGGGTTTAAAATTTCCGTGGGCAGTTTTTTATCTGTGTTTGGGACACCATCTCTGTATGCAAAATACACAAGAAGATTCCCAAAATCACTGTTTAAAAACCACCTATAAACCCCCTTAACCCAAAATAAATAAGAAAAAATTTTAGAAAAAAATTTTTAAGTAAAATAAATTTAAAAATTTTCAACTGAATCTTCCCCAAAATTTGGGCCCCAATTCAACTCCTTTCGCACTATAAAAAAGTCTGGCAGATCGGGTTGCTTTTCATGTGGTTTATTTTAACCCCCTTGTTTTTTTTTTTTTTCTTTTAATTTTTTGTCAACTTTCTTGAGTTCCTGAATTTATCAAATCCTATTGATCCCCTACCAACTAATTATTTCAACTAAATACATTTTGGCTAAATGTATATGTCTTACAGGTTGTAATGTAGTACCCAAAAAAAAAGGGAAAAGTTTTATTTTTTGTTTTAAGTTTTCCCCCTTTGCAAGATGTAATTTGGCCCTACATTTTTTAACTCCGGGGAATTTTTTAAATTTTTTTATAAAAAAAAGTATGGAATCCAATTTCTTTTTTTTCGCAGCTCTTTTTTTTAATTTTCCCTTTTCCCAAATTTAAAAAAGGCAAAAAATAATGTGGCAAGAAACATAAAATACAAAATTAATCCCTTTGCCCCGCTTACGCATTTCGAGCCCCCAAAAACCCCTTTGGTCACCCCATGGCCATCCCCCCGGCAGATTTTCAAAATTTTTAAAGGCAACCCCCTGGACCTAAAAAAATTTATGATAGGGGTTAATGAATTCCCAAATGCAGAAGAATAACATTATGAAAAAAAATTTAAAACACTTCATATTTCTACTGTATCATTAAAAAACTACCCCTTTTTAAAAAAAATTGTATATTAATAAAAGAAACATAAGATTTTTCCCCAAAATTGTAGTCCTTTGGGCATCCCAAGTTTTTCAAAATGTAAGATCCAAAAAAGTTTTCCTTTCGGCAGCCCAAATACCCCTTTTTCCCCCTGCCTCTCCTAAAGTGGATTGACCCTTTTGAGGCCAAAAAAACAGAATGTTCTTCAATGAAGTGAGGTTTGCAATTATCCCTTGTCTATGCCATTTAGATGCTCAGTAATTCTGTTTTTTTAACTTACTGATGGTACATGCAATATAGTACTGATTACATGCTGTACAGTAAATGGCATAAACAACATGGGTGGTATCACAATTAATGAATGATTTAATGAAATTAATTTAATTGTTATATTTGTTTATAAAACTTGTTTTTCTGGGAAAGTGCACACATTGCATCTTATCCCACCACACATGGAAAAAAACCCCTTTTGGGGGAAAAACCCTTTTTAAAAATTTTTTAAAAAATTTTTGGGAAATTTAAAAAAATCTACTGAAAGCAAATTTTATTTATTTTTTTTTCTTCACACTTTATTTTTTATTCTGATATGGCCATCAAACTCTTATCTTGCCATAATATTGGCAAGTTTTTGTACAGAATATATAGTTTTTTTTTTTTAAAATCCCTGCTGAATGCTGTTGAAAAGACTACAAGTTCTTCTCTGGTGTCAACATTATCTGCGGCATATTTTTGTCTATTCAAAAAGGATATCTGTGTTTTATCCTCAAGTTGATTAGCTGCTTTCCTCAGCATCCATTTGGAGTACCCCCTTTCCTGTTTTTGGATGTTCTCTTTATGGGAGAAAATGATAGGGTCCAGGCTACATTGTACAGGAAACCGAATTCAGGTAATGCTATCTTAAGGGCGAATAGCTACCATCCTAAACATCCTCCCCATTGGAGCGTACACAAGAGCTAGAAGATCATATTCTAAACAGGAATATTATGAGAACTAAACAAAGAACATTGACAAAAGGGTAAAGAAAAGAGGGTACCCCAAATGGATACTGAGGAAAGCAGCTAATAAATTTAAGGATAAAACACAGTTGATGGCCATGGAAGGAGAACAAGGAACAACATTCTTGCAAATATACTTTCATCTAGCAGTTTTTCATCTACAAATGGTACAGAGTGCAGGCAGCCAATCACATCACAGGGCTACAAAGATCAGATCTGTAATGAGGGGGACAGTAAAAATAAGCACTTTTGCAATTGGTTTGCATTACCTAAATTACTTAATATAGCAGCTATAAGCTAAACTGTGTGTTCTATACCTAAAACTGCAGCAAGTGGTCGGGTCACGCCCCCTTTTCTGTGATTGGCTGACTGACATTTCATTCAGCTTGTTGGGACGCCCACTGGATGGGACACGCCCCCTGTGATGTGATTGGCTGCCAGCACACTGTGCTTACTCCCCTCTGAGCTGTGTAAATTGAAAGTGAAACCAGGTGCCTCAGCTTTCTATGCTGTGTCTGTATAATAAAGGCTGTCTCAGCTACATCCTATGCTCATCTCCCAGCTCTAAGGTGAAGGATCAATTACTGAGTCTCTAGCTGTTAGTTTCACTCTCTCCCCATATAACACAGCCTTATCCAGTCTGTTCCCATCACCCATATAACACAGCCTTATACAGTCTGTTCCCCTCTAACTCCTGCCTTATAACGGGGGGCTGAGGGGAGGGTAGTGGAGAGGGGTAAGGAGGGGAGAGGAGAGAGGGCAGGGTGCATTTCTCACATTGGTTTCATCAGTTCAGGCTGTATGTATAACTGGTTACAGCAATGCAGGTGTTCTGGTTACTAAGAGCTTGTGCAGCCTGGGAGGGAGGTGAGAGCTCTGCAGGCATTAGAAGCATAGCTAGAGGTCTGCAGATATGAGAACTGACCATTGCAGGAGATCTGAAGAGCTGTGACATCCTCTCCTTTCCACTGCTCACACAGAATGATGATGTCACAATTCTTCAGTGAAGGAAGACATATCTACTGGGAGTAGAGGCACACCTACTGGGAGGAGAGACACGCCCCTGGATTTGAAGCTATAAGAGAGATCAACTGCTCAAGTCTGCAAAAACCTCTAATGAGAAAACCCCTTTAAGTAACTGAGGAACTATTTACTCAGTTGCATTATGATCCTCATTTAAATGTAAAAATAAGTATGAAAAAAGGAGGGGCCCTTCACCATTTAGATGGCAAAACATGGAATCAGAAGCCTCCTCCTGTTTCTTTATATAACACTGGATGATAACTCCCTTCTCCCACTTTTATGTTAATATGCTGGTTAATAATTTTAATGAACTCACCTTAGCTTATATCAGTTATTACCTAAATATACCCTAGAATCAGCTAGGTGCCATTCGAGATTTATTGACGTAATCTGATTAATGGTCAGCAAGTTGTAGGCGCGTACCCCTCCTTTAACCCCTTCCCACCTTATAGTCATAAAAATATGGTTCTTCATCTTTTTTCTTCCTGCTTTCCAAAAGCCATAACCTTTTTTTTTTCCATCTACATAGACATGAGTGCTTGTTTTTTGCGGGACAAGATGTACTTTTTAATAGTTATAACAAAAACTACTTATGTAACGTCAAATACAACTGTGGCCTTTTTCAAACAATGTAGTTGTTGTCTTAGTTATTTTTAGTTTAGATGGGGTAAATACTTTATGGGCTATCTGAGTCTTTGTCAGTGAAAAGGCTTTTTACATCACACCTAGGAGATCAAATCTGTGCATGCATGTGGTCAATATATTACTTGCTAAAAATACCTAAACACTGTGATCCCTTCACAATGTGGCTACCCCTTTTAGCAACCCTGGCAAACGACTGATTATGAAGAAAATATGATAAGCGTTATTCCAAAGGTTATATCAACAGACATCGCCTTGACTGCTACTTGGAATATAATAGCAACTCCTAGCTAAAGTGAATTTCACAATAGACCGTTACCATAATTGTCTGTCATGCCCACAGTGTAATAATGTCACACTTTTTTACCACTTTTATTTAATTTTCTGTATAATATTTTTTTTCTTACTTCATCCACCCTTCCCCCCACACATTACTTTATTGGCCAGCGCGTACTTCTAAAACACCCGGCGTATTGCGGCGCACACAGTAAGTGCTGCAATATGCCATGTGAACATACTCGACGTGGCCGTTCACACGGCATTTTGGGATACGTGTTTGGAAATTGTATCCCAAAACGCTGCGTCGATTGGATCCAACACGTATCCAACACGTAGCTGCATGTATGGATGCGTGTTGGATGCTGCAGGATCACACCCTATAGTTTAAAATAGGGTTCCTGCTGCGTTTTTCGGACCAAGAATTGACATGTCAATTCTTGGGATGGATCTGAAAGACGAAGTGAGACACGCATAGGCAATCACTCGAGTGAATGCCGATGCATATTTCAAGTTAAAAGCAATGTAAATCACCAGTGGCGTAACTTTGGTTTAAAAAGTGAGGGTGGACCAATTCTCCCTCTCGCCTTTTCACTCGCATTCCCTTTCACTTCCCCTCACTTCCCTTCTCTCCCCTCCTCTCCCTGCAGTGAAGTGGCCCCTCTAACCCAGCTAGGAGGTCTTAGGGAGTGCTGTGAGCTCCCTCAGCAGGTCCGGGCAGAGCCTGTGCACCAAACACTTTTGGTGCACCAAACACTTTTGGTGCAATCCGTAAGGTTATGAGTGGCTCTCTAATTACTGAAGTTTAGAACCGGACTGGGACTTAAAAGCAGCCCTGGCATTGAAACCGAACCAGCCCAACTATAATATTCCCCCCTCTATATGGAAATAAATAACGTTGTGCAGTACAGCAAATTTCGCTTAACCCCTCCCATCCCCATCACTACTCCATTAAATTTTTTATACACACAACAGAATGAGGAAAACAAAAGAACCCAATCTTACTGTACCAATAGATATCACTTATGTCACATACTGTGCCCCAAAAATTATTTTATTGCATACCATACACCAGAAATGAATTATGTTACACATGGTAGCCACATAAATTACATTACTAACTGTGCCTTAGAAATTAATTGCACATTGTACTCAAGATGTAAGATCATTCCCTGTGCCCCAAAAATGTATTATATTAAACACTGAACCCTTGAAATGAATTACATTACACACTGTACTTCGGAGATAACATTACATCATACCCCAGAGATTACATTACACTGTACCCCAGAGATTACATTACACAGTACCCCAGAGATTACATTACACCATACACCAGAGATTACATTACACACCGTAGCCCAGAAAATATATTACACCATACACCAGAGATTACATTACACACCATAACCCAGAGATCACATTACTCACTATACCTCAGAGATTACTTCATTATACACCTTACCCCAAAGATTACATTGCTCACTGTACCCCAGAGATTATATTACACTGTACCTCAGAGATTACATTACACTGTACCCTAGAGATTAGTTTACACATTGTACCCCAGATATTACTGCATTACTCACTGTACCCCAGAGATTACTACACTACACACTGTACAACAGAGATTATATTACACCATATCCCAGAGATTACATTACTCACTGTACCCCAGAGATTACTGCATTACCCACTGTAACCCAGATATAACTTCATTATTCATTGTACCCCAGAGATTACATTACACACTGTACCCCAAAGACTACATTAGACAAGGTAACCCGGAAATTGTGTGTGCATATACATATATAGAACACAGACACACTACACACTTAGGGTGTTTTCACATGACAGTTTATTGGCACTGGCAGTGTCGTTTGCTTGCAAATGCAGAATTCTGACGAGCAAACGACCCAGACTGCCTGAAGTAGATTTCTGCCTCCTATCCTTTAGTGTTTTAGTGCGGAAAATGCCTCAAAGACTACTTTGTAGGCGCTGACAGTTCACGCTGAAAATACTCAAGTAAAATCAGTGTCATCTAAACAACAACACTGATTTTAAATAGGGTATAATGTAAATCAGTTTCCTGCTGGATTGAACGCTGGTTCCGAGGTAGATCCAGCACCGAATCCGTCCCAGAATCAGCATTCATAACATTTGCCTGAATGTACCCATAAGGTCTGTTCACATGGCAGATAGCGGGGCGTACTGTGCGCTCTGTTATATGCCGGGTGTTTTAGAAGTACGTGCTGGCCAGTGCACACTTCTAAAATGCTGCGGGGCTGGCCCCATTCACTTTCATTTTCCACGGCTCGTAAGTGCAGGGAAGAAGGGACATGGCTAGACACATGACTGTACAGTCTACAAATATCTCACATATACAGTACATACCCAATATGCACACACAACGCCTAGTACCCTTGTCTCCTCCTTACCTGTCTCCTGTAGTCTGTTGCAGTTGGCATTCGGCAAGAGCTTCTCTTCTTCTCTGATGCGGGCTGAGCATAGGGGAAGTGATATACGAGGGGGGGGGGAGATACAGTCCCAGATACAGAGTGTGCTGGACCATGAACAGCACTTTGATTGCTAAAGCAGCCCCTGCTGACTCCTGCTCTACCAATCAGTGCTGCTCTCACTCTGCACTGACACTTGTGACTGCCACCTACTCTGTCCCCACAAGATGCACAGAAATATAGGAGGCAAAGGGTTAACTTCTTCCTCCTCTGTGCTCTTCTCTCCCCACTTACAGTATTCTCATGCTTTCATATGGATTCTTTTTTACTGAAGTGGCTAAAAAGTGGGGGGGGGGGCTCCCCCACCCAGAAAAAAGTGGTGGGGACAAGTCTCCTTTGTACCCCCCTAAAGTTACACCTATGTGAATCACGTTGCTATTTATTAGATACATGTTTGGGTCCGTTTGGAGTCCGACAATCAGATCCAAACACGTATCTAAAAGCGTATGTAACACGGACTCAACACGCTGTGTGAACAAACACTAAGGGTATGTTCACACAGCGTGTTGCATCCGTGTGAACATACGCTTTTCACATGCGTCTCTAGGACCGACAGAACGGAGCCAGAGACGCATCTAACAATTATGTGAACGCCGCTGCGTGTCTGTCGTATGAACATACGCCGTGTGAACATACCATAAGAGTTATGTGTGTGATTATTAATTTTTATTTGTACTTTTGTTTTGCATTTTTTAAATATTTTTTATTATTGTTTTTTTTTTAAGTTTCACTATAGGCCTAGACTATATGATTGCTTAATCATTTTTATAATACATAGCAATGCATTACAGTATCACTATGTATTATGAGAGTGACAAGCAACATGATAGGCCATGTCAATGGCATAGCCTAGCAGATGTCCATGCATAAAAGACTTGGCAGCCATGGTAATCACTGCATCAAGGGAGTTAAGTGGCCCAGCTGTACACCAGACCCAGCTCTGGCTCTGACAAGTCCTGTGCTTGCACAACACGCGCGCTGTAAGGCTACGTCCACATGGCAAAGACAAAATACTACAACCAGTATTTTCCACTCGGTTTTCATTTTTTGGGCCATGTTTTGCCGCGTTTTTTGCCATAGTTTTTGGATTCTTTACATTGGAATAGTACATTTTTCAAGTTTTTTTGCAAAGTTGTCGGTACTGAAATCCAACCTCAGAAAATCCAAGCCGTGCAGACTACAACTCGGATTTTCTATTGAGGTCTATGGGGATGGTTTACAATCGGATTTTAACTGGTTTCAAAATCCAAAATTTGTGTCAAAATCCAACTGTAAAACCATGCCGTATAAATGGACCCCAAGGGTACGGAACTCTGCATTTACTACCTTCAGAGTATAACATTTTAGCCCTATTTTTAAAGTAAAAAATTTAAATCTTCTAGTCTGAAAAATGCAGTACTTTATTGCATCCTCCAAGCAGCATATTGCTTTTAAGACTTAATACACTATGTCAAGCGGTTCCAGCTCCACTTCTGAGCTGAGTCTATATCATCACTCCAGTCAACTAGTATGGTACCTTGCTCTGTGCAGATAAGGGGGAAAAAAATTTTAAACAGCTGTCTAGAGATACAGTAGCTGACTCTTCTTTTTGGAGGAGACTCCGGTTTGACTAATATGAGATAAATTCTTGACAGTATCCTAAGGATGAGTTGTGCTCTGTTAACATGTTGCACAAATGCTGTATGGGTTCCACACTTTAGTAAGAATGCAGTTCATATTCATGCATGTTTTTTTACTTTATTGACTACATTAGTCTAATTCCATTTCTTTCCTTGTGGCGTATGCTTTTTAGATATAACAACATATATGATAAACATGTAGTCACTTCTTAGTTCTTTTTCCCTCTGCATTTCCTGTAAATTGGTCAAAGGATAAAAAAGAAATCTATTTCAAAGTACTACAAAAACATTTATCGCACTCAAGCACATTGAGTCAACAGTGAAATAAAGCCAAATGCAGTCTTTTCCCAGGAGATAAATCTATTTTTATTTTAGCTAACTCTCTTAACTTGGCATCTGTAAATCAGAAATATATCAGCTTTACAAACCTGACTGTAATTTATCCCTGAGATTGCATACATTTGTTTTAAGTCACCTGAAATTGTATTTCTTAGCATTCAGATGTCTAAAATACAGAACACAAAAAAGAAGAAAATAAAAAAATGAAAATATGCAAAATATACCAGGATTTAATGAAAAAAGCATATCAGGTTATTTTAATCCTATTTGTGTTTCACAGATACAGTATCTGTTATTGAAAAGTCATTGGCAGATTCTAAAATAACCTAAAAACAAATGGCAGTTTGTAATCTGAGGATAAATGTTCCTTTCATAGTAGTGATTTACACATGATCAGAAGCTAGATTCACACAATGTATTTTTTTGTCAGTTTATATACATGTTTTTTAAGCCAAAGCAAGGAGTGAAATTAAATGGAATGTGAAATATAAAAGGGAGGACTTCTTCTTCCTGCTGGTTCCACTTACAAATAACACCGTGTGTGACATAACTCCTAGACCCTATAAACAAGGTCATACCATCTGATTTACCAGGAGTGCAATGCATTAAGAACTTTTATTCAACTTGTAGAGAAAATATACATTTAACTACAGCATGTATGGTTTTTTTAAAAAATATTGGAAAACCATGATTTCTCCAGTGTACATCAGTCATCAAGTCAAATTTAATATTGAGCGCAGTGCTCTAGGTGGAGGTGACTGTTTAGTTGCACCTGTTGCTATATTTGTACACTGTGTTATGGGATTATACTGTAATTTCTTTTGACAGTTAACAAATCTGATCCGTTTCCTGTTCAGTATTGTTTCTTTTATACCTCACTGCTTTAAAATTGCTAAAAATATCATTATAGGGTTTATTTAGGATAAAGCTGCATCCTTGAAAATGTTTAGCAACAATTTATATACCACTGTAAATTTTTAGATGGTTTACAGGAACCTTTTAACTCCTTAAGCACTGGGCCTGAAAAGGCGATAGTGACCAGATAAATTATTCAGTTTTGGCCTTTCTTGTGTTCCAGCAGTCATAACTTTTTTTAGATTTTCAGTGATACAGTTGCATGAGGACATTTTTAATGCAGGAGAAGTTGGATTTTGGGGGCGTAGTTTGAGTTTACATATACATTCCTGTGTAATTTTTTTTTTACATTTGTTGTGTGAACATAAAAAAGCGCTCTTCTGCAATTGTTTTTTTAATTATTTTTTACACCATTCACATTTTACACTAAATAGCTCATTATATTCATTCTACAGGTTATTACTGTTATGTGGATACCTAATAGGTGTAGGGTGTTTTTATGTTTAATATATGCATAGTAATTTTTGAAACTTAATATTTATTTTTGCTTTATTTATTTTTACTACAGTTTTTTATATATATATTTTTTTTACTTTTAAAAAAAAAAAATACCATTAAGGGATAACTATTGTTACACTTTTTTTTACCCTTAGCAATGTAGAGTATTGGAATACTCCTGTATGCTAATACATTACATTCTGTGTCAGTGTGTCCTGAGAGTTTGCTTACTAAATAGACAGACATGGGGATACTCTAGGCTCCCAGGGCTAACTGTATGGACATTCCACAAGGTTCAATTGTGTACTGTGACTGCTCTAGGAATGGAGCTGTTAACGACAGCTCTGTTCCCAGCGCACTTGCCGCAAACATCCTCTGAAGGCAGCGACGTCATTTGGCATCGCTGCAGACAGAGAACACGATCTGCCCGCTGTCAAGACACTAGGCAGTCGTTAAGGGGTTAAAACATGTATGCTGCCCAGTTTGAGGGCATCCTGAAGTAGTGACAGCCACACTTATTTTAGCAGTGCATCATTTATGTCTGACTTTGATTGTTTTTTTGAAATGTACAGTTTTTTAGTTACAGCTTGATGTGAGCACTTATAATTAGGAGTCTGGCATATTCCTGAGCTGTGGGTGGCCTTCCACTATTAGTTGATAGTTTTCTTCCTGTACACAGTAATAAGAGGTGAGAAGGGTTTTAGTTTGATAAGTCTATTCTGATAACACTTCAGTACAGTACTTTTACAATACAGTATATAGCTATGAATTATCCTTTAATTAGAAACCAGTGTCGCACTTCAGATTTGGGTCACATTCAAATTTGACTCAAATCCAAGCAATTCCATTTGCATTGGCCCAGATTTTTGCCATAATTTACATTTGGCTTAAAGGGAATGTGTCATCAGAAAATGACCTATTGTTTAACCCCTTCCTGAAAACCAGTCATAATAATATGACACTTCAGTTTTTTCCTCCTTGCCTTTTAAGAGACATAAGTGGGTCGAAATGTTTCAGGGGTTTTATTTTTTCTGCTGGTTAATACTATTCTGGTAGAATATATAGGGTTTTCGGTATGTTTTAGTATTGTAAAAAACGCTAAACATTCTCTATTTCTTAAATTTGCACTGCAGCACCATTCATTTCCAATAACTTTTTTGCTCTTCCACTTTAGTGGTGGTGCATTTTTGTGGGCTGAAGTATAGTTTTTATTGTTATTTTGGGATAGAAACAACTTCTGGATACTTTTTATTCCAATTTTTAGGGGATGTGATTATTGCCTGACACTTCCTGTTCTGTAGAGAAACCTTTTCAGAAGTCTCTTCATTGTCAGTTCACCCTCTCTCACTCCCTGTACAGTGACTTCTACCCAGGTCACAATGTTTCCATAGGGAACAGTCCTATAGAAGTCAATGGGCTTGCTACTGTTTACAGGCTCCAATGCCAATGTAACTACTGTAAAGTATTTTTTTAAATGCTGTTAGAAGCAGTTAAGGAAGATGGCTGCCCCCATAATCATATACAGACAACAGACATAAAACAAAATTACAATCATAAAAATTACTCAACACACAGTTATCAATGTCTACACTGCTGGCAACAAACTTGAGTATACCCTTTGGTGAAAATAAACAAATTGTGCCAAATTTGCCATTTTCCCTCCACAGTGTCATATGACTCTTTAGTGTTACAAGGTCTCAGGTTTGAATGGGAATGAAGTGTGTTAAATTTGGTGTTATCAGTTCCACACTCTCTCATACTGATCACTCTAAGTTAAACGTGGTACCTCATGACAAAGAACTCACTGAGCATCTGATAAAAATAATTGTTGCTCTACATAAAGATGGCCTAGGCTATTAGAAGATTGACAACACCCTGAAACAGAGCTGCAGCACGGTGGCCAAGATCATACAGAGGTTTAACAAGACAGGCCTCACCATGGTCAACCAAAAAACGTGAGTGCACATGCTCTACGTCATATCCAGAAAATGTCTTTTCAAAATAGACGTATGAGTGCTGCCAGCATGGCTGCAGAGGCTGAAGTGGTGGTGGGGCCAACCTGTTCAGACCATACACTTGCTCATTATTACCTGAGGAAGCGGACTGTTTGTCTGCGAAACGCGTTGTCTATTTTTATGCAATAAAAGACACTAATATAGTGGTTAATATACCCAGTGTCCTTTTATCAAAAATTTCCTTCATCCACGAGTGCTACATCTTTTTGTTCTACTACTTTCTTCACTACAGTACGTTTGCAACTGGATGATCACCCAATTGATAGTCATAGATTTTGTTATATCCAACACTATGATAGCAGTGTGAACGAAGCCTTCTGAATTCCCCTAACAGTGATTAATTTTTAATGTTAAGTCTCTTGTCTAAAGATATTTATCACATTCAAACACAATTTTGTAGGTTCTAAAAAACCATCACACTGAATATCTTTATCCAGATTTTTAGTTTACATCTAATACACAAATCACAGATATGACACAAAACAATGTTTATTTAATAGCTGAATATTATGATTTTGTGAAACATACAGTACGTTTATCAACTGAAAAGAGAATTATGTTAATTAATGCCATGTGTTGCTGTAAACCAAGTAGAGGAAAAAATATGACAGCACTGAATGTTGAGGGAAAAATTATGAAATTTTCAACAAGAAAAATCCTAATTAGTACTTTGTAGCTACTTCTTTTTTGACGACCTGAATTCTTTGAGGCACAGACTTTACTCATAATAAATAAGATTCTGTATCCAGCTAGTTCCAATTTTCTCAAGTGGATGACAAATCCGCTTTGCAGGACAGAGCCTCGTCATGGATCAGTTTTTTAAATTTCCACCATAAATTGTCAATCCAGCACAAGAGCTACAGTAGCACAAACTGCTGAAAATGGTAATGCTGGATTTGATTGAACGTTTTCAGAACACACAGTGCATTGCAGATTGCTGTGTATGGGACTGTGCAGATGCAGACGAGCCCATGTTGTCTACTGCCAAATGTATCAGGTGGCACCTGAGCATCAATGCAGGATTATTGAGCAATAGAAGAAGGTGTTCTGGTCTGATACGATAAATCACATTTTCTTTTAAACATGTAGACAGCCAAGTGCATTTGAGTAGATTACTTGAGAAAGAGAAGGAAATAAGGATACCCTACAGGAAGAAAGCAAACCGGAAGAGGTAACGTTCTGCTGAGAACTCTTGAGTGCTGACATACATGTACATGTTACTTTACATGTGCCACCTCCATAACTATGGTTTCAGACCAGGTACATCTCATCATCAGTATTCCGTAATAGCAATGTCCTCAAGGATATGTACCATGTGACATTGCCAAAGTTGTTCAGGAATGGTGTAAGAAATATGAAATACTGTATGTAATTTAAGATGCTGACTTGAAATTTCTCCGTTTTTAATAAGACTGAACATCTGTAGGACATGCTGAAAAGATGAGTCCACGCCATTGAGGCCTCACCTCTTAGAAGACTTTTATATGTAATTTACCTTAACATACTTTTTAATTAACATTTTAAACAGAATTAATTGATGAGGAGTCCTTGAATGCTTTACCAGATGTCTGCTCTTAGCAATGCTGCATGAAGGCCTTCAAGTTTTTTCAGTCACTCGGGACAACTGGAACACAGATGTCCTTTCTGCCCATAGTACATATGAACTGGAACACAGATGTCCTTTCTACCTACAGTACATATGATCCCTGGGTGAATGAACTGTGAGCATGTAACTCCATTGTATTAAAGCAGCTACTATTTAAGGTCAGAGCAAAGTGAAGATAGTAGTTACCATGTTCACTTTCTTTAGTGCTTTCTTGGAAATAGAGATTTACTTTACTTGCTAAGAAGATTAGATCCTCTAGGGATGAGAGACAATCACAATCTGCCAATTCATCCTCAATGTAGGTCAGACAGTCTTTCTATCCCACGGTGGCTCACCATGTGTGGTTGCTGCTGCTGGGCTCATCACTGCTTCTTGCGGCATGTTGATCCTTGGTGCTTTTTACTGCTGCTGGCATTCCATTTCCTGATTTCTCTAGTCCTTGGTTATTTGTAGACCAATGTGCACCACTAATCTTGTTCTTTGTGTTCAACCAATGTACTTACCTCTGTTTTCGGGTGGATTTTTTGACAATTTTGCAGGGAAACCTCACCTATACCCCATTGTTTCATTCCAAATTTGAAGCCAGAGTGCAAAACTTCATGACATTTTAACCAACCATGAAAGTCCATTGTTTTAAGTGCAACAATGCAAAGACTACACAGAAGGTACTGCCCAGTTCCTTAAGGATGCGTAAAAGGCAGCAAAAGAGGAAGTCAGAGGTGAGACAACTACATTGCTTCACTGGAATCAGGGTGGCGCTAAAGCCAGAGCCTCTCCTTAGAGCACAGAAATTATGCAGTTCACCTTGGTAAGACCTGAGAAATCAGTGGAAAATGGATGGAGACATAGTTTGATGTGTATTGTTGACTGGTCAGTAAATGCTCAAAAAGCAATAAGTTCCCAATTGTTTGGTAGAATTGCAGGGACTTGAGTCATGGAAATCATAGTGGAAGGCACAAGCTGGGTGATCACAACAGGAAAGTGCTGGATGGCAGGAGTGGCAAAATGTTCAAAAAGCAGATGACTGGAGGCTGCTCACATGACTTAAGATTTCACGAATAACCTGCTTGATTTCTTCCTGGCAGAAGCCTTTCTGGGCCACCTGTTTGCCTTGTTCACAGGCAAAGAACGTATAAAACTACAGTTTTAGATCCCATGATTTGCTGAGTAGCACTGCCTTATCTGGGGTGCAGCTTCTAAGCTGTCAAACTGAAAGGTTAACACAGGCCAAATGAAAAAGGTCTAAGTTTTCGTGGTCTGCTTGCCTCCCCCCCAAAAAATAAACTTTTACAAAAAAGTAAGTTTATTTAGAAAAGTCCAGTACAAAAAATAACAAGAACAATGGCAAAATGATTGTTTTCTTCCCAGAATCTCTTCTCTGCTGCAAAATTTCTTGCTCCAGGAGAAATCTTGTTTGTAGTGGCTACTATGAAAACGAACCCAAGGTGAATGTCATTAATTCTGAATCTGACAGGAGACTTGTTTCCTTTGTTTAAGTGTAAATAACTGTTTGCACCAACTAGTAATCGGTCATATTAGGCACACCAAGCAAAACAATACAAGACTAACTGCAACGTAATTGACATGTGGCAGGTGGCGTGGTAGGTATTATTTTCGACTGCTAAAATATGTGCTGCCTTCGGTGTGGAAAAGGCTTTGTTACTACATAGATGAGACACAACTAGATATCGGTCAATTAAGCTGTGTGATTTTTTTAAAAAAAGTTTCTTACATCAGCTGGGATGTAAAGATATTAATTGTGGGCCACATACAACTCCCGGCCCATGAGTTTGACATGCCTGGTCTAAGGCATTCTTTAGTCTTCATATTTAATATTCCCAAATCGTTATAGACTTTGCTGCAGTGAGATCCCTAGGTTACAGTCCCCAGAATAGTCTTGGATGGCAACAGTAGTGTCGAAGCAATAGTAGCATAGTAAGGAATGGAGCAAGGAGTCATATCCAAGAGTCAGGAAGGGATGAGATAGAAGCATAGTCAGGAACAGAGGCAGGAGCCAAAGCCATGAATAGAACAATAGGTATCAGATGGACAGTTCTAAGGTTGATGCAAAAGCTGTATCCAAGAATAAGTGACAATCTGACAATCTAGCAGCAATGCTACAGCATTCAGGAGAACTACAGCCCTGCAAATCTAGCAATGCTACAGCATACAGGAGAAGTACAGCCCTGTTAATCTAACGGTGCTACAGCATACAGAAAGACAACAGTCCTGTCAATCTAGTAGTGCTACAGCATGCAGGAGAACTACAGCCCTGACAATCTAGCAGTGCTACAGCATGCAGGAGAACTACAGCCCTGACAATCTAGTAGTGCTACAGAATGCTTCACAACTACAGTACAGCCCTGCAAATCTAGCAGTGTTACAGCATGTAGGAGAACTACAGCCCTGCCAATCTAACAGTGCTACAACATATAGGAAGACTACAGTTCTGCCAATCTAGTAGTGCTACAGCATGCAGGAGAACTACAGCCCTGACAATCTAGCAGTGCTACAGCATACAGAAAGACAACAGTCCTGTCAATCTAGCAGTGCTTCAGCATTCAGGAGAATAGCAACCCTGCAAATCTAGTGGTGCTACAGCATGTAGGAGAACTACAGCCCTGCCAATCTAACGATGCTACAGTATACAGGAAGACTACAGTCCTGCCAATCTAGCAGTACTACAGTATGCAGGAAGACTACAGTCCTGCCAATCTAGCAGTGCTACAGTTATACAGGAGACCTACAGCCCTGCCAATCTAGCAGTGCTACAGAATACAGGAAGACTACAGTCCTGCCAATCTACTTGTACTACAGTATACAGGAAGACTACAGTCCTGCCAATCTAGCAGTGCTACAGTATACAGGGGAACTACAGCCCCTGCCAATCTAGCAGTGCTACAGTATACAGAGGGATACAGTCCTGCTTCTATGTACTAGAATACAGGAAGACTACAGTCTGCACAATCTAGCATCTACAGTAATACAGAAGACTACATCCCCATCTGCACTGATTAACCATGCAGGCGAACTACAACCCTGCCAGTCTAGCAGTGCTTCAGCATCTGACTTGAATAGCAGAGGGGAAAGCACTTGTTTCCTAGTAGTTGGACACAGCTGTAGGCAGAGACATCTGTCTATCTATCTATTTATCTATATTTATATCTATCAATCATCTCTGTATTATGAATGACCATAATAAATGCAGTCATTTGTTTATATTGTCATGCTTTAAATTGAATATTTTATTCATTTTATCCTGTTGAAAAATGGTTCATTTCTGTAATGGTTCCCAGAAGGAATTACATCTCACTTCTATGGCACAATCAGTTTCCATAACTTCCTTTCTATGGGATTAGCCTGAGGATCTGCCGTCACATTGCTTTTCAAATTGGTATCTGCAGAAAATGTATCCTTAAAGTAATTGCATCTTCTTAATCATGACAAATGCTAGGAATTGCTCTTTCCTTTAACATCACAAGTAACAAAAGAACAATTTTCTTCAATTTTTCACTGCTCCCATTAACCCTACATGTTGAAGCACAAAGGATGCTTAATGAAATGCCAGCATGACATAGGGATGGGGAACAGTTGTACATTTATAGACCAGCAAACCTTTCTGTTGAAGTTGAATGTTTTTGTGACAATTCAATACTTTCTTGTAATTTACAGTTTAATCATTTTGATGAATGATTAAGAAACTCTGTCTTTCTGGGAATGGACTTTTTAGAAGGGTTCTTGCTTTTCTTACCAATCACATGCATCCTGCTCTGGCTCCTGATATCATTTTTTTTCTGAAGACAAATTGATTTACTGTAGCAAATTTGTCTGTGATGTTGATCGCTTTTATTATATTTTAACATCTCCCTTTGCTTCCTGCATGTTTTCTAACATGTGTATTCTAAAGCACTTGCAATGTTCTGCAAGCTCATGTTCAACATATGTGTCAAACAGTAGTCCGTTCTATTATAACTCCCAAAAACGCGATTTAATAAGAATATATATTAAACTTTTGTTGTTAGTGTTATTGTTTAACTACTTGCCAACCACCCATAGACTCTAAACATCTGGACAGTGGCAGTTTATCTTTGGAACATCCATGCAGAGAGTGTAGCTATACCCAAATTGTGCATCTGTGCAGGTGGAGAGCTGGCTGTCCGCATTAGCCGACTCTACACTGAGAAGAAAGGGATGATCTATTACTGTTCCTGTCCTCTCGATCACTGTATATACAGTGCTCAATGATCGCTGTATACACAGATAGGCAGGAAGCATGTCAGTTTCCTGCTTATCGGCTTGGTTGCTTGTTAAACTGCAAGAGCTGCTAGGTCTTATCATGCTCAGATCAGCTCTGCAGTCAGTGCAGGGGAAGGATTTGCCCTGGATTACCCCTGTAACTAGGGTTTACAAGCCCCAGTTAAATCACACAAAAAAAGTTATGTAAAAATTCCTTCAAAGGTCTTTTTCTGACCTTATGGGGAGCACATTTAAAATTAAATCATAAAAAACACACAAAATAAATTTTTTATTAAATTAATATGAACAATTCAAACTGCAACTTTATGCCCCACAGGTGACCCTTAAACTTTTTATCACCTTCATATAAATGTCTATGGTGGAAAAGTGACACAATTATAAAAAAAAAACTTATATTAGCACCACTTTTGCTGTTAAAAAAATCAATTTGTTAAAAAAACAAAAAAGGAGGGGAAATCTGCACAGCAGGAGGTGTCTTCTAGATGGAAGCTGAAGGAGAGGAAACCTGCACAGCAGGAGGTGTATTCTAATCTAGCAAGAGGAGGAGAAGTATAGGTGGCTGCTGAGTATGGTTGAAGTATGTATGGTCAAAGAGAAGACCTGTTCTGGCAGTAGCTGTGGTTTGAAAAAGGCAAAAAATTAAAGCCAGTGTTAGAGCAGCTGTTACATAAATCTCTGGAGCAACCAGGACTCCTACCAACAAACTATCTGTCCCTACTACAAAAGGCACATGGTTAGCAGTGGCTATGTATAGAGTCATGAGTGCAGTGGTGGTTAGCATTGTTGTCCTTGCAGCAGTGGGTTTTAGGTTCCAATCCCATCAAGAACAACATTTGTATGGAGTCTGTATGTGCTCTTTTCTTTCCCCGACACTCTAAAAGCATCCTGATTGGCTAATCTAGCATTTAGAGCCCCAATGGGGGCAGAAAGCAATATGAATGACGACAATCTCTGTGGAGCACTATGGAATTTGTCAGTGCTTTATAAATGAATAAATATTAAAGTGTAGAGACTGTGTAGAGTGTGTAAAGTGTAGAGTGTATAAAGATACCAGAACCAATGCTCCGTCATATTACACTCTGGCTCCAGAGAGGATGGGGTACATTGCTTATTGTCCTGGTCATTTTGTGTGTTATACCTAGAATAAGAATTTGTGGTGGGAGGTGGTTGTGCTAGGTGCTGTAGAAGGGCATTGCAGCTATATGAATATATGTACATTGTATATACTATGTTGGTAAAATACTATAAATATTCTATGTAAACATTTTGGTGCTGTATTGAGATACTATAGCAGACACTATCCATTTCTTGCACAGTACATTGTGTGTGATGTGAAGAAACAGAGCTCCTTGGCTTCCATATTCAGTGTGAAGCTTACAGCCCTTACCAAATAAATAGTCAGGTCACATTATTATGACCACCAGCTAACATCCAAAGTAACCACCATGTGTAGCACATACAGCAGCTAGTATGGCTGGGAGTGACTAAGTAAAGTCCTTGCAGGTTGTCACAGATATCTGGAGCCATGCTGACTGCAGTTCATCCCACAGCAGCATGAGGGTGTATGGTGGAGGATCCATGGAGTGACCATGACAATTCCAAGGTGGTCCCACAGATGCCTAACTGGGTTATAGTCTGAGGAATAAGGGGGTCAGAGTAGTACTTGAAAGTTGTGCTCATTCTCTTTCAACCAATGTTGTAGAGCACTAGCCATTTGACAGGTCATGTTGTTTTGTCAGAAGATCCCATCTGCCCCAGTGAAGACAATCCCATGTTTGTGTGTATGTGATCTGCAAGATTGGATTCATAACCAAATCAATTGAAAGTGCCTTCCACATGGGTGAGTGGCCCAATAAAAACATTTCCCAAATGATAATGCTGCCACCACCAGCTTGTGTTCTTCGAGTAATGGTTTCAGCTTGTTTGTCCTCTGATGTTTCTTGCCTAATACACCAACATCTATCCATTAGATGAAGCAGAAAATGTGACTCATCTGAAAATGCAACCCTCTGCCAGTCAGCAAAGGTCCAAAAAAGAAAGCCCTTTATGCTGATGCAACTTCATTAGCTCCTGAGCCCCCAAATGCAGTAGGCTTTGTTAAATTGTTGTTTTAGTTGATATCTGGTAGCCCCGTGGCTCATTCTGGCAGTGAGCTACTGCACTTTATTGTGTCGCTCAGCCCTTGCACACCTTTGTAGCTGTTAACCTCTCACATCAATTGCACATGGTGCTCCGCAGTTTCCACACTGCTGATTCACAATGTGTCATTTGATTTCTCACAATATACTTTTGCCACAACAGCACACGGTAAGTTCACAATCTGCAGTTTTAGAAATGCTGCCAACCTTGGTCCAAAAGCCAGTAATCATTCCCTAATAAATCACTCCTTTCACCCATGAGAACAATGGGGGTTATATGTGCTGACAGCCTATTACACACCTTATATACTCTTCAAGCCAGCTTAAGACACATGACTTCCTTCATCAGCTATGTGCTGCCAACGTCAAAGGTAGTCGTAATAATGTGACGTGCCTGTGTATAATATGAGTATTGCAGCAGAAGATTCATAGTATATGTAGGAAGGTAGAACTCCTCATACTGTATGTAAGAGGACAATGACTCTCACTAACATAACTGTTCAGGTTGACCAAGTAGTCACCTTAATTTTATGCTAGGAACATAAGCCAGTGGTAGTTAGAATATAAATAATCTGTAAGTGGCTCCAGGGGTCCATAAACATTTATCTGTACAAGATCCAAGTAACTATGATGGCAGCCCTGCTTATGGATCTTTTTCATGTATCCCTTTTTTACATTGTATATTCTGTTTTGTCATTTGGATAATGTTTGTGAAGAGAACTTATCCCTTCAAAATCTGAGAATTAATTTCCGTCTGCAGTTTAGCACAATTTACAACTTTATACCCTGAGGGTGGTTTCACTGAAAGCTTTTTTTTTTTTTTTTTTTAAAACACCAATGCAGATTTTTGAGCCAAAGCCAGGCATGGATCCAACAGTAAGGAGACATTTAAATCCTGTCTTTGTATTGATAAGGCTGAAAATTCACCTTACCCCTCGTTGTACAGGTTTCCAAATTCATGTGTAGCCAAGAAAAATGACACTTGTCATCATGCAGATTCAGATTCCTTCTTCCTATCTATATGAAAGATGTGCAAGAGTTTCTATAGCATAGAATTGTAGGAGTGCCATTATGAAAACAGGTAGTATCACTTTATTGGACAAGACAACAAAATCACCTTGTAAGCAATAATAATCACATTTTGATCCATTAGTTATTAATAAGAACCGGCCTTTTATTTTTCTTAGTCATTGCTAGAATTACGCATAACAAAAAATCCTTCACCTAAATCCAACTGTTTACTGACAAAATGTACTGAATATAACCGTTTAAAGCTAAAGAAACAAGCAGCCATGTTTATACTTATGGGGAACACACAGCCCTGGATAAGCCATAACACTGTGAGAGAAGGAATAAGCAGAATCTTTTGAGGGAAGGTGATAAGAGAGTACAACTCTCAGCATAATGGAAATATACTGCATACAGAAAAGCAGCTTGTCAGCCAGATTTAAAAACTGCAAACTTTCAATCATCTTTATAGAACTATAGATTTTCTGAAAGAATTAATATCTATTAAAGTATTTTTTATTTCCCTGGCTTTGCATAAAAAAAATTGCAGGGGCATTTTTCCAGTTTTATATAAGACAATGGCTGTTGGCATCTGGTGCAGGTGTGGGGAATGCTGGGTCTGAATGAGGCTACTATTGGTGTGCTAGGAGTTGCAGTGTATCTGGAGAATGAAGGGCTACTAAGACAGTAATAATTTAAGGTATAACAGGTCTCCGGCCATGTCTACACTGCATCGGGCAAAAAATGGGCCGAAAGCGGCCGTTTTTTTTCTGATGCAGGACCGCAGTTTTTGTTGCGCTCTGTACAAAAACCGCGGTCACTTCTCGTTTTTTTGCCATCAACCAAACAATCGTATTGTAAGCAAAGATGCCAAGAAAACTAAAAGTGCCGGCGTATTATACAACATGTTGTATAATCCGCCGACGCCAGAAGACGAGCAAAGAAAAGACGAGCTGTGGAGACTACAGCTCGTCTTTCCTATTGCCATCTATGGGGCTGCAGGAACGATTGTATCTTTGCCGCTTTTAAAAAACTAAAAGCGCCGAATATACGATCGTAAAGCTATGCAGTGTAGACACAGCCTTACTCTCAACAGATATTCTATACAAGTTACACGATTGCAATTTCTTTGTACACTTAACAGACACAGTTACACTTGGCTTCTGTTAATATTTGCATTTATTTGCTTCTTTCCAGTCTCAGTCTCATATCAATCCTTCACAACAGAGGGATTCAACACAACTGTATGTGTGGACATCTGACTGCCCTATACTTCACCCTTTCTATTTAGATCGCTCTCTCTTCAGCTGGGAAAGCCTTTCACAACTTTGTAACTCCTGCAAGTGATATTGGCCCGTTGTAGAGAGGGCAACCTACTCCTAATAGATGGTTTTGTGTCTAGGACAACCTTAAATAACCAAATAACTGGATACCCACCTAACATTAACTTAAACATTCTGGAACTAACACCAATCCTTTCAATAACTTGCCTTTGTAAACTACCACTTTAACTCTGATACAGGGTAATTAGGAGATATGGCAACTCTTCAAGTGCCAGCACTACTTAGTTACTAACCTATCGAGACATAAAACATACTGTACACTAGTGTTGAGCGATTATTATCGACAAAGTTGAAATCGGCACAGTTTTTATGTTGATCGAAATTTTTAGATCATGCGATAATTTAGGTTAAAACCTGTGCATCATCTATTAAGATTGCGCCATTTTCGGCGCTTCCTGTCATTTTGGCGGCCAGCAAATCAGCTTACAGAATAGAGCAGGGTGAGATGTGTGTGCGACGTCATGACTGGGATGTGTATGGTTGCGATTGGCTGGAAAAATCACATGACCTCGGTTTTTTTTTTTTAAAACAATACTTTATTGAGAAGAGAGATCAATAAACATTTCAGGTAAACATGAAGGTTTTAAAAAGTCAGGTTACTTCTCTTTCACTTAACAGTATCAAGCCTAGTTATCAAAAATAGTCTTCTCCATTTTTCTATTAATGTTCCAAAACCTTATTAAACCGAGCATAGCAATACATTATGTTGACAATCTTCCCTACTTCCCCTACCCTCCCTTACCATCCCCCCCAAAACATGAACTATAATGAAGGAAAAGCATCATCTTTCTCTGATCACTATATGATAATATATCCCTCTTATCACCGTACCAACAGGTCCACTCCCAATAA
The DNA here is from genome assembly GCA_025379985.1 of Phyllomedusa bahiana. Lineage (NCBI taxonomy): Eukaryota > Metazoa > Chordata > Amphibia > Anura > Hylidae > Phyllomedusa > Phyllomedusa bahiana. Next base: position 203,261 of record JAODAL010001500.1, on the reverse strand, counting down.
ATCTTTCTGGATGAATGAGTATCCCTAGTCTCCCTTCGCACTCCCCGGTTATGTATCATCCCCTTTCTCCAGTCTACCCAAGGATCCAGCCAGTTTTTCCCGGTAGTAGTATTCTGGTGTGCGAAAATGTTCCATCAACTTCTTGACCTCTTCATCTGAAAACGTTTTTACAATGTATCTTTTCCATTTACGGAAAAATTTTTCTGTTAAGGTACTCTTGTGCATTTCTGCCTCAATCCTATCCACCATAAAGAGTCTGCTTACTAAACCCTCAACTTCTCCCCTTGATGGCACAGTTTCTTTTAGCCAGTGTCGCAGGATACACTTCTTCCCTACTAATAGAATCGTGTGTACCCCCTTATGATTTAGTAAGGCTGCTACCTCCCCTCCCCTGGCTTCAGGGTCCAGTATATAGTGGAAAATAGCACTCATAGGGTTGCTTGGCACCTCTACATTCCACACCTCCTTAATGAGAGATAGTATCTCCTCCCAATACTTGTTCAACTTCGGGCAATGCCAAATGCCATGTAACAAGTCTGCTTTTTGCAATTTGCACTTTGGACAGTCTCTCAAATAATCTGCTGGAGCATTTCTAAACGGAAGGTCAAATGCGTAGGTGGCCTTGTGTGCCAAACGGAAATACATTTCTCTCCACTTTTCCTTTCTAATCGTTAGTCTCACATTTCCCATACCTGCCCTGATTTTCTGTTTGGCCTCAGGGTCATTCAATTCCCTCTCCCAGGAGCAAAAGCATGACTCCTTAATCGGGGCGAAGAACCTATCCCCCAATTTTTTATAAATCGTAGACAGGGAGTCCATCTGCTCTTTCTGACCTATCAGATCATCAAATTGACCTGGCGTTTCTGCCGCTGCTAAGTTTTTTATGTATGATTTGCAAAAGGCCATACATTGTCGGAATTGAAAGATTTGACTCTCACAAAATCCAAATTTTTCCCTCACCTCCTGCCAAGTCAAAAATCTATTCTCTCTATTATGTATCAAGTCGCCTATCGTTTTGATATTTCTGCTTTTCCATTCTTTGAAGAATTTGTTTTCTCTCCCAGCCGGAAAGGAAGGCAACTCCCAAATGGGCGCATATTTCGACAGATGCATAGGGAGTGTGTACAATTTCCTAATATGTTTCCATGTGGCTATTGTATCCCTTAGGGCTACACTTCGCTTGACATGGGGAGGAAGGTCTCTAACCGCTGTGTGAAGAAGAGCTACTAAGTTTTCCGGACTAGCCAACTGTTTCTCTAATTGAAGTACTGAGAAGTTATTGGTCTCATGGACCCAGTCTTTCACATGGCGCATCAGAGCTGCTAAGTTATATAACCTAATATTGGGCATGTTTATTCCTCCATCCGATTTGGGTAAACTCAGTTTTTTATAGGCAATTCTAGGTCTCTTAGAGTTCCATAGGAAGGTTATAAAGGCTGACTGCAGTCTATTAATGTCCTTATGTTTCAGTAAATTCTGCAGGGGGTACAGTAGGCGCGCAAAACTTATCATCTTAAGTAATTGTGCTCTACCCAATAAAGATAATGGGAGTGAACTCCACCTCTTTAATTCCCCAATTATTTTGTCTATCAGTGGGCTATAATTAAGATGATATATAGAAGAGCTCTCCTTCCCAATCCTAATTCCCAGATACGTTATATGGGACGATACCACCTGAACTTTTTCCCGGATTTGGGCCCCCCCCCCTATATGATCCCAAAAAGAGCATCTGACTCTTGGATACGTTGATTTTGTAACCACTCCAGAGACCCACTTGCTCTAGGAATTCTAATACCCTTCCCAAATGTTCCTGTGGGGCATTCATAAAAAGCATCATCATCTGCGAAGCAACATAATTTTGTTTCCTGCCTACCCACCCTAATCCCTTCAAAAAGATTTGAGGATATAAGAGGTCTAATTACCGGCTCTAGGGCTATGTTAAATAACAACGGGGAGAGCGGACATCCCTGCCGCGTCCCTTTTTGCAACCTAATGGAGTCAGAAAGGAAACCCGGCGTATTAACTCTAGCTTGCGGATCGTTGTAAATCGCCTCCGTAAAGGACCTAAATTGGCCTTGGATGTTCATTCTTCCCATCACACTGTAGAGCCAGGACCATTTGACATTGTCAAATGCCTTTTCAGCATCAACTGCGAAAAGCGCAGGACAATTATCATTATTTCCCCCTCTCCCTAGACCATCCTGAACCGCCAGCACTTGTCTGATATTTGCTACCCCCGACCTCCCTTTAATGAACCCATTTTGGTTAGGACCAATTAACTTGGGCAATACTTCTGCTAATCTATTTGCCATTAATTTGGAAAAGATTTTAATATCCACATTTATTAATGAGATTGGGTGATAAGAGCTCGGACATTCAGGATCTCTCCCCTCCTTATGCAGGACTCTAATATAGGCCGTCTTGGACGAGGGCATGACCATTTTTTTGTCAATTATATCCTCAAAGACTTGTATCAGAACTCCCCCCATCTCTTGGCCTAGTATTTTGTAGAACCCCCCCGTGATTCCATCCGGACCCGGAGCCTTGTTACTTGAGATCCCTTTTATTGTGGCCAGCAGTTCCTCTATCTCTATAGGGGCATTAAGGCATCCTAACTGTTCCGCAGACAGAGCTGGCAATTGCAGCTTATCCAAGAATCTTTCAAGAGCCTGATCTGGAACCGAGTGTTCCTTCCTATAAAGCGTGTCGTAAAATTCCTTGAACACCCTATTAATTCGCTTGGGATCAGTCTGTTTATTCCCTCTTTGGTCTTTAACCCCATGGATTACTGTTGCTTTACGCTTCCCTCTGGCCATGTTCGCTAGCAATTTCCCAGATTTATTTCCAAATTTAAAAAAGGTCACCGATTTGTTGATCACTATAAATTTTGTCTAATTTTTCTTGCCAACCCTCGAACTCTGTTTTTGCCTGTATCCATTTCTTTTTATCTTCTTCTCTCATAGACCCCAGAAAAGTCGTATAGCTGTCCCTTAGAATTCGAGTCATGGTGTTAAAACGGTCCTTGGCCTGTCTTTTGGTGTGAGCTGTGTAAGCCATTATTTTCCCCCTCAGAAATGCCTTGGCTGTATCCCAAAACAAGAAGGGGTTGTTCCTATGCCTCTCATTTGTTTCCCCAAACTCCTTCCACCATCCCTTTAATAGCTCAAAACATCCCTCCTCCTTCAAAAAGAAGTCCGGCATTCTCCATAGAATGTCAGTTCCTCTGGGGAACGTATCCTGAATTGTCAGTGTGATTGGAGCATGGTCCGATATTATTATGTCTAGGATATCAGAGTCCACCCATTTACCCACTAGTTTGCTGTTCAAGAAAAAGTAATCGATTCTTGACCATGAATTCTGCGGGTTGGAATAAAAAGTGTAATCCCTCCCCTCTGGATTACCGTGCCTCCATATGTCCGTCATTCCTAAATCGGCCATCACTTGTGGTAATATGGGTTCCACCTTACGGATCCCTAGGCTCTTCCCTGGAATTACCCTTTTCCTATCTTCCCTAGTCCTCATTACCTCATTAAAGTCCCCGGCCACTATTATTTGTGCCTCCCTATCCTGAAGAACTGCTGCCTCTAGAGTCTGAAAGAAACCTTTATCCTGTTTGTTAGGGGCATAAACATTGTAAACACTCAATCTCCCTGAAGGAGAGTCAACGGTAATCTGACAAATTCTGCCCTCAACTATAGTGTTGGTCGAAACCACTGAGCATTGTGACTGTCTATTTATTAGAAACATCACCCCTCCCTTTTTATGGACCGCTGGAGATCCTGCCACCTCCCCAACCCACATTTTCTGCATTCTGACCATGTCTTCCGCCATCAGATGTGTCTCCTGCAGCAGTACCAAGTCAGCCCTAAGTTTTTTCAAGTGCCTTAAGACCATCCTCCGTTTTTGTGGGGAATTTAACCCTTTAGTATTCCATGAAATTACTTTCATATTTTTCTTTTGAAGTTTGATTTTATGTGACCGTAACTCGATATGATTCTATGCTCTCCCCTCCTCCCATTCTCTTTAGGAGACCACCTTCCCCTACTCATCCCCATCCAGGACCCGCGATACTGTGATGATACACTTTTCCTAATTGTGAAAAACAAATCTGACCCCCCTTGAACACTTAACCCGTCTAAAAACCAGAACTTCAAGGTTTGGACTCCTCTTTTTTCCGACATTGTGAGACTTCCCACCTCTCATCGGACTTCTCCCTTACTCTATACAAACCAAATTTTCCCCTCTAACCCGCTCCCAGCTCTGTATTCTTAAAGCAAGCTGTATTAATCTAGATTAGTAACCAAACATATCACAACCCCCCCCTGGTTTCCCAGTGTCATTGCCAGGGTACATAAGTCCCTTTTCGGAAAGTCACCAACAGTGCAGATTTACTCTAGACACCCGCCACCCCATCCACAAGAGCGGAACTCCGACTCTGAAATTATCATTAAAGGATATGTGCCCGCCCTCAAGTAGTGGATGGCGGAGTCTCCGGCAGAACTCTCCTGGGCACGTCTCTGGCGCTGGAGCCGGTATCCCGAAGCCTCTCTCTCCGCCCCAGGGGCGAAACACTTGTCAAATGTTCCTTCTGTGGAGTCGGAGATCCTGTCGGTTCTCTTTGGGATCTACCCGGAGAAACTCGATCGGCAGATTGTCTCTGTTGCAAATATTGTTTCGCCTCATCCGGAGAGTAGAACGAAGATATATTGCCATTACTGTGATAAATCTTTAAAATAGCCGGGAACAATAGAGCAAATCTTATTTTTTTATGGAAGAGGTTTGTGCAAATTCCCAAAAATGCTTTCCTTTTGCGCTCCACCTCCGCCGAGAAATCTTCAAATATGAGGATTCTAGCTCCCCTTAGCATCACTGGGGCGCTACTCCGCTTAAAAGCCCTAAGTATGGCTGATTTGTCCGTAAAGTCCAGGAACTTGGCTATTACTTGTCTTGGTCTTTCTCTACGGTTCTCAGGAGAGGAGGACCCTCTTACCCCTTGCCCTCTGCGGTCAGGTCCCAATCTATGAGCCCTCTCCACCTTGCAAAGACTCTGGATCTTAAGCACTTTAGGCAGCTCTGCCTCGCAAATGGTTAACAGATCTTTTTGGGGTATGGATTCAGGCAAGCCCACTATTCTTAGATTATTTCTTCTTGACCTGTTCTCCAGGTCTTCCACTTTACTCCATAATTGCTTATTCTCTTCCATTAGATCCTTGATTTTAGAGTGATGCAATTCAGTGTCATCTTCTAATGTCTGAATTCTCTCTTCTGCCTCTTCGAGTCTCTGATCTTGCATCTTAAGATCCGCTTGGAGTTGTAGTAGTGTGGAGGAGACAGTGTTGGCCAGCGTAGCTTGGATGTCTGGCAGGATTATTTGAGCTACTTCCATGGCCAGTTTCTTATCTATTAGGTGGCCATCATGCGTTTCTCCCAGTTCATAGGTGTCATCTTGAGAGTGTATACTGGGCAAGTGCATTGGAGATGGCGACCCTGACGAATTGGGGTTGAGTGGTTGGGTTTGGACTCTGTTTCTGTTCCTTGTAGCTCTTTAGACTTGAGTTTATTCGCTTTCCCCATTTTTGGGAAATAACGCTCCATGCAGGGCCCTTTGGAGCAGAATGTCTTGTAAGTTCCTCTTCTATAATGCACGGACAGTTATATTTATTTACTGTCTCCCCCTTTAATTTCACCAAGCTTTGTAGGGAAAAGTAAGATATTAAGTGTAATTTCAAAGTTGACCAGCAGATGGTGCAATGAGCCTACTTATGACCATGTATAGCCTCCTGAGCGCTCCTACACCTTTCTTTCTAAGTATGAATTCACAGTCCCAGTGCAAGTCAGCACACTTTGAGCAGGGGATACAAATCAGGAGCAATATCAGAAGCTGAGGGGGTTAATTGCCACCCTTTGAGGAACCTTCAGGGAGCTTTCAGTTTAATTCACTGCAGCCTTTATTTCTTCCCCCTCGTGCTGTGAAGATGGAGGATCAGGGTGCCGGATTGCTGCACTAAACACTGGCTTAGAATTCTCCTCCCCGGTGAGGCTAATCCCTTCACCACGCAAGTTGGGCTTTATATCAGTCACTGCAACTAAATATGGCCGCCGCTGCTCCCTCCTGGCGCCAAAATTCCCGCCACCACACTTCTCTGCACCGCAGCCCTTCTCCACCACACCAGTTCCCCTCCGCACCGCACCGCTTTTCTTCTTCCTCTTGCGCCGGTGACTCTTTGCCTCTACTCCCTGACCGTGCTTCCCCGACGCTCCTCCCAAGATATATTCTGCCACGCGGGCTCCGGAGGTGAGTAATCCCCCTGCGCCTCCGTACCCTCTGACCCGTCTCCTCCGCTCCTCCGAGTGCCGCGGCTAGCGCGCCGACTGCCTCTCCTCTCCTTATGTGGTCTGGGGCGGCTGAATATTTCGGACGCTTGCTTCTGCCTTTTAGTTTTAGCCGGTTTTCGAGCTGGGTGAGCAGGAGCAACTCACAGGCGCTCACATCCCGTCGGCGCCGGAACCGGAAGTTCATGACCTCGTTTTACATAGAACAGCCCTTCCTGTTCATGATCAGTATCTCTCAGCGTCTCATAGCAGTAGAACATGCGCTCTGCCTGTGTCCAAACAGCTCAGCGAAATTATTCTATTTCTTCACAGAGAAAGCTCTACTGTTAGCTGTGATCCTTACAACTTAGTTAGATCAGAGATTGGAAGATTTTATGTAGTTAGGTAGAGAATTTTAAAGGGAATCTACCGCTTTTAAGTCACGGAGGGAAGCGCGGGGGGGGGGGGGGGACCGCGGGTGAACACAGACAGCTCTATAAAGAATACTGGATAAAGTTCACCAAGACTTAGTGTAGACTTGCACTGCAATAGCTTTATTATTAACAGTTTTCTATTGAAATATTTCCTGGATATTGGACACCCTGAACTTTATTAGGATACACATCTTTTCTAGTAACTGCAGGTCTCTTTGTTAGGTGCAAAACTCCACTTTTATTGTCAGTATACATTTCAGACAGGTGTTCTTTTTAAATTTTGCCCATTCCACCTTTGTTGATATAGCCACCTTGCAGTTAAAATTAGAATCCAGCTTTTTGTAGTCAGCACAGGTTGATAGGTGCCGAAAACACCTTTTATTATCCGAATACATTTCAGATACGTGTTTTTAATTCATTGAGGCACCTTGAACTTAAATGTGAATACAGCAATTTTGTAGTCACCACAGTTGAATTGAAAGGTGCCAAAAATACCTTTTATTATCCGAATTCATTTCAGATACGTGTTTTTTCACTTTGGCGCAGGCCAGCTTTGTTGATAGATCTATTTTGCAGTTAAATGTAAATTTTACACCCAATTTTGTTTTGATTTGGGGGATTTGAGAATAGCTGTGATTTGCCGTCTTTTAATAAGAGACTTTCCAAAACTCTTCCATACCTTCAAAATTTTTATATTTCTGAACATGGAGCGAGATTCAGGTGGTAAGCGAGAAAAGAGGGGGGGTAGGACATGGAGGTAGAGGTACGAGAGAAGGTGTTTCCCTCCAGTGCTGGTGAAACACGCATGCCAGCAGATTCGTCAGTTGCAGGACCGTCAGGCCTGTCATCGCTGGGTCAGGGCCTGTGAATCTCAGTAACGAAACAGCGTCGCCAATTTGTCCTTCAGTGGTTAATGCAACCTGCTCCAGCGTCTTACCTTCTCGTCCTCCCAGTCACGGCCACAAATGTCGTCATCAGCATCATCAGCATCCGTCCAACATGAAGCAGCCCAAATGTCAACTCGTTACCACCACTGTGGAAAATCCAAATTTTCTGAAGACCTCTTTGATGACAAAATGCGGTTGGGGTCAAAAGGGCATTTTAAAAAGTTAAAGAGGCCAAAGAGGATGTTTTTCTCGGGCTCTGCGCCCATTTAAATGATTTGCCTTTCAGAGGAGGAAGGAAGCCGGTAAAATCGGCAAAAATCCCGGGGCGGTCGGCAACCCCTTGCAGTCCCTCTTGCTTGTAGCCCGCAGCTCCTGGATGCGGGAATGTCAGGACGACGAAGTCACCTGTGTTGATGATGATGATGACGACATTGCGGATCCAACGTGGTCTTTTCAGCAGAATTTGCTTGCGAGCGCTTCATCACTGGACGAGGAGGAAGACGATGGGGTAGTGTCAGTACGGGTTCCGCCTCAAAAGGGAGAGGGCGGTCGCAGAGCCCGCTGATATGATTCCCCCCACCCACGGTCAGCGCAAACCCCGCTCCTCGCTTTTCGCCGTCAAAAAGGTCCAGGACCTCTCAAGCCTGGGCCTTCTTTGACCAAGCCTCTGATTCACCCAGCGATGTCATATGCCGCCTTTGCCGTAAACGCATAAGTAGAGGCAAAAACCTTAGGTGGTTAACCACCACCAACATGTCTAGTCACATGCAGCGAATGCATGAGTTGAAATGGAGGCAACACTTGGCCAAAAAAGGCCAGAACCGAACCAGCGCCTCCAACCACTGTCACACCCTCTGTCTCCGCCTCCTCCTCCGCCACCACCAAGCGTTCCTCCGCTGCCCTTTGTCTCTCAGAGTCATGATCAGGGAGCAGCCTCCGCTTCAGCCTCCACCGTCCCCCGAGTACCACCAGCACCACCACAGACCCATCCTACCTTCTCCTTCCCCCAAATTTTGACGACCTGCACGCCGTACAGCGGCCAGTCTAGCACCCAGCCTTCTGTCTTCCAGGTTTGGGAGCAGAAGAAACACTTTAACCCAAACCATCCCCAAACCCAAAGCCTAAAATGTCGGCATTGCCGGGTTTTTGGGCCCTTTGGGAAAATGTTGCCTTTCCGTTGGTGGACAAGATGGGTTTTCCGCCACGTCATGGCCATTGCCTCCCCCCAATTACCAGAGCCGAGCAGGCATTTCTTTCCCAGAAAAGCCTTTCCCTGCCCTGGCCAGCCCCATGTCATCTAAAATTTCAAGCGCGTTGTCTGCATCTGTGGCCGGAAAAAGTCCATTGACCACCGACACATGGACTAGTAAGCACGGCCAGGCCGCTAATCCTGTAAACAGTCACGGGGTTTGAGCTGGGTGGATGTTTTCTGGGGGTGACGGTGGCTTCAGGCTTGGCCCCACGCTTTTCAAAACCGCAGGGATGGTGCAGGTTCTTTCCCCCAAGGCCCTCTGGTGGCCTCACGTGCCCAGAAAAACCGGGGACCGTGTTGAAATTAATCTGTCTTGGAGACCGTCCACACAACAGGTCAGGAGCTGTGGACGGCTCTCCGCAACGGAAGACCGAGCGTGGCTGGGTGACAAGAGCCTTGTGCCAGGGAAGGTGGTGTGCGATAACGGGCGAAATCTGCTGGCCGCCCTTAAGATCGGTAGGCTGGAGCACACCCCTTCCCTGGCACATTTCATGAACCTTGTCGTCCAGAAATTTCTAAAGAGCTACCCGGGTCTGGACTGCCTGTGGGAAGGCTCGAAGTCTGAGTTCGCACTTCCGCCGTTCGCCCCCTGCTTCGTCCCGCCTGGCTGCGTTGCAGCTTCAGCTTGGCCTCCCCGTCAACCGTCTCATTGTTGACTTTGGCAACACGCTGGCATTCCACCCTCCACATGTCCAGCGATTGTGGCAGCAGCGCAATGCCATTACGCAGTATGAAGTGACACATGGCCTGACAAGCAGCGGTGCGGACCTCGGGGTGTTGAGCCACCGAGAGTGGAGCAGGTGAAGAGCTCTGCCCATCCTTGCCAGTTTTGAAGGAAGCCACCAAAATGGTCCGTGCGGACGATGCCCTGTGTCAGCATGACCTTTTGTGGTGATCTTAGTTCTGAAACGATCGTTGGACACTCGAAGCACAGGTCCCGCCAGCGACGGAGGAGGAGACGGACACAGATGCGGACCGGACCCTTTCTCTCCGTCGAATCCACAAGGCCCGACAGTTTCTCTTTTATCGGTCTTCATTAGGCAGTGGTTTGGGGTCCAGGGCTAGTGCAAGGCAGCGCATCAGCTCTCAGGGTGCATCCTCTCAGGCAAGTCAGGGCTGTGTTGAAGCTGTGCCCGGGGGCAGCGGGGGGAGGAGGGGGAGGAGGGGGGGTTTTTCTTAGACACCGACGTTACTGACGTCCCTGCCTTGAAAGAGGGGTTTGGGGCGAATTTGAGGCGGAGGGGGAAGATGAGGAAAATCAGTTTGCTAGTGCCCTCGACCCCGAGACTTGGGAAATCAAGGCTCCATCTCTCACATGAGTGCTTGGATGCTCCCTTTCCTCCAACATGGTCCGTGCATTAAGGCCATCAAAATGAACAATGGTTACTGGGTGGCCACCGTCCTGGATCCCCGGTACAAAACAAAACTCAGCACTTTCCTTCCATCCACCCAAATAGAGAGTAAAATGCAGGAAATGGAGACCTTTTCTGATTTGATCAACTGGAGACATCTGTTGCGTCTGCTTCACATCAGGAGTGACGCAGTAGAGTGCCAAGTTTGCCGTAGCGGCAATAGCAGCAGCAGGCAAGGTGGCAGAAGCTAATGGGTGACCTATGGTTTAAACTTTTTTTACCACCTCACCAATGCATGCAATGCAGGGCACACATCCAACACACAGAGGGCCCGCTGTGCACGACTATCTGCGTTCCCCAACACCGATGTTTTTGTATGTGTTCCGGACCCAATAGACTTCTGGGTAAACCAAAATGGACGAATGGCGAGCTCACTCGCCACGCCATAGAGGGGTTGTCCTGGCCAGCAGTCAGCGTCATATTGAGCAAAAGCTGGGGAAATCTTTACAGACAAACGCATCCGGCATTCCACAGATAATGTGATCTTTGACTTTCATCAAGATGAATCAGGCATGGATCCTTGATGATGTTGTGGCCCCAATTGCCCAGGTCACCGATTAGTTGCCGGTCTACTTCACATTCCTCTTCAATCAGAAATGGTCCCTTTTAAAACTTTTTTTTAAAAAAGTCATTTTTTTACTGCAATTTTTATTCTCTTTTCCCCAAAAGTTCATTTTGCTGGTTTTGATGTGAGGAGACTGTAAAAGACAGCAAGGTTTCATGACAACACCGTATTCCATTTACTCACTTTATCTTTAGAAGTTTTCGCATTGTCAATGGTTTTGAGGTCATGTTTTCTGTGAGATTTCAGCTAAAATTATGGTCCTTTGGAACAGAAATGTGGCTTTTAAGTGGCATTTCTCCCTCACAATTTTTAATAGTGGCTGAGAAGTCATATTTATAAAATTTTTGGGTTCATGTTGCTGTGAGATACAGCAATAATCATGGTCCTTTGAACAGAAATGTGGGCTTCTAAGTGGCATTTCTCCCTCACAATTTTTTAAAAGTGGCTGAGAAAGTCATTTTTATAATTTTTTGTGTCTTGCTGCTTTGAAATGCATCAATACTACAGGTACTATTATAATAAAATGTTGTTTCTAACAGACATTTGTTCTTCACAATTGTCCAAAGTGGCTCAAAGGGGCATGCTTTGAATTTTTGGGGGCATTTTGCTGTGACATGCAGTTACTACAGGTCCTATTATAAAAAAATGTTGTTTCTAACAGACATTTGTTCTTCACAATTGTCCAAAGAGGCTCAAGGATCATGCTTTGATTTTTGGGGCATTTTGCTGTGACACATGCAGCTATACTAAAAGGTCCTATTATAAAAAAATGTTGTTTCTAACAGACATTTGTTCCCTTTACAATTGTCCAAAGTGGCTCAAGGGTCATGCTTTGAATTTTTGGGGGCATTTTGCTGTGACATGCAGCTATACTACAGGTCCTATTTTAAAAAAATGTTGTTTCTCACAGCCATTTGTTCTTCACAATTGTCCAAAGTGGCTCAAGGGTCATGCTTTTAATTTTTGGGGGCATTTTGCTGTGCATGCATCTATACTACAGGTCCTATTATAAAAAAATGTTGTTTTTTAACAAAACATTTGTTCTCACGATTGTCAAAAGTGGCTCATGGGTCATGTTTTGAATTTTTGGGGGGGATTTTGCTGTGACATGCAGCTATACTACAGGTCCCATTATCAAAAAATGTTTCTAACAGACAGTTGTTCTTCACAAGTGTCAAGAGTGGCTCAAGGGTGATGGTGCTGTCAGAAACAGGAATAGGTAGGACACTGTTAATGGACACATATTGCAAAAAGACTTGTTTTGCAAGATCTTTAAAAATAGCTATCAATCCCTGTATTGAGACAACCCATTTAATACAATTTTAAAAAAAAGAAACAAAGACATGGTGGGGATTCCATCCTATTTTAAAAATGTGTTTCTAGAATTAAACTACTGAAAAACTTGCATGTACAAAATAGCTGATTAAAAATTCCTCTTAAATTTTACAAAAGGAGGTACAGGAAAACTTGACCAAAATGTGGTTATTTAGAGGACATGGAGTATGGAGCACGGACAGAGAACAAAGTACAGAGACAATTTCCTCCAGCACGTTGAGTAAAATGAGAAAAAGAATGCCAAGAAAAAGGGCACCTGGGTGGAACAGGAGCGATAACCACCAGTATTTCCAAGTGAAGCTCAATTGGTCCCCACTCATACGGAGGGGCAAGCGCTACCCAGGACAGGGACAGTATCTGTCCAGTGAAACTAAAATGGTGGTTGAAAGACTCCTTTTTCCGGCACTTTTTAATCTGGGGTCTGCAGGGGTTTTGGGGTCATGCTGTGGCCCAGGACAGGTATAATCAATGTGCAGTGAAACTAAAATGGTGGTTGAAAGGGCTCCTTTTTCCGGCACTTTTTAATCTGGGGTCATGGTTTGGGGCTCATGCTGTGGCCCCGGACAGGTATAGTCAATGTCCGTGAAACTAAAATGGTGGTTGAAAGACTCCATTTTCTGGCACTTTTTAATTGGGGGTCAAAGCAGGTTTGGGGCTCATGCTGTGGCCCCGGACAGGTATAGTCAATGTCCAGTGAAAACTAAATGGTGGTTGAAAGACTCCTTTTTCTGGCACTTTTTAATCTGGGGTATGCAGGTTTGGGGTCATGCTGTGACCCCGGACAGGGATAGTCAAGTCCAGTGAAACTAAAATGGTTGTTGAATGACTCCTTTTCCGGCACTTTTTAATCTGGGGTCATGCAGGTTTGGGGCTCATGCTGTGGCCAGGAAGGGATAGTCTATGTCCCGTGAAACTAAAATGGTGGGGTTTAAAGACTCCTTTTCCGGCACTTTTTTAAATCTGGGGGGTCATGCAGGTTTGGGGCTCCCTGCTGCGTTCCAGGACAGGGATATTCAATGTCCAGTTCAAGTAAAATGATGGTTCAAATTTATACTGCCTTTTGGCACTTTTAATTTGTGGGTCATGCAGGTTTAAGGCCTTCATGTGTGGTGCAAGACAGGGTAGTGAATGGTCTGTGATTTTTTTTTTGTTGATTTTATAACCTTAGTGTATTGCCTAAGATGTAGCACTTATCCATTTGACTGTTGTGGATGTTAATTCCAGCTTCTCCTGCCCTGTTTGGGTGTAAGAAGGAAGGTGTTGTTGCTCTTCCATAGACTTTAATGGTCATCGGCGATCATCTATCATCGAATATCTTGTCGATGATGGTCGACCATCGACCGATGGCCAACGTAATCGCTCAACACTACTGTACACTATATACTTAGTGTGGTCATAACACACAGTAACTATATACAATTTTTGATGTAGTCATTTAGCTAAAGCCTAGAGTGGATTGAAAACAAAATTTGGTCCCTTTTAAGGTCCAATTCTGGCTTATATTTTAAAAAAATAACTGCGCCAACAATTGCATAAAAATCGGCATTTGTGAATATTGGTCGGGTAGCTCTCATCTGGATGCTGTATGTAGTGCATTTTTAGGTGAAAAATCTATTAATGCAGTATATTTCTATGTATTTATTTCCTGAAGTCAAAATATAGAAACACTTTGCAGTTGGGTCACTTCAATGTTACTGTATCAGGATCCATGTGTTAATGTCATGAGTCAGTAAGTTAATATTATACTCTTCTTACTGTATTTTACATTTGATTTATCATACCAATTTCTTTTTCATGTAAATTTCTCTGAAAACCCAAAAAATTTAAAAATACAAAAATTCTTTTTAACATTAGACCCAGTATAAAAAAATGGTTTTGCAAAAAGTACCTGGTTGTTAAACTTTGTTATTGATAAAAAATATAAAAAACCCCGGGAGAAAAAAACATGTCTGCTCAAAGTTTAACCAAGTTTGCTCCTATTCACTTAGATCCAAAATCACAATTTACAGTGACCTCCCAAATTTTTTTATAGTTCCAAAAAAAGGGGGAATTTTGGGAAAGAGAACAGAGGACTTTTTGACACTATATTTAAATTTTTTTGGGCCATGGGCCCATATTAAATTCTTGTTTATTTTTTAAAAATTTTAAAAGTAACTTTTATTATGTATAAAAAATTTTCCCTTTATAAAAATTTTTAAAAAACCCTGTTTTTTAACCCTCTAAATTTTTATCCTTTTTATTTAAAGGGAATAGCTCAGCTGGTAAAACATGTTGGGGGGGGTCAGGATGACTTTTTAAAATTTGTGATTTCTCCCCCTCTGTCTACAAGTGTTCCCCATGCAGAGGGTATCACGGGGAAAAACCTTGTGTGTTTTATGTTATTAGATTAGGGAGGGAATCCCCAAAGTAGGATGCTGGGGACCCCCTTAGGGAAATTTAAGTAGTTATTGTATATTTTGGGTTTTTTCCTTTTAAATTTGAGCCCTTGTTTAGAAAAGGGGGCTATTATTCAGAAGCAGAAAGGGGTTTAAAATTGAGGGGGTTTAAAAAAAATTCGGGTTTTTTTAATTTAGGTGTATAGGGGTTTTTAAGTGTAAAAAACTTTAAAAAAAATTTAAATTTTTTATTGTTTTATAGATAGAGAAAAATAGATTTTAAGTTTTCCCTATGGCAAAATAAAAAATATAGCCCCCAATTTTTTGGGACAAGGAATATTTTAAAGGTGTTTTTGAATTTTTTAATTTTTTGGGTATTTCTTTACTCACTATTTTATACAGAAAATCTGTGTTTTTTCCCTATATTTGTTCGGGCCATCGCAATAGAATTTTAATTTGGATTTTTTCTAAAAATAGGTTTTCATTTAAAAAAGGCATTATCCGTTAATTTAAAACAATTGTCTTAGGGGAAAAATTTTTTAGGCACCCTTTAATTTAAAATTTTTTAGTTTAAATTTTTGGGGTGTTTGCAAAGCCATTTCAATTTGTTTTAAATTTAATAACGGGGTGGACACAGTAATATTTCCAGATTTGAAATGAGGTTTATTTTATAACACAAAAAAATGCAATATGTTTTAAACCCCAAAATTTGAGGGGCCCAAAAGTATGGGCCAACCCCAAAAGAAAATTTTGAATTAATATTTGTGATCCTCCTTTTAAAAAAAATAACACCCAATAGATGTTTCCCTGTAGTTTTAATCATTTCCCCTGGAGGGAAGGTATTTTTGCCCATTTTCTTTACAAAACAATTCAAGTTCGGGTTTTAATTTTTTGGGGGTCCCCGAGCATGGACAGCCCCCCTTAAAAGTATCCCACAGTGTTAAATTGATATTCGGTTGGGGAAGGGGGAGGGCCCTTTCCCAAAAACCATTGAAATTGGGCCCTCTGCTGAATGTGATTGGGTTTGGAGTGTGTTTGGGTCATTGTCTTGCGGGAAATTCCACCCCCGGCAAAATTTCCCAAATTCATCCGGGTTCTTGTAATTTTTTCTGAAGAATCTGCTGATAAATGAGTTGAATCCATGAAACCCCTCAACCTTAACAAGATTCCCCGGTCCCGGGGGTTTTGGCCCACCACCCCCAAAAAGCTTGATGGAACCCCCAAATTTTTACAGGGGGTAGAAAAGTTTTTTTTTGGAATGCTGTTTTTTTGGGGGCCCCAAATGCATAACCCCTTTTTGTATCCCAAAACAGTCAATCTTTGTTTTTAAAAACGGGGTTTTTTCCAAATTAAAGGCCTTGTCAAATGTGCTTTTGCATCCCTCGGGGAAAACCCCCTTTTTGGGGGTGTTTTCAGAAAGGTTTTTGCATCACTTCCTTTCGGCTTCTCATTGTGAAAAATTTTGTGCTGTTTTGGGTTGGGGACCGTGCCCGTGCCCAACCATCTGCAGCAAGATGATGTGAGCTTTTTTGGAGGGGGGGTTTTTGTGGATTATCCTTGCCCTTGTTCTCCCATTCTTTTCTCGCCTTTTCTGGTTTAATTTTTTTTTGGGGCGCCACTTTGGGGCTTAAAAGAATGCCCTGTGGTCTTATTTCCTTATTATGTTCCCCCCAAGGGGAAAAATGACAGGTTAAATTCTGGGGAAAATTTTTTGTATCCTTCCCCCTGAACAATATTTTAAACAATTTTTGGGTTTTCGTTAAATTTGAGATTTTGTTTTGGGGAGCCAGATCCCACCTTCAAGGAGTTTCCCAAAATAGGAAAAACAATTGCAATTGGCCCCCTTTAAAAATCCCCTTTCTCAAATTGGATACACCTGGTATAAATTTTCCCGTGGGGTTAAAAACCCAAATTGTTTTTGTTTTAAAAAAAGTCATTTAAAAACTATTTAAGAGTATTAAAAATCTTTAAAATGATAAGGGTCCCAACATTTTTGCACAGTCAAAATTTGGTTTAATGATTTTGAAAATTTTGGTTAGTACAATAAACCTCATTTCAACCGGAATATTACTGTGCCCATGTTATTAGTATATAAAATTGAAATGGCTTTAAAAAACCCCCAAATATTTAGAACTAAAATGTTTAAGTTAAATAGGGGGCCCAAAACTTTTAAAATGATGTATTGGGTGGTCAGGGGGCCATAAAATTGAAAAAAAAAAAAGTCATTCCAAACGTGCTTATTCCAACCTGCCCACTCCGCTGAGACGTCCCCTTTTTTGGGTTATTTCCTTATCGGCCTTTCCTTTATAAATGGCCAGATACTGGGACAAGTGATTGACTAACATTATTGATAAATGTCGTAATTGGATAGGAGTTGGGGTGGTAACCTTACATGAATCCCTTTAGAGTTGAGTTTGCTTTTTTTCTATTTTTAAACCCCAACTGGGAGATCATTCTTTTACAATAATGGACAACCTCTCTAAATGTATGTATTGAATCCACTGTTGGGGGTTGTTTATCAATAAAGAATTGTCATTATGATGTGAATAATAGGGTTTACTTAGGGGTGGGACAGGTTAAAAGATACCTAGCATCTAGGTTTAGCATTATTCTTATTCTAATAATCAATTAAATTAAAGTGTGCTTTAAGACTTTCTACTATGTAAAACTACTGATTTTTACTTTTAAAACCCAACAAAGAAAGGGTTCATTAAATTTTTGTTTCAACTCAGAGGTGCCAGACATCATCACACTGTAGACCTTATAAGTGACTATGGTACTGATCAAACACACAATACAATATTGTCAGAAGCTGTGCGCCCTGAAAATAATGCCAC
Source organism: Phyllomedusa bahiana (assembly GCA_025379985.1). Taxonomy (NCBI): domain Eukaryota; kingdom Metazoa; phylum Chordata; class Amphibia; order Anura; family Hylidae; genus Phyllomedusa; species Phyllomedusa bahiana. The sequence continues at coordinate 185,852 of JAODAL010001500.1, read as the reverse complement.
ACAATGTCTCTTGAGAAGAGCATTATAGCTTCCTCTGTTGAAAATAGGTTACTGCATTCTGTAAAAAATATGTCAAATACTCGGCCCCCTGAATAAAATTGAATTTACACTATTCTCCATAAAGGTCACTGTGCCTTCTAAAATAAGTAATAATGGCCACTGTAATCCAGAAATAAAAATGTTGGCCACTGTGTTCCCTGAAGTAAAAAGCAAGGGACACTGTACCTCCTTAAACCCTAAATATGAACATGCAGTTGAATTCTAAGGATTGTTCTTCTCCCTAGTTTCTCAAAAGAGCTGTTATGTGAACAGTTGATTAAAGATAACTGGAAAGCCCCATTCTGATCCCAGTATACTATTGTAATTGTTACCATGTTTACCTTAGACCCATAGAATTAAATGGAATGGCAGCACACAAACTCACAAACTTGACCATCCCTCCATTCAAACTCCTACTTGTAACAATTCTGAATGTTTCACCAAACTACAGGTAGACACTCAATGTCAGACTGGGGTGTCTAGGGCCCACCAGTGAAGTTGATTCTGTGGGGCCCACCAGTGAAGTTGATTCTTAGGGGCCGGTCTACAGCTACTGTACATGACTGCACATACTGCATGTGACTTTTGCTTTCTGCTTCTCTTTGCCTTTCTCTCTGAAAAGAAGCCCCAGGCTTGCTATTCTCAGAAGCTCACAATGCCTAAGAGCCACTGGGGAATCTCCTTGGCCCCTAGTAAACCAGTTCCATCCTGTAGACACTAAGAGTGACATGTATGAACGGGGCTGCGCCATTTGTCTGGTGTACTTTGAGCCCAAAAAAATGTATGAACAGGCACACTCCAAAGTTTGACGATAATTGCCTTTGTAATGCGCCAAAGACACTTTTTAGTGCACCAAAGATTTGAAGTTAAACAAATCAATCAGACTTCTTAAAAAAGAAAGAAGACCCATTTAAGGATGATCAGAATGTTGAAAAACGGGATTCTCAAACTAAGCACTCTTTCTATCACACAATTCAACTCATCACATAGTAAAATTAAAAGTGCATTGTCAAAACATTGGCACATAATAAAGAAGGACCCATAATTAGGCCTGCAAGAAAAAATAAATCATATGTTTAGAAGGGCACCAAATATTAAGAATCTAGTAGCCCCTAGTCTTATTAAAAACTTAAAATATAAAAAATTTGAGGTCCCACAGGATCAAGGAAGTCGAGCCTGCAATGCAACAGGGTGCCAATGTTGTTTGAACATAATTAATATTACACATTTTAAGTCTACAACTACCAATTCGATCTTTTCTATAAAACATAGTTTAAGTTGTTAAATCAAATGGGTGATATACCTTATACAATGCGATTGCAATCTCCAGTATGTGGGCAGAACTACACAGCCCTTACACATCAGACTTAATGGACATCGGGCATGTGTGGAAAAAAAGGGATATTAGACAGAGTGTAGCCTGTCATTTTAACAAAGAACATAACCAAGATTTTAAAAATTTTTAAATTACACCCTGAGGAATTTACAAATAGATTTCAGCTTTTACAACGTAAAGAGACTTATTGGATGTATAAGCTACAGACGATCGATCCAAAGGGCCTTAACAAATTGGTAGAACTGATTTATTGATTTATTAATCTATGTGCATTTTATCTTGTTAGTATTTCATTTTATCTGATTTGGTATTTGTATACTTTTTAATAATATATTATTTATTTATTTATAATCACGTTTTGGAAATTTGATATGTCATAATAATCTTTTTTATGAGCTGTAATCATGTGTTATTCACTAACCCGTTCACCGGCTTAGCTTCTCCTGATCACTCTATTCTTATCCCGGCATTGCGCCACGCTATTCCTTTACTATTAAGTTTTCACCTATAATCACACTAGTTGCAGTCTTTAATGCATCTTTTCTTGAGTTTGAATAAACCGTGACCAATCCTTTTTTATGATTGGCTAATCTTACCAAGCCCTCGCTGTTACTATCCAATCCTAACTATCCCCACATAGGACTAGTTTATGGCGGCCAAAAGTAGCCCTTTTCGCCACTATATGGAAGGTTATTCTTTTCCCTCTCCCATTGTCGATCCGCAACACGTCTTCTCCTCCAGTGATTTGGAGGATTTTCTCCATTTCCGTCTCTGAAAAAGCCAATCAACACTGTCTCCATAAGTTTTTTTTACATGATCTATATCTCCCATTTAAACTTTACAGGTGATTAATACTTTTTCTTTTTTCAACACATCCACTGACTCTTATTTCTCACCAGGTTTTTATTTAATTGGTTTTGTCTTTTAGTCTAAAGCTCATCATTTTATTAGTTTTTGTGTATGATTATCAGTCTTTTATTGATACGGTATAAATCATAGGCTATTTTTTTTATTGTGAGGGCTTTATTTTTTACTGATATGGGTTTTCTTTAGGTCCGTCACCTTCCAAGCTTCACTAGCAGCTGGGTTTTGCATTATTGCATTCGGTGTCATTCCGAGCCCGGACGCCGAATCGTCCATAGATCACTATAGAGAAGAGCAGCTCCTTCCTTGATAGGATCATTTATCTTTCCCTTCTTTTGTTTTCTTAGCAGTCTATATCCAGATTGGAGGATTCATTTTTGCCTCCTCAGAACAACCAATCAGCGTCCGTCTTATAGCATTCTATGGAGCGCATTGTTCTATCTTTGTCAATGTATCCTACGGTCATCCTTCTTCCTCATTGGTGGATGCATACCTCCCGCCGTATTTCCAACCAATGAGCTGTGAATCTTACTTTAATGACAACTGTTTGAATAGCCCGCCTGTAACATCATTGACGTTTACTTTGTATGCTGCACGGCTTAATGCAACTGTTATTGTGATTGGATTACAATGTAACCAATGTGTGTATTTCCCCCCTTTTAAATATTCTTTGTCACTTTGTATGTACTATAACACTTTTATCTGAGGAAGCACTGGTTTCAGTGCGAAACACGTCATTTTGTGTGGTTTTTTTTTTGTGTGGAAGGAGTTAAATCACTGTTTTACACCAAATTGTTTTTATTGGAATTAAAACTTTTTTGTCATAACATCCTCGTTTTCCAAGAGGAAGTTTCTTATTCTAGAACTGGACGCCGGGTCTGTTTTCTTCTCCTGCATCTCCAAAGATTTGGGGGCCTTCTAGGGGCATCGCACCACATTCATAGAAGTAGACAAATTTATGATTCTTTCATGCCAAACCTAGTTGCAGGACAGTTAGAATAGCCAGACCAAGTTAAAGGTAGCTTGCCTGAGGCAGACTTGTAGTGGAATTACACTGCGCCTGTATGTATGACCTGCAGAAGAACAGGTTCATACATTCTGGCGCATTCTACACTGCCCTAAAGCTATTTAGAACTGGCCTGTCTGTCAGGATTCATACATGTCGCCCTAACAGTTTAGTGATTTAATTTAAGCACTGGAACAATTATCAGCAATGTACCAAATAGACACTACATATATAGACTTAGCCCAAGAACTTGACAATGTCAGAATATGTGAATGAGTGCAGTGTTCAAGAGACTGACTAGATAGCAGTACAATTTACAAGCACCCTGTATCTCCCCCATCTTGTGAAGTGTAATTGTAAGCATACTGTACCTGCAGTATGTTATGTTCCTGTGTCCAAAATGCAATTTTGGGGCTGTTACAGTGGACAGACAGATAATCAGCTTTGCACTGGTTAAATCTAATCCACATGACAAAAATGACATGAGGATTGTGTGCTTCACATTCTTATATGGGTTAGGTTAATTAGCTAACGATGAAATGGATAATAGACAATGTCTGCAATTTTATTGCAGTTGGAACAATTTTATATTGTCTCTGCATACATTTTTGGCTTTATAGACGTAATGGAAAAAAAAAAAACTTTGTTTTTAACCTGCTTTTATTTTCTTCATTCTTGATTTACAGTGCAATGTTCTTTTAGTTCTTTATTTTATTTGCAGATACAATCATTCTGGTAAATTGCTTTATTAATTTAACTAATGTTCAGGGTTACTTACTTTTTTGCTGTTTGTTTTTCCATGATAAGGAGATTAGCTATTTCAAGGCTGGAATCCCCTTCTCACATTTGTAATCTACAGTATTTCCACTTGGTTAGATGGCTATTTTACCAGGCACTGATTAGCACTCAGAAAATTAAATCTATTTGAAACCTACACTCCCTTACTTCATTCTGTGCTTTTTAAGCAAACGGTTTGAAAAAAGTGAAAAAATTGTAATTATTAGCATTGAAAGACAAATTCAAAAATGAAACACATTGATTTGTAACATATTATCATTTTAAATTTCTAGTTTCTAACAAATTTCTAGCATTTGAAAGTCCGAGACATATAACATATCGTACTGTCCAAGCTCATAAAAGTCCGCTAAAGAAAGCTACTTGAGTTATGTACTATACAAGAGTGACTTGTTTGTATGAACTATGCCCTAATACAATGCATCTGAATTACACATTATTTTGAGAGTTTCAGTGAGTTTCATTTGTTGCACACACCAACCACTAAAAGCTAAAATTATAGAGCTCTTAAAGTCTGTGCTCACAGCTGAATTCCTGTATAAAAGAGGTCTTCAATCTTGGCCCATGGCTTACAGACATCTCTCATAACTGCCTCTGGTTACATAAGTGGAGCCCAAAGGTGTAACTAAAAGGAGTGCTGAAGAAGCCACTGCATCTGGCGCTGGTGCCTGAGGCAGGGCTTCCATCAGAAATTTCAGGGCCCCATACAACTGAAGCGTCTGTGTGCCCCCACCCCCTCTCCTTACACACAAATGCCCTCACCAGCCCCACCTCAGTAAAAGAAAAAAATCTTTCTGGGGTGCACAAGAAAAAAAAAATGCAATCTTGTCACTGTTTTTGGATTTAGATCTTGTTGGAATTTACAACACACAGTTTATCTGTATTGTGCGGGTCAGCATATATATAAGGGACAGCAAATTCCGCCACACGATAACCGCGTGTCACCACTATAATGTTACTGACCAAACCAGTATACCCAAACCAATATTGTCAAAGAACAAGAATATATAAAGACCAAATAATATCCCACATATCACTACCGTATGGTGATTAATATCACTATAATGTTACTGACCAAACCAGTGTACCCAAACTAATATTCCCAAATAACAACAATATACAAAGACCAAATAATACCGACACATCATCACCACATATCTCCAAAATAAAGAAACTGAATAAAACCACCATACTGTTACAGAATGTAAACCATTACACCAAGACCACTGTTGCCACTATACAGTGACCATATAGTGGTAGATAGCAATGTACACAGGCTCTGCAGACTGTATATTACCACCATATAGTGGTAGATACAAGTGCACACAGTGCAGTTACATTTAGTGACTCACAGGTGATGTCTTGTCTGATGAGTCATTCACTTTCCCTTTTCTTCTCCATGTGGTCCAGACCACCATGATGACCTCACTTTTCTATCATCTTCCTAGCTTCCTCCCCTGTGTAAAACTGTTAATAATTACCACCTTGGTGTACTGGTTGTTAGTTATATTGGGCTCTCTGTAGGTAGTTAGGTCCCCATTAGGTAGATATATAGATATTAGCCCCCAGTCGGTAGGTAGTTAGAACCTCCCAATAGGTAGGTAGATAGGAGCCCCCAGCAGGTAGGTGTGTAGATAGTGGCAATTAGTAGATAGGTAGATTGGGGCTCCTAGTAGGTAGGTAGTTAGAACCCCCTAATAGGTAGGTAGATAGGAGCCCCCAGTAGGTAGGTGTGTAGATAGCGGCCCTTAGTAGATAGGTAGATTGGGGCTCCTAGTAGGTAGGCAGGTAGATTGGGGCTCCCATTAGGTAGGTATGCAGATAGGGGACCCCCAGTAGGTAGGTAGATATTGGCCCTCAGTAGGTAGGTATGTAGATTGAGGCTCCAGTAGGTAGATAGAATGGGGCTCCTTGTAGATAGGTAGATAGATAGGGCCCCCCCAGCAGGTAGGCAGCTTGGAGCCCCCAGTAGGTATGTATGTATATTGGGGCCCCACAGTAAGTAGGTAGGTAGATTGGGGCCCCCAGTAGGTAGGTGTGTAGATTGGAGTCCCCGGTAGGTAGATTGTTGCCCCCAGTAGGTAAGTGGGTAGATTGGGGCCCACGGTAGGTAGGTAAGTAGATTGGAACCTTCAATAGGTATCTAGGTAGATTGGAGTCCCCAGTACGTAGGTATATTAGGGCCCCCAGTAGGCAGGTTCTTACCTCTCAATGCTCCCCTGGCGAGTTCGCCTTCTCTAAGCCCTGAGCCGGGTGCTTTAGACCTGGGGCCTAGGACAGGTAGGCTCAGGCGGCATGAAGACGTCACTTCATTGCACTGCTTGTGCAGCAATATATGGCAGGGAACGCATTGCTGTCTCTGCCCCGCTACCTCAATTGTATGCATGTTGCAAGGACGCATATACAATTGAGATAGCCTACTTGGTAGAGAGAACAGGTCTGCGGCCTATATTTTCTACCATTACTGTAAAGCAAGGGAGTGGTAGCTGCCAGTGGCTGCTAGCCCTCCCTTGTGTCGGAGCATCCCGGCCCCATACAGAAGTACCAGCTGTACTGACCTAACAGCAGCCCTGGCCTGACAATTATGTCACATTAATATTATTAATGCCATATAATAAGATGAGAAGCTTGTTCCAGAGTTGTTACTAGAATGTATAGGGCATCACAGCAAAATTAGATGGGCCCTCAATATCTAATGTCAGTGAACTGAAACAGCTGCAAAAGTAACAATATTTAAAGGTAATAGAAAATAGTGCTATATATCAGAGAACCTACCTAGCAGTTGAAAATAGCATAAAGCCACCAATTTCTTGTTCCATGCTAAAAGGTACATTGTTCTTATATATGACTGAGTCCTCCTGAAGTTGTGGACCCTTTAGTAGTTGCTATGGCTGCTACAGAAATAGTTACACCCATACCTGTTACAGATTTAGCAGCCCACAAACTTCAAGTTATGCCTGTAGTGCACCTTCCCTGCCTTGTTCTCTCCTACAATTCTGTAAGAAGACTAGACTTACTGAATCAGTGAGTGATATTGGCATACTGTATGAAGTCAGAGGGACATTGTTTGGAGAAGAAGGCTGTATTACATGAGGAAATCATTGCAATCATGTTACTTTATCTTCTATCCTTTAAAGACGTTTTCTTACCATGCAGTTTCAGACAGTCACAGGCATCTTCAGACTAACATTTCCTGGTTAGACTGTGCAGGGCCGCCATCAGAAATTTCAGGGCCCCATACAGCTGAAGCATCTGGGCCCCACTTTGGTCCCTTTCAAATCCCGTCTCCCGCCCCCTCCCTATCCTGCCACTCCGCTCCCTCACCACAGAAAAAAAAAATTCTGGGGTGACCACAAAAAAAAAAAAAAAAAAAAAAAATTACAATTACGCAATTAACTTGCAACAGGAAGAACGAAGCACTGAAAAGTGCTGGACAGGTCAGGTGGGAGGCTGGACAATACAGGAGGGAGGCTAAGCAGGTCAGGGAGAGGCTGAGCAGGTCAGGGGGAGGCTGAGCAGGTCAGGGGGGAGGCTGAGCACAGCAGGGGGAGGCTGGACAATACAGTAAGGAGGCTGAGCAGGTCAGGGGGGGAGGCTAAGCAGGTCAGGGGGAGGCCTGACAAGTCAGGGGGGAGGCTGAGCAGGTCAGGGGGAGGCTGGACAATACAGGAGGGAGGCTGGACAGGTCAGGGGGGAGGCTGGACAATACAGGGGGAGGCTGGACAGGTCAGGGGGGAGGCTGAGCAGGTCAGGGGGGAGGCTGGACAGGTCAGCGGGGAGGCTGAGCATAGCAGGGAGAGGCTGGACATGGCAGGGGGGAGGCTGGACAATACAGGGGGGAGGCTGGACAAGTCAGGAGGGAGGCTGGACATGGCAGGGGGGAGGCTGGACAATACAGGGGGGAGGCTGGGCAGGTCAGGGGGGAGGCTGGACATGGCAGGGGGGAGGCTGGACATGGCAGGGGGGAGGCTGGGCATGGCAGGGGGGAGGCTGGACATGGCAGGGGGAGGCTGAACAGGGCAGTACAGTACAGGGGGCTGTCCAGAGAGGGTGACAGCTGTAGACAATCCCATAGAGAGCAAGCCCTCAGGCCTGCTCTTCGCTTCACACTTACTTCCTCAGTGTGACTGTAGTCACCGGAGCCTCCTCTCTGTGCTCGGGCATCAGGAAGCAGGTGGGATGACGTCGTCAGTGAGGCCCCGCCTCCGCACAGAGAGGAGAGGAGACCTGGCTCCCTACACTAGAGAAGTGTGCAGCACAGAACAGGTTTGCGGGCTGCTCTGCTGGGGAGAGGAGTGGAACGCTGATGAGAGGGGGCCCGCGCTCCCAGTCACAGCTGTGCTTATATTCACATAGAAGTCTTGCCACGTACTTCCTCTGCGCTGTAACCGGGGCCGGGCCCTCCTCCTCTGTCTGGCCGCGCCGTACTGTCCAGCGGCGGGATGCAGGACAACTTCACTGATTTAATTAGTTATCCCGGCCGCATACAGAGGAGGAGGGCTGGCCCTGGTCACAGCGCAGGGGAAGTAAGTGTCAAAACTTCTATGTGAATATAAGTGCAGATGTGATCGGGAGCGCGGGCCCCCTCTCAGCAGCCAGCGGCCACCTGTAGCGTCGGTGGCTGTGCTGCCGCATGCTTGTCTTTACTGTGAAATAAGGGGGCCTGCTTGCAGCGGGCCCCCTTATTTCACTGGGACCCTTACAGGAGTACCGGCTGTACCCGCTGAACGGCAGCCCTGAGACTGCGTGTTGTTCTATACCAGTGATTGACATATCTGCTCTGTTGTTCCTAGCTGTTACAGTGAAATAACTGCAGGATATTTAAAAACTGTAGTACACAAGAAAACGAGCTCTAAGGAGTAGAAATGTGTCCTTATCTTAAATAAATAAATAAAGATCTGTTCCTAGAGATTACACACAGCATGGACTGACATCACCATGGATGGACAGCAGCTTCCAGTTAATCAAATAAGAGAGAGTAGAGAGATAGTTGGTAACCAAGAGAAACTTGTGTGCACCTAGAAAAGGGAAAATCTTTTATCTCCTCAATAAAGCCACATAAAACCAGCCATTTATTTGATAATAGTCTTATTTGCCTTTCCCTACATGTTGAAATCTAATTGTTGTAGTGAGAAAACCCCTTTAAGTTGCGTCCGAAACTTGACTAGTTCATTTCCATGTCAATCTTGATGGCATCCAGCCAAAAGGCATTTGGTCGCCCCTGTTGCCTTTTAAACATCCTGAGTAGTAATCTCCTTTTCTAGTGAATTCACGCTCATTGCATGGAAAAAGTAGATCAGTTTCTGTCAGGTGCTCTTGCCTTCCAGGCACAATTCTGTTTTTTTTCAATGAAGAACATCTTTGTTAGTGATCCTGAATGTCCATGAGATTTTCAGACAATTTCTCCGGCACCACAGCTCAAAATCATCAATTACTATTTTGTCTTCTTTAGTACAAATCCATACATTTTCATATTTGATCCATCCTTACCATGGCTGCACGCTTCAGTGCCAATTGAATCTTGATTTCTGCTGTCAAACCTCTAGGGATCCTAGAAGCTGTTAACTACTTTTATTTCACTATTCTTGTTCTTTATGTAGACTTGGTGATCTTATTCTTTCTGATGTTCAGTTCAGATCCATCTTCACACTTTCTTCTTTCAGCCTAATAGACAGCATTTCCAGTTCCTTTTCACTCTCTGCCATCAGGGTTGTATCACCTTCATATCTCAGATTGCTTATGGTTTTTCTGCCTATTTTGACTACACTTGATCTGTCCAGCTTCCTCATGATTACTTCTGCACATAGGTTGAAAAAAAGAGGACAGAAGATGCATTCTTATTGTATGCCCTTTTTGATCTTTAACCATTCTGTATTTCCATACCTTGTTTGCACTGTAGCTTCTTGATCATCATAGAGCCGGGGTCCTCAAACGTTTTAAACCGGGGGTCGGTTCACGGTCCCTCAGACCATTGGCGGGCCGGAATATAGTTTTTAAAAAAAGTTTTACTTTGGGGGTCGATACGATTACGGCGATACCCAATTTATATAGTTTTTCATGTTGAAGCGCTTTTTTAAAATAAGAAAGTTTTTATTTTGTAAAACAATATTTATGCATTGCTGTCTTCTGATGGCCATAACTTTTTTATATTTTTCTGTATATAGACCTGTGTAAGGACTTTTTTTGCGGGATGAACCGACGTTTTACTTGGTGTCACTTGGCATTTATATGGCTTTTTGATCACTTTTTATTCCATTTTACATGCTGAGGAATTAACAAAAATCACAATTCTGACTTTTTTACAGCGTTCACCGTGCAGGTTAAATAACATGACAGATTTATAGGGCAGGTTGTTACATACGTGGCAATACCAAATATGCTTGCTTTATATTTGGATCTTTTTTGGGTGATGGGTGTTTGTAAAGGGGAAAAGAGCAGTGTACGTGTTTATTTTTTTTGTTTTTTTTTTTTTTTTTACCATGGAGGGTGCTCCTACCCAGGAGTCTTGATGGAGCAGGATTGGGTGCTCCATGGCCGACATTGTAGAATCCATGTGAGCAAGTTCTTATAGATTCCAGCTCCGATGCAAGTGGCTTACAATAAGGGATGGGGGCCAGAATAGATCCCTGAGTTGAGAGCAACTTGTCACTGGGAAAACTGTGGAATCTTACAAATGTGTCCGACATTGTGAGATCTACTGAAGTCTTCAGGGGGCTTTCCGACACCTGAAAGTAAACATGGAACAGGAATGGGAAAGCGACATTACCATCCAAATAATATAGGGCTTCTAAAGGTGGTACTCGTCCGAAGGGGTGGTCCTGCCGAGGTTAGGGGGAAGTGGGGGCTCCTGCCCTGAGTCTGGAGGAGAGGGGGGGGGGGCTCCTGCCCTGAGTCTGGAGGAGAGGGGGGGGCCTCCTGCCCTGAGTCGGGAGGAGAGGGGGGCTCCTGCCTGGGTCTGAAGGAGAGGGTGGGCTCCTGCCCTGGGTCTGGAGGGAGGTTGCCGGCAATCCCTGGCTCCTGCCTGCTCTCGGAGGGAGGCTTCTGCCCTGCACTCCTGGCTCCTGCCCTGCCTCTTGGAGGGAGGCTTCTGCCCTGGCACTCCGTGGCTCCTCCCCTGCCTCTCGAGGGAGGCTTCTGCCCTGGCACTCCGTGGCTCCTCCCCTGCCTCTCGCAGGGAGGCTTCTGCCCTGGCACTCCGTGGCTCCTGCCCTGCCTCTTGTGGCTTCTCTCCTGTGGCGGGAATGCTGAGATCTGACCTCACATCCTGCTCTGGAAGTCAGCCTCAGCAGCGCCTGGAGTGCGGACTGTGGGTGGGGGACACTATGGAGCTGATGGGAGGTGCCTGAGGGCGGACACTTGCAGTATATGGGAGGTGTCAGTGAGTGGTGGAGGGCGGACACTCTGCAATGTAAACATTGCAGAGTGTCCGCCCTCCACCACTCACTCACAGACACCTCCCATATACTGTAAGTGTCCGCCCTCAGGCACCTCCCATCAGCTCCATAGTGTCCGTGCCCCCGAAGCTGGCCCCTGCTGTTGTGCTGCTCATGTTACCTGTCACCGCCCGCAGCACCTCCCATACGATGGGAGGTGCTGCGGGCGGTGACAGGTGACGTGAGGCATCGTGAACAGCGCAACGGCAGGGGCCAGCTTATAGAGATCGCACCACTGAATAGGAGGACTGCGGCTCTGCTGCTGCCACCGCCGGTGCCTTGCTACATGTCAACGATCAGCAGCGGCGGCGGATGGCAGCGGCGGGCCGGATAAAAAATCCCCGGCGGGCCGCATGCGGTCCGTGGGCCGTAGTTTGAGGACCCCTGTCATAGAGTGATACACACGGGTTTCTCCTGGTTACCAACCTGCTCTTCCCTGCTCTCTCTGCTCTTTGTCTCATCTGATAGCAGGGAGTGATGTAACCACAGGTCAGACTGCCGGCAGCTCGAGAACAGAGTGCATTATCTACTTCCTAGTTTACTTTAGAGCAGAGAGCTTCAGATCTCATAGATAAGATCTCCTGCTCTCAGGTCAGTGCAATTAGAAGACTTGTGAATACAGAGCTGATATGTAAATCACTGCTATAGAACCACCCACAGAATGACAAGGAAGAGACAGGAAGCATTAATCTAAAACTGTTTGTGGCTCAGAGAAACAGCATGGTGAGACAACCTCTTCAAAGCAGTAGTGAAACAGAGAACAGAGTAGTGTAACAGAGAAAGCAGCATGTGTGCTAGTGTGTTAAAAAAGTGAACACTTTTGGGATGTTAGTTTAGCTTTGCTTTTGAGGAAAAAAAAGAACGTGAAATAATAACCAATAAGAATAAATCAAATATAGTTGAAATGTGAGCAGTTTGCTCAGTTTTATTTCTTGACAATATAAACTTAGGAAACTAATGATAAAAATAATAAACAGTACGACCTAATAACCAAAGGTAACAGTAGCAAAAAATTAAAGAGCCCAACAACTAGCAATAATCAGTAGAGGGGATTCTACATGTTTATTTACAAACCTTCTTTACTTTCCAAATAAATCATAAGACGTGCCCTACACAAAACAAAACTTGGATAACCATACTTTACAGGATATGTAAAATATTTATAAAGCGCCCTTCATTTTGCAGCTTAAGGTCAGAGTTGTGCATAAAATTATTTGTTATCACCATTTATTCCCACAGTAAAGAATTTGTCCTTTTGAAGTTTCATGCTTTCTAAACTCTTTTAGTATATACAAAAAATTCTGAAAATAAATGCAACATTCTATCATTACACATCAAGTTCTAATAGGGCAAGTGAATAATGCAATAATAGAAGCAAAAACAACAAATAATCTGAAACATAGGTAAGACGTGTGCACAGTATCTCCTGCAGTCTAATACTAGATATATTTAACTATAATTTATGGCTCCACTATTATCTTTTATACATTAAAGGCAGGCTCAGACTGGCCTACAGGGGAATAGAGGATACCTCTGGTGGGCCCCTGAGCATGATAGACCTTGAATTCTTTAACTACATATATATCCCCAGAAAAGACAAAAAAAAGCAGAGAAAGAGAGGCAAAAAGCAAGATGCAGATTATAGGAGGCATGTACAGTCATTTACAGTAGCTGTAGGGTGGACCCACAAAATAAACTCCATTGGTGGGCCTAGGAACAACTCAAATGGTGAAGCCCCTAGAGTCAACTCCACCTGTGAGCCTTAGGCACCCTAGTAAAACACTGATGAAAAGGGTGTTTTTATCTCATTTATAAGCCTTAAACATGCTGGCAAAGGTAAATAAGGTAAATATGTTTGTATTCTCATTTTGCTTCATTTCAGAGATACGGCAGGTTATCTATCCTGCTTGTTTACAGATATGTTTTAGGTTACTGACCACCTCTACGCTCTACCCACTCAGCCCCCTTCTGCTGATAAGTCATAGCTACAACAGAACAGGGGTGTTTAATATCTAGAAAACCATTTGTAAACAAGCAGGATATCTTTAAAATGAAGTTAAATTAAAAAAGCAATGGTTTTGGTAAGATGTTTACTTCACTGCCTAAATGTTTAAAGCTAATCAATTAGAAATGTAATTTAATTTCTAGCTACTAGGTTGCTTTTAGTTTGTTTGTAGAAAGTCACTAAACAAGCTTTGAAGGGATTGCGCAGTAAATGAAAATTATTCTTTACTGGGACCAGGATGAATAAAAATAAAAAAAGTTATACACATCTATGTGTCCTTTTGCTGCTGATGTTCTGAAACTACCTTGTTATCTGCTCCTATTGACTTACGGGTTCTCTTCCCAACACCCGAGAGAGGCTAGCATGAAAAAAAAAAAAGCCTCTCCTGTGTGTCTGGCCAAGAAACAGAAGTCAAGAAGAGTGGATCATCAGGGAATTCCCGAGTGGCAGCAGCAGGAGACCTGTAGGTAAGATTTACTTTTTCATTTTGTTACCCATCCTGGCCACATTGAAGAATACATTTATTTGCTGGGCAAGCCTTTTAACATAATAAATTGTTTTTACTCAATAGCCTTTAATATTTTTGGGATCCATTTAAAAATGGATGAGTTAAAGCATTTATGGCTGCATTAGAATTGGAATTCATAACATTAGTGCAAACAGAAGCTCCAGCTTTCAACAAAAACACAGTTGCATCGTATTAGATTTGCTACCCATGATAAATGTAATTCAGTGAACCTGGTGTGTGTATTAGGTGGTAGGTGGCTGGGAAACACAGGAACTTTTTTATGCTCTCATTCTCTTCACAAGAAGATTTTGTATGTGTTCCCTGATGCCTAATACAGACTTTTATCCACAAAAATATTTTTTATGCAGTTGTTACAAAACATTACACCTTGATCTGAATTCCAAGAAGACATCCTTGAGTTGTAACGTGGGAAATGCCATTTCACAAAATGCCACAAGACTACTTTTAAAAAATATTTAGATTTAATGGTTCAGTATGTTTACCTTATTCTTTTTTTATTTAAGTCTTAATTCACCGAAAGAGTGAAAATTGTCCTGCAGCTAAATTGTTAATACATGTCTCAACTTTCTTTTTATTGCAATATCTTACAATAACCAAAGGGAATCTACCTGGCTTTGGGTGTTTTTCCATGCTTTGAAGACAAAACTGGTAAGGGTCTTCTTTCCTGATAAAATATATGCAAATTAAAGAGGAGATCCTGCTGCCATAGAATCTCTGCCTCTCACCAACAGCAGCATGGAGATCATTAGATAGAAGTACTGAGCAGTGACACAGAATCCAGCACTTGGGTGAAGCAGTGCAACAATTGAATGCATTAGTAGCGTTTCCGTGTGTCTTTCCTGAGCTCTCTCAAGACAGCAGCTCTCTCCTCCCATCTCCATTGACCTACAAGGCACCTGTACCCAGATTTCCAAGGCACGCTGATAAACCCTCTTCATCTTTACTTCTCTAAATATGGCTTCTACCAATTACTTGACAGTGAAAAAAAATTCCACACTATAATATATATAAAATGAATATTTACTGATATAAATTAAAAATATATAAGTAGTAATATATACCCAATGATTATCTCAATGATTAAACAGTGGCTCCCAGAAACCCAAAATACATATAGATGAAAATCAATAATAAATACCAAATACCAAAATGCATATAGGATAAATAGTCATATAAATAATTAGAATAGATCATCAATGCTTAACCTATAGCAGTCTGATAAGGCCAGGAGCACAGCACCCCAACGCATGTTTCGCAGTAGTGCTTTGTCAAGGGAATGTAATTGAGAGGTAGCAGTCACTAGCATATTGACACCCATAAAAACCAATAGAATAACAGCCAGTTGATTGACACACATGATAACCAATCCCCACAACTCTAAAAGAGGCCGGAAGTCATACATAGATCGCCATAAGACCAAAAGAGTTTGGTTGTAGACCTCAAGTAGTGCAAATAAATGCATAAAACCAAGAAAAAACGCCAGCGCCAGCTATGGAATGCGTAACGCGATCCACAGACTGGAACTGGAAATGCGCATTACCGGAAATAGCTGGGAAAGCAAATGCGTTCCACACGCTTAATAGTATAGAATCCAGTGAAAATAACCCTAAATAAAGCCAGAAAACAAATGGATAAATGGGGACAAACACAATGGTAATATATAAAGTGAAGAAAACTAGTGGTGTGAACATAAATGAGTGTGAATGGTGAAGATGGTGCATGGAAATAAACCAAAGCGATCCAGTGAACAAAACAACAAGTGGGACCACAGAATAATTTAATACAACATAAAATATGCATGATTACAGTGACAATATATGTATTAAAAAGAAATATGAAAAAAAAACTATACACCTATATATAAATACTGTTGATGTATAAAAACATATGATTAAATAATTATCTCACATGATAAGAAATGTGTACATTAATGATGAATATAGGGTGATGCAATATAAATCACCGAAACTTAAAAGACTGTATTATAAACGCAAATAAATATATGTGGACAGTATCAGTGAATACAAACAAATTATATGTATAATAATACAATATATGAACAACCATTGTGAGAAACAAAAAGGCAATAAACCAAACAATTACATGTCCAGTAACTCCAGGTTAAAGAGGTTTCATGTATAATAAATTATGAATAGGAATGCTGATCGAGTGTATGTCTGAAAAAGAAAAAGCAATGTAAGTGACAGGCACCAAATAACAATATTAAAAACAAAAGGAAACATATGATATTAAAACATATTAAAAATATAAATACAAATAGTAAGGCTATGATGTATACCGTGTATCAAGATTAAAGAAATGAGGCAAAATTTAGACAATCATTTAAACCATGAGGAATAATGGTATTGAGTTTAAAAATCCACTCGGTCTCTTTTTGGGACAGAAGTTTTGTTCCAGTCTCCACCTCGTGATTGGATTAAAACCGTATCAATCCCCCAGATTTTCAGCAAACATGCATCACAACCATGTGTCATTTTATAATGCCTGGGAATTGGTTTGAGGTGTGTTGGTTCATCAACATTCTGAGCGGCTTTAATACCGGAGACATGTTCTCTTACCCTGCATTTCAATTTGCGTGCTGCTAAACCAATGTATATTAAATTACACGGGCACGTAGCAAAGTAGACATGTTGTAGGTGTTCCAATTGTGTAATCTTAAATTCCTTGTTTTTTTTCTGAATTCCAGAATATATTCATGGTAACAATATTACGGCATGCAATGCATTTTCCACAAGGTTTGCAATCCCATTTCGGACCTTTGGTGTTAAAATGTTCAGAGCCTCTGCCAATGTGTAACGGTCTGGAGGTGGATCCTCTGGACCACCGCAGGCGATGGCGTAAGCCCACACCAGGGATGAATCTAAGTGGGTCCGCTGGTATTTTTTTTTTTTTTTTTAAAAGATTTTATTTGCACAGAAGTATTTATTTAAAATTCTAACATAGAAAAGAAACATTATAAGACTGCCAAAATATACAACCGTACATAGTCTCATAAACATTGTCACAAGCAAACTTGGACATCGCTCCATCAAGCAACTTCTGATTTTATTATTTTCACCCTTAAACTACCGCCCCTCCCACCCTCAACAAAGAATACCAACCTACTCCTGTATCCATCTAAGCAGTCAATATTAAGGTTACCTAGAGTACCTTTTGTAGTTCTTCTTAAGATAGTACTCAGTGTATTATCTGAAGGTTCCATTATTTCTTTTAATCTTCGTCAGCGTCAAAGGTACTACTGATGGTAGGGTTTCATTTTTTTAAAGAAGAAGCTTTAGAACAGTAGTCTTTATCCCTTGCAGTATCCTAATTTTTTCTATAAGGAACATCTCCCTCAAGCACGCTATCATCTATCTCCGCCTTCCGGGCTGAAGTCTTGAACCAATGCCTCAAAATGCAACTTTGGCTGCCAAGAGCAATACATACATGAATCCCTCTTATCAGTCACTACAAAGGTTCCTCCACTCCCTCGCGCTCCTCTTTCTGTTAACTATGTAATGGAAAAGAAGGCTTCGGTGTTTCCAGAATATCAAAACCCCAAATTCTCTTTATTAAGGCCAACCACTTTCATCCAAGTATCCTCTATCTTAGGACATGACCCACAGACAGTGGAGTAAGTCCGCCTTTCCAGCTTTTGCATTTAGGGCATTCGGATAGATATTGTCGCCTCATTCTTATTAGGTATGTTTAAATGTGTATATGGCCCTATGAGCAATTCCTGAACAGCGTCTCACGCCACTGCACATTAGTCCCGTGGCTTTCCTTACTAATTCCATGCCTCTCCAAGATCTCCCCTCGTGAGGTCGTCATCCTGTAGTCTAATCTCCAAGCTCTAAAACATAGATTTGCCGTCATTCTCATTTGAATCCACACTATTAGAGGACTTGTAAATCTGACTGAGCTAAAAACCCTTTGGTTCCCTCTACTTTGCAGAGTGTCTTGAAGTCCTCTGACTCCCTCAACATTCCCAAGTTGGTTATATTGGCTTTACAGAAGTTTCTTCTAATCTGAGATACTGGAATACTGATTTTTGGAATTAAAGCTAAATGCACCTCAGCTAACTGAATCCCAGGGCATTAACTTTCCCGGTCCTGACTAAAAATATCTCTAGTGTATAGAACCCTATGTCCCACCACTTGTGAAACAAGGCATTCTCCAATGCCCGCTGGAAGGAAGGAGTCCTCTCTCCCACAAGGGTAGAAAAGGAGAGACAAACATGGGTCTCCTGAATAATTTCCTTACATGTCTCCATGTTGCTAGCGTATCCCTCAGGATGATGCTCTGTTTGACCTTCGGAGGATGTTTTCTGTAGGCAAATGGATTAAGGCCTCAAGGAAACGGTCTCCGCCAACTGAGAATTCCAAGTCAATATTAGACAAAACATCCAACCACCCACAGTCCTATATTGCGCCCACAATCCGCGCTAAGTTATACAACCGAATATGTCGGTAATTGTGGTGCCCCCCCTGTCCCCTCCCTGCTGTTAATTTCTTGTGTGACTAATCCTTGGCTGCTTTCCCCTCCAATGAATCTATAATGAATGATCCCCCTCTCAGGCCCATTCCCATCTTTGTGTTTCAGGTAGCTCGGGAATTCTGGAGTGGATATAGTAGTCGCGCAAAACTTATCATTTTGATAAGTGGACGCACCTAAGATCAAAGCGGCAGGTCCCTTCCCCTTTCCAATTCTGATTTTATCTTTTTGAACAGTGGACCATAATTCAAATTATATGTCATGCCTGATCTAAACCCTATTTTGATACCTAAATACGTAAGGTGCGAACTAACCACCTCGACCCCTAATTTCGCTCCCAAGCAGCCTCTCCTGCTGGGGAGCCTAACTGCAACACTGGCATTTGCTCTTATTAACCCTAAAACCCGAGAATGTTCCAAACTCCTCCATTGCTCACAGGACCTTAGCTACTTGCCGCTCTGGGTCCATTCAAAACGAACGAGCAGATCGGTCCGCAAAGCAGGTAAATTTTTTCCCTCCATCTTTCCTACCTTATCCCCTGAATCAATGGGATCCGTATCCAAATGGGGAATCGCAAGGGGCTCAAGATGCTAAGTTGATAATAAGGGCGACAAGGGCAGCCCTGTCTCGTACCTTTTCTGCAAATAAGATTGGCGATGACAAAATCCAGGGGTATTCACCCTTGCCTGTGGGACTTATACATGGCCATCTACTCTCGTAATCTCTAATACTCCTTTAATGCCCACCTTATAATAAAACCAACCCTAGCCAGTTCCAATTGACATTGTCGAATGCTTTTTCACGTCGATAAGCTATAGCGCTGGCGTCTTCCTCTCTACCTAGCTTGTTTCTACTTGTTCAGCACCGACAGAACCGTCCTATGTTTTTTAACGCCCGGACCTTCCCTGATGAACCCATCTGATGCTCCCCCTATAAGCTTCGGCAATTAACATCGCCAATCTATTAGCCATTATTTTTGAGAAAATCTCACATCCTGATAATCAGGGGAGATGGTATCGATATGATTGGTGGCGCCCCATTCGGGTCCTTCCTTTTTTGTGTAATACTTTTTATGTAAGCTTGTTGTCCCGGATGGTAGCATGGCCCTATCTTTGATGATTTTCTCCAATACTCCTCCTTATCGGGCTGAGCAGACGGTGATTTAAGAACCTATATAACACTTCTCCAGGAAGCCCATCAGGAACCGGTGAGCCTGTGTTTCGGGGCAGATTCCTAATTACCCCGCCGCCGAACTGCACAGTCCCTCCCTCTTCGACTTCTGCATTGAGAAAAGTCCCTATCTTGATCTGACAACGTAGGAGGGCATGTGTTCGATTTTCTCAAAAATTGTTTTCCTGTTTCCTCCCTGTCAAGGGTCAAAGGTGGACTGAGTGTACAGATTGTGATAATATTCTCCGGCAAGAGATTAGATTTCCTTGGTTCTCTAACCGTTATCCCCTCCCCTGATTTAAGACTTAAAATATTTGTTACCCCCCCTCCACCCTTTGGCCAGATTAGCTAGCAGCTTCCCCTTCCCGGTTTTGTTCCCACAAATTTGAATAGAGATACCTATATTGGTCATAGTAAAAAAACGACTCCATTCGTCCTCTGTTGTATATCAAAAATTTCTCTCGACCTCATCCATTTCTCTTTGTTTTCTACAGATGAATTCGAGAAAAGGATAGTATACGCCTGCCTCAAATCTGCGTTAGCCCCCTAAAAACTACTTTTTAATTTCTTCGTTCTTGCTGCCACATATTCTATAATTCAGCCCCGTAACACGGCTTGCCGCATCCCATAAAAAGCTTGGGTGATCTACCATGTCCCTCTTATCCCCAGCATATTCTTCCACCATTGCAAACCAATAGATCCCTTAAACAGCTCATCCACTCAGAAGGATGGCGGTTAATTTCCAGAATAAATATCGCTCCCTCTGGGAAAAATTCTCCCGAAGAGAAATAATCCACCGGTGAATGATTCCTAGATTACCATGTCCCCTATAGTCCCCCTTCAAACTCTCCCTACTATTTTTGAGTCTGCCAGAAGTATCCAACTGGACCAGAGTTTGTGGTCATGAGAGAAATGTGTATATTCCCTTCCGCCGGTGCAACTTTCTCCAAGTGTCTTCCAACACCTAATTTGTCACTGAGCCTGAGGGACAAGACTTCTTCCTCTTTCCTGAGGCGGGGCAAAGTATCCGCCCTCCTCCTATCTTCTGAATTTATGCATGACACAGTTTAAAATCTCCCCCCCTCAGTAGGCCCTCTTGTCCCCGTTGCGCTTTTTTAGACTCTAGATCCCAAAAAAACTTTTTGTCCTGCGTGTTTGGGCCATATATGTTAATCAGGTTGAATATCCCCGCCGGGGAGTCTATCTTCATCGTGAGAACCCGTCCCCATCATCAGATTCTGATGCAAGAAATGTGCATGGAGAGTTTTTGTGTATCAGGACTACACCCCTAGCTCCCCTCCCCCACAGCGTGCGATCCTTTAAGCCTCCCCCACCCATAATTTCTTTAATCGATAGAAATCTTTCTCCTCCAAGTGTGTTTCTTGGTACAGCGCAAATATCACCCTTAGCCGCTCAAATGCCCTCAGAACCACCATCATCCTCTTTGGGGAGAACGTAAACCCTTCAACATACCTAGGTAGCTATTTTTAATTTATCAGCCATTGTCCCTGTGTAAATGGACTACTCTGCTAAAGGACCAGGAGTAACCCCCCCCCTCCCCTAACCCCACTGAACCCCTGTAACCAACTGATAACTGTAGAAATCTCCCTCTAGATTTCCTTTCTCCTCTTGTGGTTTCATCTTTTTTCGCACATCTGTGTGTAGGCGAAATCAGCAACCTCACGCTTTCCATTCCCTAGCTCTATCTTTCCCTCCCGCTATGTTTTGCAGCAGTGGATGAAACAATAGAAACATCCCAACCAAGAGCCGAAGGGCCCTCCCTCCCCCTTAACCCCCTGTGCACTAAACAGAGTCACAAAGTTAGACACTAATGAACAAATGAACATAACCAATTAGACATTATCTTATCCCGTTGCCTCCTCATGAGTGAATCAAACAACTCCCGCCCCCTCTCAGGCGTGTAACCTGCGGAAAATCATAAGCAAATAGCTTTATCAAACACAGTCCCTTTCATCTCTTTCGTGGTGATCGGTAGCGAGACCAGGAATTAGAGTCTCCTGCGTTCCTAACCCTCTGGTGCACTCTACTGGACTGCCTGGAGATTGACTGACTGGAGTCCCCTTTTACAGGATCCTGTTGCTGGTTTGAAACATATGGTCCTTGAAGTATTTCCTCCATCGCCCTATCAGGCCTCCACCGCTGATGGCATACAACAGGTGACCTCCTGATCTGGAATAAATTTTCAGCACGGCCGGGAATTCTGCAAAATTGGAATGCGAATCTGCCTTTTTAACTAATGCAAGCTACATCGTGGAGAACAGCTTCCTTTTTCTCGCCACCTCAGCGGAATAATCAGCAAGAGGAGCAGTTTCTGACCCTTGAACATCAAAGCCCCTTTTTTGGCCGCGATATGCTTGTAAGAGGTCTGATTTAATCCGCAAAATCCCCAAATACCGAACAATAACTGCCCTTGGCGGCGGGATCATCCATCATTATATAATTCGGGCCCCGTGGGGGGGGCCTATCCTATGCCCCGCTCAACCTTATAGGAGCCTTAAGTCCAAGAATTTAGGGAGCTCCTCCCACAAATGTTAGGTTGTAAACCCTGCGGGTATCCTCGTTCAATCCTATAATCCCACATTGTTGCGGCGGGAATCTGTTTTCAAGGTCTTCTACCTTGTTTTCAAGATATTCCGTTCTTCTCAGTCTCTACCATAGAGCCCCCCGCATATCTAGCATATCATCCTCACCCCCCATTTGTTCTCTCCTCTAGTCAGCAATCGTGCTTTGTTCTTGTCAACAATCGACTTTAAAGCAGAAAAAGCCACTGAACCACTGCTGCAGAAACTGATCTAGCAACTACAGACTCTAGTGAGGCCAAGATGTCTGGTGTCAAGAGTTTTTAGCCACCAGCAATTGCCATGGTTTTGCAAGAACTGAGAGTCCTGGGACCCTCTCCTCCCATTCCTCCCCCTCTCCTGGGATATAGACGTTACCATCTTCCCCTTGGTCAGCTTTGTAACCCTGGGGGGTGAGCAGGGTGGCTGTCTAGCATGTGTACGTGTACAGATTCACTGTCCGTTAGGTCAGGTGTGGGAGCCCCATTCTTTTTATGGCACGAGGTGCAACGTTGTTGCCCTCGGGCCGCTCCTCCTGCAGCATCAGCCATCCTGGTAATAGAAGTGTCCCGGCTCGTCTATGACTCTGCTCCTCCTCCACTCCAGTGCTGCTGCCCTAAGTGACTTGGTGGGCTGCTCTGTCCTCTGTGATGGCCCCCCTCCGCAGCAGGGGGGGGGGGGGGGGTGGGGGGCGGGGTCTTAACTCCTTTTCGGCTTCAAGAGAAGTTCCACTCATCAAGAGCTGCCTTTCTGGTGGGAAGGGGGTTCGTCGCTAAATCGTCGGCACGTCTTGTATGGTGTTGACCAGCAACAGAGGGGGCACTGACCTGGCATACAATGGGGGGCACTACCTGCAACAGAGGGTGCAATACCTTGCTAGACAAAGGGGTTCCTTCTACCCGGCAACAGAGGTGGCACTAACAGGCTACAATGGTTGTTCGGCACTACCTGGCTACAAAAATGGGGGGCACTACCCTGGGCTAACAAAAGGGGGCCATCTACCTGGCAACAATGGGGGGCATCTAATACCTGGCTTAATGCCCTATAGAACACAAGGGGGCATCTAACCTGGCTAACAAAGGGGGGCATATAATATGTTTACCTTGCTACAAAATTTGGCTCTCACCTGGCTCAACCTACAGAGGGGGCATCTACCTGGGCACAAGGGTGCACTACCTGGTACAAGGGAGGCATCTACTTGGCAACAAGGGGCAAACTATCTACTAAAAAAACCTGCCTGTAAGGTACACCACCTGGTTAGAGGGGCTACTACTACACGGCCCTAACCACCCAGGCTATAGATGAGGTCATCTCAAACTGGCTTTCTACCTCCCCCACACCCCCCAAAGGCGAAGAAGGTTCCCACAACGAAAAACAAGCAAAAGCCGTTATGCAGTTAGTGTGGAGTGGGTGTTGGCTTTGTTATTTTGAAGGGGTGCGTGGCACAACACCCGTAGCCCGACAAGAAGGGTGTGTCCCCCATTGCAAATTGGTTTTCCGTCGGCACGCCAGCCCTCGCTGCAATATTTAAAAAACACACAAAACAAAAAAAAAGCGAAATAAAAAGAAACCAAATATAAACAAAAAAAAAAAACAAAAAACATTAGACCAACCAAAAACCCATAAACCCCACCACCTCATAAACCCATCCACCACCCCCCAACCCCCCCCACACATCCACCCCCCCACCCACCCCCCCCCCAGCCCCGACCCCCCCCCCCCCCCAACCCACCCACCCCCCCCCCCCCCACCCCCTCCCTCACTGAACACACCCCCCCCCCCACCCTCCCCCCCCATCACCCACCCCCCTCCCCCCCCCCCTACCCGCACCCCCCACCCCCCCCCACTCCCGCCCCTTCCCCCCGTCCCCCCTCCCCCCCCACCCTCCACCCCGCCCCCCCCACCCTCCACCCCGCACCATCTCCCCCCCCCCCCCACAACCGCACCCCCCTCTTTACCTCCCCCCCCCCCACCGCCCCACCCCCCCCCCCCCCCCACCCCCCACCCTCCCCACTCTACTCCACCCCCCCAGACCTCAATTTATCCTCCCCACCTCCCTCCGCTTACTCCCCCCCCCCCCCCTCCCTCGCCCCCCCCCGCCCTCCCCCCCCCACCCACCACCCCCCCCTCCCACGCACCCCACACCCCCCCCTCCCCCAACCGGCCCCCACCCACTACCTCTACCCCCCCTCCCCACCCCCCCGGACACCTACCCCCCCACCACCCCCCACCGCCCTCACTTACGCCCAACTCCCCCCTCTGCCCCTCTCCCCCACCATACTCCCCCTTCCCCACTCACACCCCCTTCCAGCCCCCCACCCAGCCACCCCCCACCCCCACCCCCCCCACCCCCCCCCCGCCCCTCACCCCCTCCTCCACCCCCCCCCTCCACCCACCCCTCTCCCCCAACCCCCTCCCACCCAACCCCCCCGCCAAACGACCGTCGCCCCCCCCCTACCCACCCTCGCTTCCCCGCACACCCCCCCCCCCCCCCCCTCCCCCCTCTCCACACCCCTTACGCACCCCCATCCGCCCCCCCCCCCTCCACCACACCCACCTCCCCCACCCGCCCCGACCCTACCTCCCCCCCCCCCCCCACATCCGTTCCGTACGCCATCCCCTACCCCCCCTCCCCCCCCCCCCACCCCCCCCCCCCTCGCCCCAACCCCCCCTCCCCCCACCCCCCCCCCCCGCCCCCGCCCCCCCCCCGACCCCCCACCCCCCCCCCCCCAACCCCCCCCCCCACCTCCACACCCCCCCTTTCCCCCCCCCCCCCCCCCCCAGCCCCCCCCAGCCTCACCACTCCTCCCCCCCGCCCCCACTGCCCAGCCCCCACTGGCCCCCCCAACACTCACCTAACCCACCGCCAACCCCCCACCCCCCACCCCCCCCCCCCCCCCCGCCCCCCCGCTTGTCCGCCCCCCAAGCCACTCCCCCATCCCCCCGATCCTCCCCACCCCTACCCCACCCCCCCCCCAATCCGCCCTCCACCATAACACCCATATCACCCCTCACCACCCCCCCCTCCACCCCCTCCCTACCTCAAGTATCCCACCTATTGACCCCCACCCCCCCCACGGCCCCCCCCCCCCCCCCACCCACCCCCGCCCTCCCCTTGCAATTAGCACATTTTTATTTGTTGACACCCCCGACACCCACCCCCCCCCCACCTCCTCCTCCCCAGCCACTCACTCCGCATTCCACCTCCCGCCAGGCCCACCCCACTAAACCCCACCCATCCCCCCCCCCACCCTTCGGCCCCCACTCCTGCCCCCCTCCCCCCCCCCTTCCCTCCCCCCCCCTCCCACCACTTACTCCCCCCTCGCCTGCCACCCCACCCCCCTCCCCTTCCCCCCTCCCGCCCTCCCCCCAACCCACCTCCCCCCCCCCACGCCCACCTGCCTCCCCCTCACACCTCTAAATCCCCCCCCCCTCCACCCCCTCCCCCCCCACCCCCCCCTCCCACCCTATCACCCACCACCCCCCACCCATCCCCCCCCCCCCGCCTCCCCCATAATTCCTCCCCACACGTCCCCCCCCCCCCCCCCCCCATCCTCCCGCCGCCCGAGGCTCCCCCTCTCCCCCCCCACTCCCACTCCCCCTACCCACCCCCCCCCGCCCCCCCCCCCCACCCCCCCCCCCACCCCCCCAACCCCCTCCTCACCACCCCTCCTCCCACCCACACACACGACCCCCCACTCCCCCCCCCCTACCCTCCACCCCCCCCCCTTCCCCACCCTCATCCCCTCCCCCCCCCCCTCCACCCCCCCCCCTGCCCCCCCCCCCCCCCCAGCCCCACCTCACCCCCGCTACCCCCCCTCCCCCCCACCCCCTCCCCCCCCCCCACTCCCCCCCCACACCCAACCCCCCCACCCCCTCCCCCCCACCCCCCCCCCCACCCCCCCCTAACTCCCACCCCACCCTCCCCCCCCACACCACTCTCCCCCCCCCCCCCCACCCCCCTCACCTCCCTCCCCACCCCCACCCCCCCCCCCCCCCTCCACACACCCCTACCCCCCACCCCCTCGCCCCCCCCCCACTCCACCCCCCACTCCCCCCGACCCCCCCCCCCCCCCCCCCCCCACCCTCCTCACCCACCCGCCTCCCCCTAACTCTCCACACACGCCCCTCCCCCCCCCCCCCTCCCCTTCCCACTCCCTCCCACCCCGTCCCCCCCCTCTCCTCACTACCCCCCCCTTCCTCCCGCCCGCCCCCCCCACCCACACACCAACCTCTCCCCCTCCCCCCCTCCCCTCGCCACATCCGCCCCCCACCTTCCCCCTCCGCCCCCCCCCCGCATCCCCCACAAACCCTCACCCACATTCTCCCACGCCCGCCACCCCCCCCACCACCCCCAATCCTCCCCCAGGTCCGCCCCTCCCCCCCGACCCCCCTCCCCCCCCAACACCCCCCCCCACCAAC
Organism: Phyllomedusa bahiana; assembly: GCA_025379985.1. Lineage (NCBI taxonomy): Eukaryota > Metazoa > Chordata > Amphibia > Anura > Hylidae > Phyllomedusa > Phyllomedusa bahiana. Next base: position 159,180 of record JAODAL010001500.1, on the reverse strand, counting down.
ATCCCCCCGCGACTCCCCCCCCACCCCCATCCCCCCCCCCCCCACAGTCCCCCGCCCCTCCCCCCCCCCCCCCCCCGCGCCCCACCCCCCCCCCCCCACCCCCCCCCCACCCCCCCCCTCCCCGCCCCCCCCACCTCCCCCCGACCCCTCCCCTCCCCCCCCCACCCCCCACACACACTCATCCCCCCCCTTCCCCCACCCCTCCCCCCCACCCAACCCTCCCCCCCCCCCCCCCCCCCCCCCCCCCCCCCGTCCCCCCCGCCCCCAATCACTTCCCTCGCACCCCCCACCCCCCTCACCCATTTCACCCCCCCCCCCCTCCTCCACGGCCCCCCCCCCCCCCCCCCCCGCCCGTTCCCCTCCCCTCCTCTCACCTCCCCCTCCGTCCCTCCAACCCCCCCCCCTTCCCCCCCCCCCCCCACACCACTACCCCACCCTCCCCCCCCTTCCCCCCCCCCCCCCCCGACACCCACCCACCCACCCCACCCCCTTCCACCCCCCCCCCCCCACCGCCCACCCCCCACCCCCCCACACCCCCACCCCCCCCCCCCCAGCGCCATTACCCGCCTCCCCTCCCCTCCTCCCACCCCCGCTCACCGCCCCCCACCACCACCCCAACTCACCCACCCCTCCATATCCACACACCGCCCCCTCCCCGCCCCCCCCCCCCCACCTACTCCCCCACCCCCCATCCCAACCCTCCCCTCCTCACCCCCCCCCCCACACTCCCCGCCCCCCGCCCCACCCCCGCCGCCTCCACCCCCCTCACGCCCCCTCCCCCCGCCCCACCCCATTCCTCCGCGCCCCCACCTCCCCCCACACGACCCCACCCACGCCCACCCCCCCTCCCCCCCCCCGCCCCCCCCACACCCCCTCCCCCCTATCCCCCCACTCATCACCCACCTTCCCTCTCCCCCCTCTATATCCCTCTCCCCCCCCCCCTCCAAACGCCAACCCCCCCCCACCCAACGCCTCCCACCCCCAACCCCCACCCCCCACGCCGCACCCCCCCCCCCCCCCAAGACACCTGCATATAACAATATACAACAGATAGGCCAACATCTTCTTACAACGGATGTAAAAGTAGGTATTGAGTTAGTGAGGAGTAAATCCTGGCAGCTATAGCCACGGAGTTCCAGCTGAGTGTTTAAGTTTGGGTTCATGGCCAAACAGAGAAGCTGATAAATAGTGAAGACCGGCCAGGGTGTACACCCCACACACCATAGACCCAAAGAACAGAATGGGTGAAGAATAGAAGGGCTGTGACTCTAGAGAGAACACTCCTTATTGAGCGATAAACCTCCAAGAGGGAAGTAGAATAAACCGGTAGATATTTGTGGGTAGCGTACTAAGAGTCCTGAAGAGAGGCCCTATTGGGCATGACCGCTACGCCAGAGGAGAATACTGAGGTGGTGGGGATCAGGTGTGGAGTAGACTAGAGGGAGTCCACCAGCAGAAGTGTGGCTGCGTTGGAAAGATGTACCCTTGTCTGATGTGCCGCTAAAAGAGATGTAATGTACACAAGTGAAGTGCCGTGAGAAAACAGCCGGAAATAAGAAAAAAAAAAAGGAAAAAGGAAAAAAACGAATCCAAAAAAATTGAGAGTGAGGGAAAGACGGAAAACGTTCACCTCCAAGATAATCCCTGCTTCCAAGACTCAAAGAGGGTGTTGACTACAATTAATTGTCTCATATACGGATTTCAACTGCCTTCAACATATCAATAAGTTTTAAAAATAATTCATCGTTCCAGGGTTCCTCTTAATATAATACCTTATAGATATTCCTCTTTCCTCTCGTCAAATTCAAGATCAACGCCAAACCCGTGTACATGGCCAAAAACAAGTTAGTCTCCCGAACAATTAATGCAACATCGAGCAATACATAATAATTCAAAAAACCTTTAATGTAATTTTTCCCTTCATTTCCTATCCAAGAAAAAAAAAAAAAAAACAAGATCTTATCACCACGAGTTAGGAGGCAGCTTTAATTCGTCATAGGGTTGAATGCGCACAAACAAAACTTTTTAACTTCACCATAACACAAATTTTTAAAAAAAATCTGGGTACATAGCAAATTTGTAGTCCATCCATTTTCACTGAAAACCACACTAACGAATCTCAGGTAACGACTGACCGGACCCACAACAGAGGAATAACTTCAGGAAAAAGGAATAACTTCATTGCGAAACGTCGCAGGGCAAGTGCGCATCAGCTCAGTTGCGGGTCCGGTCAGTCGTACCTGAGGACTCGTCTCGGAGTGGTTTTTTCAGTGAACATTGGATGGACCTACAAAATGCCTAAGTACCTCCAAAAATTTGGCTGTATGGTGAAGTTTTTGAATGTGGTGACCTTTTTGAACATTACATAAAGGTTATTGAAAATATTCCTGTATTGCCAGGGGAGACGCCGCGGTGCATTGGGGGCGAGGGGATTGTGCGTTGTCTACAAATTTTCATCAATTCTTTTTATATTTGCCAAGCACCGGTGTCAAAACATCACCACTGGAAACATCAACATCTTCAACCAGTTCAACACAGCACCTCTTACCATTGTAGATTATTCAGCATACAGGGGGAACAACAAAGGGAAACGAAGAGAGAAAGATAAGAGAAAGACGAAAGATACGGGACCCCCTCTCATCCAACCCAACCGAGAAAGTGCGACAGGCGTACTCCTTTTCCGCTGCCCCCCATCTCCCCACAGCAGACCAAACGCTTGCAAACCGTGAGAGCAGAGAAGATGTTAGCCGGTGATAGAGAAGCAATTGGACAAAAAGAGGAAAGAGATCTCTTCTTTAAAAAAATAAAAAAAAAAAAAAAAATTAATAAACAAACAAAAAAAAACTTCTGAAGAGAAGCAAAATCAGAAAAGCAATGTATTTGGTAATAGTCTTTACTTACCTTTGTTTCATGTTAAAAGCTAATCAATGTGGTGAGAAAACCCATTTAAAGCCACACCAGGCTCAGTTCTCAGAAAATGGCTTTGATCTCCATGAACCTGTCGCTCTGTGCAATAAAACTTGTCCAGCTTGTCAGCTACATCCGGGTCCCTGTTGTGAAAATAGCAAGTAGAAAACTTGTACTTTATGGCTATGCAGAGCCTTAGGTGATAGATTTACACTGGACCCTCTTATACCACAACCTCTCTCACTAACCTGGTCTATTACTCAACAGTTAGGGCCCGTTTATACGGCACAGGACAAATACTGGTTGGTTTATCCGACCGGTATTTGTCATGTTTTCGGCCGTGCACACGGCCACCGGGGGACGGCTTTTCTCCACGGTAAGTGGAGAAGAGCCCTCCCCCTTCACATAGACATGTTCTTCTACCGTCCGAAAACCGGTCGGAAGAATGAACATGTTCTATGTTTTTCAGACCGCCAGCGGTCTGAATAACCTCCAGGCGTAAAACCCGTGCTGTTGGGACTGCTGCACGGATTTTCCATTAAAGGGGTTTTATCGGTTGAAGCATTCGTGCTCTTCAGCTAATTCTATGAGATTGAATTTGAAATCCAGGGGCGAGTCTCTTCTCTCAGGAGGCGTGTCTCTCCAGTCAGGAGGCGTGAGACTCCAGTCAGCAGGCGTGTCTCTCCTCCCAGCAGGCGTGCCTCTCCTCCCAGCAGGCGTGCCTCTCCTCGCAGCAGGGTGGTCCTTCCTCCCAGCAGGCGTGTCTCCCCTCCAGCAGGCGTGTCTCCCCTCCAGCGGGCGTGTTCCCCTCCCCGGGGCAGGCGTTGCTCCCTCCCAGCAGGCGTGCCTCTCCTCTCAGCAGGCGTGTCTCTCCTCCCAGCAGGCGTGTCTCCCCTCCCAGCAGGCGTGTCTCCCCTCCCAGCAGGCGTGTCTCCCCTCTCAGCAGGCGTGTCTCCCCTCTCAGCAGGCGTGCCTCTCCTCCCAGCAGGTGTGCCTCTCCTCCCAAAGGCAGTCTCTCCTCCCAGCAGGCGTGTCTCTCCTCTCAGCAGCCTTGCCTTCCTTCAGCAGGCGGCCTCTCCCTCCCAGCAGGCGTGCCTCTCCTCCCAGCAGGCGTGTCTCCCCTCTCAGCAGGCGTGTCTCCCTCTCAGGCAGGCGTGTCTCTCCTCCCGCAGGCGTGCCTCTCCTCCCAGCAGGGTGTTATCCTCCAGCAGGCGTGTCTCTCCTCTCAGCAGGCTGTCTCTCCTCTCAGGAGGCGTGTCCTCCTCTCAGCAGGGTGTCCCCTCCTCAGCAGGCGTGTCTCCCCTCTCAGCAGGCGTGTCTCCCCTTCAGGAGGCGTGTCTTCCTCTCAGCAGGCGTGTCTCTCCTCTCAGCAGGCGTGTCTCCCCTCTCAGCGGGCATTGTCCCCCCTCCCAGCAGGCGTGCCTCTCCTCCAGCAGGCGTGTCTCCTCTCAGCAGGCGTCCCTCTCCTCTCAGCAGGCGTGTCTCTCCTCTCAGCAAGGCATGGCTCTCCTCTCAGCAGGCGTGCCTCTCCTCCCAGCAGGCGTGTCCCCCTCTCGCAGGCATGCCTCCTCCAGCAGGCGTGTTTTCCTCAGAGGCTGTCTCCCTCCAGCAGGCGTGCCTCTCCCCAGCAGGCGTGCCTCTCCTCCCCAGCAGGCGTGTCTCTCTCCCAGAAGACGTGTTCTTCTCACTGAAGAGCTGTGACACATCATTCGTATTTGCAGTAGAAAGGGGGAGGTTGTCTGGGGCAGAACAGATCTGCAGCCTCCTGCATGCTTCTCTTTTGTCTGCAGAGCCCTTTAAAGGGTCCACAAGCTCCTTGCTGTGCTTTTAACCAGTTATACACACAGCCTACTGATGAAACACATGTGAGGAATGCACCTGCCCCCCCCCCATTCTGTTATCAGGCAGGAGTTTTGTAAAAAGGACCGTGTTATATGGGGGGAAACCCACGGGAAAGAAACCCACTTTTTATATGGGGGGATCTAGGGTTTAAAAAAAAACAGTCAGAAATTTAAATCCAGATCATTCACCTTAGAGCTAGGAGAGGAGTATACAGCCAGCACCCCCTCTCACATAGCGGTTTTACTTTCGGTTTTAACAGCTCAAGGGGAGAAAAACACAGAGTGTGCAGGCACCCCAAATCACAGCGCAGCGGCGTGTGGGGGGCCGTTTCCGTCTGGAGGTTTCCCCCAAACAGGCAAAATGAAAGTCACCAATCCGGCGGGGGCGGGGCCCCGGTTTCCAGGGTGGAATTTTGTCCGGGGGGGGTTGTCCCGCCTAGCCAATCACAGAAAAGGGGACGAAATTCCCGACTAGCAGCAGCAGAAATAAAAAAAACAGATGCCCCAAAAAAGAAAATTTATTCCCAAAACCAAAAGTGACTGAGGTAATGCAACCCAATTAAAAAAAGTGCTTATTTTTACGCCCCCAAAATTGGACATGATTTTTTGTAGCGGGGAAACCCCCTTTTTAAAGGGTTTCGTGTAAAATTTTGTAAAAGGGGGTTTTTCAGCCGTTTTTTAAAACCGAAAACCGGCTGAAAAACAGGCCGTGGGGACAAGGCCTTATGCTGCCAAATTGCACAAGTAGAGATAAAAGGGGGATCATTGCGTAAAAATGATCCTAGGGGAACCGCCATTGTGAAAACAGCATAAGGCTTTCCCTTACAGGGCCCGGGGGAATTTTTCTGTTCGTTTTTTTAACCCGATTTCGGTTTTTAGATCTCCCAAAAATTTCCCTGCAAATCATCCCCATAAAACCTCAAAAAAAACCCGAGTTGTAGTTACCCCAGCCCCAATTTTTGGCGTGGGAATTTTTAAATCTAAAAAACTAGATAAAAAAACTTAGAACATGTTCTATAATCCGTCATATTTGACTTAAAAGGCAGATTATAGACTTTTGCAATTAACGGGAAACCCCCTAAAACAAAAAAACCTTGACTAAAAAGGGAAACCAAATGTTAAAAAACTGGGGTTTGGGTTCTGATTTTTAAACCGACAAGTATCTTGACCTCTGCTGTGTGGACATAGCCTTATCATTAGTGTCGAGCGATTTTTATCGACAAAGTTGAAATCGGCAAGGTTTTTATGGTGATCGAAAAATTTTCCGTCATGCGATTTTTAAGGTTAAAATCTGAGCATCATCTATTTTAAGATCGCGCCTTTTTTTTGGCGCCCTTTCCCGTATTTTTGGGGGGCCGCAAATGAGATTACAGAAGGCAGGGGAGATGTGTTTTTGCGAGTCATGACTGGGTGTGTATGGTTGCGATTTGGCCCGGAAAAATCACATGACCTCGTTTACATTTGAACCGCGTTTCCTTTTTTCAGCCTCATTTCTCTAACATCTCATAGGGATAGGGGCCTGTGTTCTGCCTGTGGCCAAACCGCTCAGCGAAATTAGTCTATTTCTGCACAGAGAAACCTCTCTTTTTAGCTGTGATCCTTCCAATTTTGTTTTCATTAGAGATTTGAAGGGTTTTATGTAGTTAGCTAAGGGAAATTTTAAAAACAGGGATCTACCGCTGTAAATTTACGGCGGTGGGGGCGGGGGGGGGGGCCCCCCGGGCGAAAACAGACAACTCTTTTCAAAAGAACACTTGGGTAAAGTTTTACCAAAAAACTTTTGTGGTTTGACATTGTAGGGAAATATCTTTTTAATTTAAAAGTTTGCTATTGAAATTTTTTCCTGGATATTGGGCACCCCCGAACTTATAATTGGTTTAAACATCATTTCAAATTAAAATTCAGGGCCTTTTTTGTTTGCTGCAAAAAATCCCCTTTTTTTCAGTATACATTTTAAATAGGTTTTTTCAATTTTTCCCATTACACCTGTGACGGGTTTATATAAACCCCCTTGCAGTTAAATTACAATCCACCCAAATTTTTGTAGTCAGCACAGGTTTTTTGTTCCCAAAAATACCGTGTATCGTACGAAAACACACGGGAAAGGGGGTTTTTTTGACTTTCCGCCACCCAGCTTTTTCTTTGGGACCCCAGCATCTACGAAAAATTTTTAAAAAAACCGCAATTCATATTCACCAAAAAGGTAAAATTGGGAAAGGGGGAAAAAAAAATACCTTTTTTATATCAAAACATAAAGTTACGTGTTTTTTTACTTTTGCGCACCCAGAAATGTTCATAGACGGGGGGCCATCTACGAAAATTTTTAAAACGCAATTCTATATTAAACCAAACGGGTTTGAATTAAAAGGGTTGCAAAAAATCCCGTTTATTATATCAAAACATAACAGTTACGTGGTTTTTTGACTTTTGGGGCCCCCCAGCCACTGCCCATTGACGCCCAGCACCTACGAAAATTTCAAAAAACCCAGAAAATTCCCAAAAATTTAAACCCACGGGTGAATTAAAAGGTAAAAAAAATACCGTTTTTTAAATACAAAAATAACAGTTACGTTTTTTTTTTGATTTTTGGCACCCAGCATTTTCTTTGACGCAGCATTTACGAAAAAATCTTAAAACGGGAAAATTTATATTCACCACAGGTGAATTAAAAGGGTGCAAAAAATCCCGGGTTTATTATACGAAAACATAACAAATACAGACATAACGGGACCCCTTTTTTCCCCGGCATTTTTTAAATGGGGGGGTTCCATGCAGGTTTGGGTTTCAATGTGGGGGCCCCAGGCAGGTAATCAATGTCGGGTAAAAACAAAAAAGGGGCCCTTTGAAAGACCCCTTTTTTTTCCAGGCATTTTTTAAATGTGGGGGTTTAAAGCAGGTTTTTGGGGCTCATGCTGCTTTCCGGGACGGGAAAATTAAAAGTCCATTTTCAAGTAACATGATGTTCAAATCATACTCCCTTTTCGGGCCCTTTTTTAAAAATTTTTGGGGTAAAGAGGTTTTAAAGGGTAAAGGCTGTGGAACAAGACAGGATAGGGGAAGGGTGGGGGAATTTTTTTTTTCTGTGCCTTTTAAAACCCTAAGTGGTGTTGCCTAAAAAATGTAGCCGTATCCATTTGCTTTTTGTGGATTTTTTTTTCCCCAGCTTTCCACCCCTTGTTTGGGTGAAAATTTGGAAGGTTTTTTTGCTCCCCCAAAAGATTTTAAAGGGTCATCGCGCAAAAACGATGCTCCCCAAAAATCAAAAAAAACCCTTTATCGTACGGCCGCCACTTTTCGACTATCGTTTTCGATCTCGATACCCCAACGAAATTTCGCCAACATAGTTATTTATTTTATTTCCTGCTTTTTTTTTTTTTACTGCCCTTTTTTACAGCTGTAAAAAATAGCGCCCCCCCCAGTGCTTAACATTCAAAAATCACATTCCGAATAAACCTGACGTGGAAAAAATTTTTTTAAAAGAAAATTTTTGAAAACCCCCAATTCGGCCCTTTTTGTCTAAAAAAATTAATAAAGCGGGTGCACACTAAAATATACTTTTAAAAAACGCAAGCTTTGGGTGAAACACTGAAAGGAAAAAAGCCCCCCCTTTTTCTATGGCAGCAATAAAACAGTCATATGAAAAAAGTTTGGGCACCCCTATTAATCTTAATATTTTTAGTTCTAAATATTTGGGTGTTTGCAACAGCATTTCAATTTGATATATCTAATAACTGATGGACACAGTAATATTTCGGATTGAAATGAGGTTTATTGTACTAAACAAAATGTGCAATATGCATTAAACCAAAATTTGACCGGTGCAAAAGTATGGGCACCCCAACAAAAAAAGTGACATTAATATTTAGTAGATCCTCCTTTTGCAAAAATACAGCCTCTAGTCGCTTCCCGTAGCTTTTAATCAGTTCCTGGATCCTGGATTTAAGGTATTTTTGACCATTCCTCTTTACAAAACAATTCAAGTTCAGTTAAGTTTGATGGTCGCCGAGCATGGACACCGCTTCAAAGTATCCCACAGATGTTCAATGATATTCAGGTCTGGGGAATGGGACGGCCATTCCAGACATTGTAATTGTTCCTCTGCATGAATGCCTGAGTAGGTTTGGAGCTGTGTTTGGGATCATTGTCTTGCTGAAATATCCATCCCCGGCCTAACTTCAAATTCACCACTGATTCTTGTACATTATTCTGAAGAATCTGCTGATACTGAGTTGAATCCATGCGACCATTAACTTTACAAGATTCCCGATGCCGACATTGGCCACACAGCCCCAAGCATGATGGAACCTCCACCAAATTTTACAGGGGGTAGCAAGTTTTTTTCTTTAATTTTCTGTGTTTTTTGGGGGCGCCTGATAACGCCTTTTTTATGACCCCAAAAACTCAATCTTGTTTCATCAGTCCAAGGGCCTTTCTTCCAAAATGAAGCTGGGTTTCCCAAAATTGGGTTTTTTCATACCTCAGGCGACTTTTTGTGGGTGCTTTCAGGAAAAGGCTTTTTGCATCACTTCCCCTACAGTTTCCTTGTGCAAGTGTGCTGTTTGTTGACCCTGCCCTTAAAACCATCTGCACAAGATGATGCTGCAGCCTTTGGGGGTGGTCTGTGGTTTTCCACCTTTTTTTAACTTCTTTTTCTCCCTTTTTGTATTTTTCTTGGCCTGCCCCCTTTGGATTAACAAGAATGTCCCCCGTGTTCCATTTCCTTACTATGTTCCTCCATGGAAACTGACGGTTAAAAATTCTGAGAAACTTTTTGTATCCTTCCCTGAACAACTAGTTGAACAATTTTGTTTTTAGTCATTTGAGAGTTGTTTTGAGGACCCCTGATGCCCCTTTTCCCGGAAATTTAAATAGGGAAACACTTGCAATTGGCCCCTTAAAACCTTTTTTCATCTTGGATACACCTGGCATGAAGTTTTAAAACTCAGTGGGTTTAAAAAACCCAAAGTGTGCTTGAAAGTCGTAAAAAAGTAGTTAGGGGTATTCAAATCAAAAAATGATAAGGGTACCCCAAATTTTTTTCACCATTAAAAAATTGGTTTAAAACATATTGCAAATTTTGTGTTGACAATAAACCCTTTTTTCAAACCGGAAATATTACTGTGTCCATATTTTTTAGAATTCAATTGAAATGGCTTTGCAAAACACCCCAAATTTAGAAAAAAAAAATGATTAAAATTAATAGGGGGGCCCAAAATTTTTCAATGACGTAAATTTTATTCTTTAAGTTCCCCCTAAGACTAGGTTCATCGGCGTCGAGGCCTCGTTTTTGAACCCCTTTTTTGCAGGGTGAAACAAGAACCATTTTACAATGAATAGCAATGGCGCTTGATGGACCCTATTGACTACAATGGGGTCTGTCAGAATTCTGCCGTGTTGTCCATCATTTTATGGGAAAAAATTGTGTGCAGATTCCAAACAGAACAGAACCTGCAATGTAAACGTGCATCAGGCCTAAAAAGTGGGAGCACAATGTCACAATGCTTCACCCATTCATTCAGCCTGGATGAAATACTGGCAGGGAAGAGGTTAATTGAGGTTGGTGCATTAATAAAGCAGCTGCAGCATCTTGTCTAGTGACATCGGCACTGTATCCACTATATGGTGTGCATGAAGGCTGCAGATCAGGGTGGTGTGCCCATTAATTTCAAAATACTGCTAATATAAATATCTTAGTTAAAGGGTATTCCGGCATACAAAACTTGACTCCTATTTAAAGTATATGGTAAAAAATAAAATCCTCAATAAATAGTGATGAAATATTTCCAGTAGTTATCTGTCTAATAAGTCATAAACTACTGGCCCAAAACCTGATGTTTATAACTTGTTGCCAAGGGACACAACCTGTAGTTCAGTCTCAGCTTTCTGGTCAGTCATGCTGAGTTCAAGCTTTTAGGCTATGTTCACAGGGCTTAATTGCAGGACGTATTTCGCCCCGCAATTACGCCGTGTGTACGGGGGTCGGCAGCCCGCCAGCCCCATAGACATGCATTTATACCGCCGTGAATAATTGACATGTCACTTCTCTCCCAGCTCGCTGTATTGTCCGAGCGGGGAGAGGAGACGTAATCCATAGTTCTGTATGAGAACTGTGGATTACCGTAATGACTGGGATGTATCTAGCCCCGTATTCAGCACAGTACACCGTGAAATACGGGGCGCGATACGTCCCAAAATAAGCCGTGTGAACATAGCCTAAGGGCGACATGTGTGAACGGGGCTGAACCAGAAGTCTGGCGTCTTTTCAGCCCGACATCTAGCTCAGCCCTGTTCGCAATAGTTTTAAACCTGCCGCACACCACCCTTTAAAAATGGTTTACATGAGCCAGAATTGTCGTTTCTGCACTAGAATATGCCTGATGTATGACCCACTGTAGAGCAGGTTCCTAAATCAGGCGCATTCTACACTATTTTAATGTGCACAAAAATTGGCATCTAAACGACAAAAATCATACATGTCGCCCTAAGAGTTCGAATCAGGCTTGGACTGACTCATATGGGAGCAGGGGAAACCCCTGGCGGGCTACTGGGAATGGTAGGCTCTTGGGCAAGGCGGGTCTGAGGCTGTTTTTAAGGAGAAAGAGAGGTAGAAAGCAAGCGGCGGAATGGAAGAGTCATGTACAGCAGCTGTATGGTAGGCCTAAAACCCTCCACTGGTCAGCTCAAAAAATTAGCTCCACTGTTGGGCCAACAAAATCTCCCCTGGTGAGTCCCAAGAACCAACTCCACTGGTGGCCCCAAGAATCAATTCCACTGGTGGGCTCCAAGAATCAGTTCCACTGGTGGGCCCAAGAATCAGCTCCACTGGTGGGCCCCAAGAATCAACTCCACTGGTGGGCCCCAAGAATCAACTCCACTGGTGGGACCCAAGAATCAATTCCACTGGTGGGACCCAAGAATCATCTCCACTGGTGGGCCCCAAGAATCAACTCCACTGGTGGGCCCCAAGAATCATCTCCACTGGTGGCCCCAAGAATCCTCTCCACTGGGGGACCAAGATTCAATTCCACTGGTGGGACCCAAGAATCATCTCCACTGGTGGGCCCCAATAATCATCCCCACTGGTGGGCCCCAATATTCAACTCCACTGGTGTGTACCAAGAATCAACTCCACTGGTGGCCCCAAGAATCAATTCCACTGGTGGGACCCAAGAATCAACTCCACTAGTAGGGCCCAAGAATCAATTCCGCTGGTGGGTCCCAAAAATAAACTCCACTGATGGGTCCCAAGAATCAACTCCACTGGTGGGCCCCCAGAATCAGCTCCACTGGTGGGGACCAAGAATCAGCTTCTCTGGTGGGCCCCAGGCATCAACTCCACTGATGGGCCCCAAAAACAACCTGCTGAGAAAGCAAGAATAAATTTCCCAACTTTTTGGTCCAAAAAAAATTTCAACCCGCGGGTGAAAAGGCAAAATCAACCCCCACGGGGGCCCAAAGAATCAACTCCACTGGGGGGCCCCCAAAGAATCAACCCACTGGTGGGCCCCCAAAATCCACCCCACTGAGGGGGCCTCAAGAATCAACACCACTTTTTGGGCCCAAAGGGAATCAGCTCCCTGGGGGGGTCCAAAACCCAAACTCCACTGGGTGGACCCAAGAATCAAACTCCCCCTTAGGGGGTGGCCCCAGAATCATTTCCACGGGTGGGCCCCCAGAATCATCTCCACTTTGGGGCACCCCAAGAATAAAGCCCCCATTGGGGGGCCCCCCCAAAAAATCATCTCCCCCTGGTGGGTCTCAGCATCAACTCCACTGATGGGGCCCCCAAAAAATAAACTCCCCCTAAAAAAGGGCCCCAAGAATCAACTCCACTGGGGGGAAACCCAAGAATCAACTCCACGGTGGGAAAACCAAAGAATCAACTCCACGGGGGCCCCAAAAACACCTTTCCACTGGGGGGCCCCAAAAAATCAACCCACTAGAAAGGGGCCCAAAAATAAATTCCGCGGGTTTGGCCCCCAAAAAATAAACCCACTGGGGGTTTCCCAAAAAATCAACTCCACTGGGGGGGGCCCCCAGAATCAGCCCACGGGTTTGGGGACCAAGAACAGCTTCCCCCTGGGGGGCCCCCATGCATCAACTAAAAACTGAGGGGTTCCCCCAAGAAAATAAACCCTCTGGGTTTTTTTCTGGGAAGCAAAAAAATTTCATTCCCCCAGGTTCCCCTGGGGAATAACTCCCGGGAAAGGAAAGCAAAATCAACCCACTGGGGGGCCCCTAAAAATTTCAACTCCACTGGGGGGCCCCCAAAAAACCCAACCCCACGGGTGGTCCCAAAGAACCCACTTCCACTGAGGGGCCTCAAGAATCAACACCCATTTGGGGGGGGTCCCAAAAATCAGCTCCATTTGGGTGGGGTTTCCAAAAACAACTCCACTGGGGGGGTCCCAGAATCAACCCCATTTAGTTGGCCCCCAAATAAAGCTCCACGGGGGTTTGGCCCCCAGAATCATCTCCCTTGGGGCCCCCCCCAGAACCCTCTCCACTTGATGGGGCCCCCAGATCACTCCCATTGGGGGGGCCCCCCAAAAATAAACTCCACTGGTGGGTCTCACGCATAAACCCACTGAGGGCCCCCCCCCCCCCCCAAAAAGGACAAAAAAAAACAACCCACTGGGGGGGTTTTCCCAAAATCAACTCCCTGGTGGGACCCAAAATCATCTCCACTTGGTGGGCCCCAAAATCATCTCCACGGGGGGCCCCCACGCATCAACTCCACGATGGGTCCCAAGAATCATCTCCACTGGTGGGCCTTAATCTTGAAAGCGGTAACACTTTCTCCCAGTTGGTTATGCTACTAATTGTTCTTTATTTTTATGTGAGTTTTAGATTTTATTTTTTTTAACGAGGGAATAAATATATATATTTAACGCAAAAGGGTGGCTTTAAAAAATAAGTTTTTTAGCTGAAAATAAATTTTTTGGGGTTTTGGGGGGGGGAAGGGCAAAATTGCATTTTGGGCCATTTTACTTTTTTTTTTAATAAAAAATTTTTGGTTTTTTTTTTTTGTTTTTTTTTTTTTAACCCTTTGCGGGCCCCCAAATAATGGCAGTAAAGAGTTTAGGGGAGCGGGCCCCATTTTACTAAAATTCCATTTTTTGCTTTTAAATTTTCGTAAAAAGGATTTAAAGGGCCCGGGGGATTAGAGTGACCCTTTTATCCTGGCTTTTAGAAAAGGGGTGGCCCGTACAATACAGGCGTTTACGCATATGCGGGCTCATCAAATCATCGGGGATTTTACTATTATGTCACTTTTTCCCGGGGGAAAAACCCTTTCTTGCCATTTTATCAAAATTACCCCCTTTGCTACGACCCCACCTATCAGATACCGGTTTAAAAATCTACCGTTTTTCCCCCAAAGAAAGGAAAACCCCCCCCCGATAAAAAAAGACTAGCGGTGCCCTTAGGGAGGTCGCCTTTTTGTAAACTTACCCCAAAAGTAAGACGAGAAACGGCCTGATTGACTTCCTGCCGTGCCGGGATGGGGCCACGGGGGGCCCGGGACAGCGGGGAGGCGGCGCGGCGCGGGAGACGGAGAAAGCGAGGAGGCGGCGGGGCGCGGGAGGCCGGAGCAGCGAGGAGGCGGCGGGGCGCGGGAGACGGAGAAAGGGGGGGACCCCCAGGTAATGTTTTTTCTGCCTAAAAGCGGGCCCCTAAACCTTTCTACACCCGGGCCCCTATACCTTTCCTACGGGGCCGCCCTAAAACCTGCCTCCCAGCGGGCCCTAAAACCTGTCTAAAGCGGGCCCTTTTAACCTTTCCTACAGAGGGCCCTATCCCCTGCCCTACAGCTCCCCCCTTTTTACCTCCCCTACCCCAAACCTTTATACCTGCCTACACCCGACCCTAAAACCTTTGCCAAACCAGCGGGCCCTTACCTGCCAAACAGCTGGCCCCTATACCTGCCAAACGCCGACCCATACCTTTTTCAAACACGGGCCCCTTTATACCTGCCATCGGGCGGGCCCTATCCCTGCCTACACCGGGCCCTATACTTCACACCCGGGCCCCTTTAATACCATGCCTACAGCGGGCCCCCTATACCTGCCTCCCGTTTCCCCCTTTTACCTGTCTACATTTTGCCCATACCTGTCTACAGCTGGCCCTATACCTGCCAAAACCGACCCAAAAATTTTTTTCCTTCTCCGGCGGGCCCCTAAAACCTGCCCTGTAAAAGACAAAACCCCAAGTAAGATTTTATTTGGATTTTTTGGGGGTAAAAAAAAAGGGTAAGGGACCCGGGTCAAAACCTAACGGGGAAACACGGAAGAAAAACCCTGTTAGAAAAATTACCACAACCACGGGGGAAATGCATAACACAGTGAAAAATTTAAAAATAAAATCATCCAGGGTGATAAGGTATGTTCACACAGCGTTTTGCGGTTCGCACAAGTAGGCGCCGCAATACATCTGCTGTTAAAAGTAGGCACTGGCCAATGCGTACTTTCAACAGTGCAAAGGCTCTGCCTCCTATTAGCATAGTTTTTTTCAGCGTGTAAGCACCCAAAGTGATGTCACTTCTTCTTATCGGTGCACAGAGCGTGCCGGGACATATGAGCATTTTACATAGCACTCAATGAGTGCTATGATTTTACCGTATTTGTGGGCTATACTTTGGCGCGCTTAGTCACTGAAGTACACCACGCAAATACGCCACGTGAACATACACTAATACTGGACAGGTCAGGTCTTCTTTATAACCATTCTCCACTCTGACTATTTTTCTTTTTTTTTTTAACTGTAAATTTTTCTTGAAAGAAAAATTTTACAAATACAAAGCCGTGAAGGACTGCAGAAAGTATTCAAAAGGATGCAATCCAAGCATATCAATATAAACAATGTGTAGTACAACAAAGATCCAATTTACAAAAATAAATCATAATTTAAGTTTTCTAAATATTGGCTCCGTCTTTGCAATTATGTTGAAGGGTTCCAACAGGCGGCAATCTACACATAAACTAACAAAAAAACAAAAAAAAAGGAAGACAGAACATAACACAAAAGGAAAGAAAAGCTCCCATTATTATGTTTGCAATCCAGCCATAACTAAAGTAAGGTTCTAAAGATCATGAACAATGCAATAAACATCCCAAGGTCTCCAAATGAGGTCAAAAGAGTCCAATTGGTTATGAGACAGGGCAGTGAGGTATTCCATATGTCTAACTTCCTTCAGACAAAGACACAAATCATGTTTAGTGGGAATAGAGGCTTGTTTCCAAAATTTAGCGATCAGACACTTGGTAGCTATCAAGATGTATAGGAAAAGTCTGCCCAATTTACGCCCTAGAGGAATATAAGGAATATTAAGAATAAAAGTTTTAATGTCTGATGATCCACCAAATCCGCAAAGTGAAATAGTTTGCGGCTAAAGCGTGGTCTCAACTGTTCATCCGCCCGCCCATCCATAAACAAAGGGTGAAAGACAAATGACACTGACTGTTTTGCAATGCCAGGTGCTGCACATATAACCTTAAAGGGGTTGTCTTACTACAGACATTGATGGCACATCGCTGGGATATGCCATCAATGTGTGAGAGGTCAGGGTCTGACCTCAGGGACCTGCAACTATCTTCTAAACGAGCCTCGAAACGTCTCTGTTAGGAACATAGAGGTGGTCAGGACTCTCCCATAGACTTGAATGGGAGTTCCGAGTTTAGCAGAGCAATAATGATCGGCTGTAATCAGAACTCCTATTCATGTTAGGGGAGAGCCCACCAGTCTCCTTCAAATGGGGAGTTTTGTGGCTCTTAGAGATATGGGGAGGTGGGACTTGGCCATCAATATTGATTGCATATTCCGGGCATCCAAAAACGCGCCTCCATTTTGGGAAACTACAACCTCATCAGCATTTATATAATCTAAAACGTAGGCATGATGGGACCGTATTTCCCAAAACGCTGGAGGGCCGATTTGAGGATTCTGGTAATGTATCCATCATTGTCTGTATTAACAACCCCTTTTAAAGGGAACATCTGCAATTCCAACACTCCCTGGATAACAGGGGCACTATCCGTTTAATAAAGCTGCCCATTCTTTCTGGGCCTGGTTTTACTGCAGCCTCTTGTTATATTCTTGCTGTAAGGAGATGATGTGGTGTAATTCCTCATCATTGTAGCTTCTGTGGGGGAGGGCTGGTTTACGGGAAGTAGATGTAAGTTCTTGGCTCAGTATTAGAAATTGCATAGGAAATCACCTGATCCAAGTGACAGCACTTAGGACAGCAATGTGCTTCTTGTTTGGAAATTACTGGCATGTGGTGAATGTAAGCGCAACACACCCAAATTTTGGGGGTTTTTTAAATAAAAGTAGCAGCAAATCTGTAAAGTTTAACAAGATCCCCAGCATTCAACAATTACAGGTGTCTTTTCTTTTCACATTTGCTGCTTTTTTTTCTTAAAGTGGTAGACTTTTATAGCATATTGTGAAGAGATGTTTTATCAAAGTCTAATAGGTGTGGGCCTGGAACCCGCAACTCGGGACCAGGTTCCCAAAAGTGTCATCCCGGAATGGAAAGCTGGTTGGATGTGCCTGGCACTCTCCATTCTGTCCTATAGGACTTCTGAGTACAGATGAACACGACGCTCACCTCATCTCTCATAGAACAGAATAGAGAGTTGTACGCAGGTGCATCTGGCTCTCCATTCTGAGTCCAGACTTTTGGGCACCTGTACCTGAGTTATCTGCGGATTCCAGAGGTTGGGGTTCACCGAATAGACGGGATAATCCTAGTGAAGCAATAAAAGTCTTATGGAAAATCCCTTTTTAGAAAAAAAGCAGCAATAACAAGAAAAAACACCTGTGACCTGCACCTGTCAGACTTTGATGGCACATCCTAGCAATATGCCATCAAAGTCTATGGTGGCAACACCCCATTATGTACTCTCATTAAGTGGCACAAATCACGTATCATGCAGCTTATCAGCAATGCAGCACATACGGGTGAGACAAGGAGAAAGTGCGCTCCTGCAGTAGGTGTTGCTTGCCTAGGATGATGCTTTTTAGACTGGACACTATCCCTGATCCATCTTATTTCCGTTGAAAGGCCCCTTTCCTATTACCCCCGTACCTTTCACGGGCCTCCGGTTTTATCAGGGGGCCCCACGTTGGATCAGTGGGGCAGTCAATTACCTTAAAAAACATCTTAAATGGGTTTTCTTATCTAGCTATTTCACAGAGCCTGCTTTTTGCAGGTAGCTTCAGGCTACTTCCCATTCAGACTGTAAGTCATTCAGGACACAAGACTACAGAGCTCTAGAGGGTTAACGTTTGTCATAATTTTAAATGTGAGCAGTTTCAGAATATTGAATGCATCTGCCATACAGTGTCAGAGTATTCACCTCTTCTCAGGCATATATCATCTCAGAAGGAACTGAAAACAAAATTTTGCTCGAATCCATGGGTGGGAAAACAGAAAGTCCCAGAGGGCATCTTTATTAGGAACTAAAAATGAGGAAAAAAAAGAAAATTTAAAGGTTTTTTGGGCCCTTGGGGTATTGCCTCCCCTTTTTTTCAAAAAAGCTTTTTTATTTTTGGGTTGCCAGACGGGGTTATTTTTTTTTGGGGTTTTTAAATTACCACCCAAACCAGATTTTTCCCCGAACCAAAATTTTTTAAATCAACCTTTTTTTTTTTTCCCACTTTTCCCTCCAAATTTTTGGGGTATTGGCCAAACCCCCCCTGTAGGTTTATGGTAAAAAAACCCCCCAAAGGCCGGGAAAGGTTTGCCTACCGCTTGGGTTTTGGCCTTAAAAGCCAGTAAATGGGAAAAAGCCAGACCGGGAAAATGGGCCTACCGTTTTGGGGGTATTGGAAACACTGCCCTTAGGTTAAAGGCCAGACCAGGTTAAAAGGTTCCGGGCCCAGAATTTTAGGACACCCCGGGGGGGCCTGCAAAAAAAAAAGCCAACCGGGGGGGGGGCCCGAAGCCCCGGGAAAAGGTTTCTCCGGTTTTTGTATGGTAAAAAGGTAATGGAAAGGGGGAAAACCCCGGTTTGGTAGGTTCTACCCCCCCTGTATGACCCCTGAAAAAATAGCAGACCGGGGAAAGGGGTGTGGCCAGCTTGTGGTATTGGCTCTAATGCCTGTATGTATGACCGGGGGAACACCAGACCAGGAAAAGGTGGCCTGACCCAATTTTTGGTTTTGGGCCTTTCCCCCATGTGCGAGAAGAACGGGAAAGGGTTTTGGGTTTTTTGGGCCAACTTGTAGTTTTATTTTAAACAGCCCTTTTGAAGTGCAAAAAAAAGCCGCCCGGGAAAAGGGGTCCTGCCCCTTTGGAGGGCCCACCCCGGGAAATTTGTGCAAAAGGCAAAAGGGGAAAAGGTTCCTGCGATTTGGGGGACCCCGCCCTGAAAGTTGTGCAAAAGAAAGCCCGGGAAAAGGTTCCCTGGGGAACGGGGAAACCCCAACCCCTTTTTAGTTGCCTGCAGGGGGAAAGAGCAGGGGAAAAGGTTGTCCTGGCCAGTTTTGGGTTTTGGCTCTACACTGTTGTATGTTACCCCCAGAAAAAACCGAGCGGGGAAAAATGGTAAGGGGCCGCGTTATTGGTATTGTGATGAAATCCCCTGAGAAAAACACCGCCGGGGAAAAGTTGCCGGGAATTGGGGTAACCCTTTTGGGGCCCTTATTCAGCCTGAAAAACGGGGACCAGGGTAAAGGTGGGGCTGACCAGATTTGTGGTATTGGCCCCAACCCGTGTAGGACCCAGAAGAAAAGGGGGTGGTGGGCCGGAAAAATTTTTTTTTAAACCTGCCCTGTTTTATGCCCTTTGCAGAAAACCCAACCAGGGTAAAGGTGGTGCCGAGCCAGTTTGTGGTTTGGCCTTACCTGTCCCTGTATTTGACCTGCAAGAAAACCAGCCGGGAAAGGGGGGAGGGGCTGGGAATTTTTAATTCCCCTGATTTTTTTTTTTGGGAGAAAAACCGGGGAAAGGGGTTGGCCGGTTTTTGGCTCTAACTCCCCTGTATGTATGACCTGCAGAAAAAAAACCGAAAGGGGTAAAGGTGGTGCTAAACCGCCTGTGGTAGGGCCCCAAACGCCCGAGGGGGGAAAGGCCGACCGGGGAAAAGTTTTTGGGAAAAATTTTTGGGGTTTTGGACCTCCCCGAGGCCCTCAGAAAAGGCCGGGAAAAAGGGTTTTGGGCCTGCCAGATTTTTTATTTCACACGCCCAGGTAAAATGGGGCAGGAAAAAGGGGGGAAGGGTTGGGACTTGGGAGGCAAAAGTTAGTGCCTCAAAAAAACCCCGGAAAGGGGGAAAGGGGGTTTTAAAATTTTGGGTTGGGTTTTTAATTTGGGGTATTAAAAGCAAAAAAAACCCAGCCGGGTAAAGGTGGGTGGGGAACGGGATGGTTTAATTTTTTTGTATGTGGGAAACCGCCGGTAAGGTGGTCCTAGAACTTGGGTTTGGGTTTTCCCAAGTGTATTTCCTAAAAGAAAGCAAAAGGGGAAAGGGGGTGGGGTTTGGGGGTTTAGAAAACGTGTTGTAAGGGAAAAAACCCCCAGGGAAAAAAGGGGGGCCTGGCCCTTTGGGGTTTTGGGGTTAACCCCCCCGTATGTGATTAGCCCCAAAAAAAGGTGGTCCTCCAGGCCTTTTTTGGGTCTACTTTCCGATTATATTTTAAAAAGAAAAGGCCGACCTAAATTCTAAGAGTTATTTTAATCCTTATTAAAATCGAAAACCCCCCCCGGGGGAAAATTTCCGGGCCCCTTTTTTGGCCCCCACCTTTTAGCCCCAAAGAAGCGGGGCCCCACCAAAAAAGGGGTTGAGTTTTTTTTGGGGGAGGGTTAAAGCCTTTAGTGGGGGTAAAAAACCCAAGAAAAAAGGGTATTTTTGGGCCGGGATTTTTTTGGTTTCCTCCGTTAAAATGGAAAGAAAGAGATTTAAAAGGGGGGGGCCAACGGGTTTCTTTAAAGCCTTTTAAAAATTTAGAAACCCAACAAAGGGGGTTAAAACGATTTTTTTTGGAGAAAAGGGGAGAGGGGGGGAAAAAACCCGGGGCAGGGTAAATTTTGGTGGGGGAAAGCGTTTTTGGATTCCCCCCTTTTTTTAAAATTCGGAAAAGCCGCAGGAAAGGTTTTCCAGGACTTTTTTGGTTTAAATTTCCCTTATTATACCTCAAAAAAAGCCAAAAAAAGGGGGCCTGAAGTTTTGGGGTTTGGGTTTTAAAACCTCCCCTTATTTTTGCCTGGGGAAAAAGGGTTTTGGTGGGCAAAAAAATTTGGTAGGCTTTTGCCCCCTTATGTTGCCGCAGAAGCGCCAGCCCGGGGTTTAAATTAGGCCGGGGTATTGGTTTAATCCCCTGGGCCAAAAAAAAACCCCAAACCGGGGAAGGTGGGTTTGGCCGATTTTTTTAAAAACCTTCCCCCCCTTAAAATTAACTGGGGGCCCCAGGGGTAAATGGCCCCTTAAAGGATTGGGGTTTGGGTCTCCCCAAACCCTTTGTAGACTCAAAAAAAAAAGGGTTTGGTTGCCGACCGATTGGGTATGGTTTAACCCCCTGTTTTAAAACCTGGGGAACCCAGAAGGGTGGTTCCTGACCAGTTGGGGTATTGTTTACACCCCCCCTTTTTTTTTGGGGGAAAAAGGGGAAAGGGGGGGGTGCCGGAATTTGGTAGGAGTCCTCCCTGTTGTTGGCGGAAAAAACCCCAACCCCCGGGTTTTTCCTGGGGGAAAATTTTTTTGGGGGGGGAAAATTGTTTAGGAGATTTAAAAAACCCAAAGAAGGGTAAAGGTGGGGTTTGAGGGGGGTTTGGATTGGGTCTTCCGGTATGCCTCAGGCACCCGGGGGTTAAAAGGGGGCCGGGGCCGCTTTTTGGCCATCCCTTTATTAGACCCCAAAAACACGCAGGGTAAAGGTGGTGTTGAAATTTTTTGGTATTGGCTCTACATCCTTTGAGACCTGGGCCCAAAAAACCGGGGGGTTTTGGTGGGTGAGAATTTGGGTATTTTTTAAATCCCCTTAAAGTTGCCTAGAAAAAAACCGGGGAAAGGGTTGGGGGGGGGGTTGGGAAAAAGGTTACCCCCTGTTGTGACCGAGAAAGGAAAAGGGGGAAATTTGGGGAAATTTTTTTGGGGCCCATAACGGAAAATTTTTTTAAAAAAGCCAGACCAAAAGGGGGTCCGAAACCGGGGGTTTTATTGGTTTTTGGGCCTTTTATGTCAAAAAACCCCAAACCCGGGAAAGGTGGGTAGAATTTTTTTTTGCTTAATTTTATGTTACTAGAAAAAGGCCCGGTTTTAAAAGGGGTCCTGACGTTGTTTTTTGGGTTTAATTTTCCCCCGTTGTATGATCAAAGGGCCCCCCGGGTAAAGGGGGTTTGGGGAATTTTGGGGTTTATTGCCAAAAAGGTTAACCCCAGAAAAAAGCCCCAACCGGGAAAGGGGTTCCTACCCGCGGGTTTTTGGGCTCATTATTATAACTGAAAAACCGGGGGGGGGGGGGGGGGGGGGGGGGGAAAAATTCCCCAAAACTCCTGATGTATGCCCAGAAGAACACCCAGCCAGGGAAAGGGGTTTTGCCTGAGCCAAAGGGGTTTTGGCTAAAAACCCTGTTTTGATGACCTAGAAAAAAAAAAGGGAAAGGGTCCGGCCAATTGGGGTATTGGCCTCCTGCCCTGATTTGCCCAAAAAAACGGGTCATGCTTTTGGGGGGTTTGCACTGCCTTAAACGATTTAGAACGGGCCGTCAGCCCAATTTCATAATGTCATCAAAATGTTTTCTAAAGATTAGGGAAAAAATTTTTTTAAAATTTTTTTTATTTATATTACCTATTGTATTATTTTGGGTTTACACATATTCTTAGGATTGTATTTGACATAATATAATTGTTCAATCGTTTTGATTCCGCTGCCTTTGTTTCATGCATAACCACATGAGTAAATTGTATTTTTTTTTTTGTGTCCTAAAGTGGGGGGCCGCCCTTTTTGTTTTTTTAAATTACATTGCCAGCGCGGGGATGACCCGTCCCCTCTCTTTCAATTAGCTAACCGCCCCCTTTATGACGTGTGTGTTTCCGCGCGGATGCAGGCTCGCACGGCGCGCGATACATGCAGCTTGTTTTTAGCGGTGCGTGGGGTTTTTAAAAATCCATCATTCCCATTACAAAAAAGGCAGCTTTACCCTGAAAAATATCCCCGAAAAAAGTACGATTGAAAAAATAGTTTTAAATAACTCAAAAAAAACTCAGTAAAGAAACCCCTAAAATTTCTTGGGGGGGAAAAAAAATCATTTAAAGGGAATTTTCCCCCCTTGAACAAAAAATTTAAATTTAAAAGGGGAGGGGGGGCGAAAAAAGAGGGAATAATTTACTACCAGGGTTGGGGGACCCTTGCACTTTCGTTACCCTGTGTTGTTAAAAAAAAAAATTTTTGATACATGGTTTGGATGTGTTTCGGAAAAAATTTTAACGGAAAAAGAAAATAACAATGGCGTGGATTAATTTGTTTCCCAAAAAACCCCCACGGGGGTTCCTTTTTAAAACTCATTTTACTCTTTTTAAAACCTTCAAATATTGTCATGTCAATCTTGACCCCCCAAAATGCAAAGAACCATTATTTAAAACTATATCATCCTATGCACCCCAAAAACATCCAAACACCACCCTCCTTTAAACTTTTATCAATTTCCGCAGCATTTTATAAAATTTTCCCGGGTCCAACACGCCGTTAAAATACCTAACATAATACAACTCTTTTTCTTTTAATAAACCAATACTAAAGGGGAAAATTTTTTTTCATTTTTCTTCCAAAAACCTCCCTTTTAAAAAAATATTTTATTTAAAAAAAAATCCTTTTTTAACCCCTTCCCCAAATCAATTTTTGGGCTCTCCCCAATAAACGCACCCATTTTTGGGGGGTAGTGCATAAGTCATGTCCTTTTTAGGTCCTAGTTTGTGAGAAACTCCTTGAAAAGCTAAGAGTGTTGGCAAGTGTATTTAACTATTTGTCAAGCTCTATGTCTGGGCATGGGATTTGTATCAGAAAATGGAACTCTTCTCTGTTAGGCTGCGTTTACACGGTAAAGACCAAATACCAGTCGGAAAAAACGACCGGTACTTAGTCTTTTTTGGCACAAGGGGGTGGCTTTTTCCTCGGTTTTGCGGGTTTAAACCCCCCCCCCCTTCGAACCCAAAGTTCATGTTCCCGCACAAAACCCAGGCGGAAGAATGAAAAGTTTAGTTTTTCGGGGCGGCCCCGGGGGTTTTTAAAAAAAGTCCGGCGGGAAAAACCATGCAGTGGGGACTGCTTCACATTTTCATTGAAATCATGGGAGCGTTGCTTGTCATTTCAGCGGTTTGTAAAACCGCAAACCCTTGAAAAACCCGACAAAAAAGCTGTCGTGGGACGGAATGAGACTAAACAAATGTTTAAAACTAAAAAAACCATTAGGGAATACCCGTGGTGCCGTTTGCCAGAAAACTATTGACCCTTTAAAACTTTATATTAAAAAAGACAACAGGAAAGATCCATGTACAGACAGAAAGTGTGACGATGATTCTTTAACAGTCACACCCGGTATAGGGTCCCCACACAGACGCAGTGTCTCACAAGAACACAAACTCCCTTCCTTGCCTCTCCCTCTGTATTTGCCCGGGCTTGATTTTCATCACCTTATGTACTAAGCCACAGTTATTCATTTGGTCGCTTGTCTCAGCTTGTCCTTTTTGTCAATTTTTTATTTCGTGACTAATGACACAGTTCTCACAACACTTTCTTCATCCAGTCTGTATAGCACTCAAGATCTCTGCTGTCATTCACTAGGAACACTCCTTGTTCAAGGGAAAATTAAAAAATTTTAAAAAGGGCCCCGAGGCATTTAGTCTGTTTTTGCACTATTTCATTTTTTATTGTGGATACTACTGTTCATCCCTTTGCGGATTGCGTCCCTTACGTTGATTTTCTTCCAGTTTATGGGAAGGGGTGCCAACATTTTGCTATTTTTCCCGTAAAAAAAAACCTGCGTGTAACAGCAAACAGAAGGAGAGAGGGACTTGTCTGCAAGGATTTTCACTTTACAATGGAGGAGGAAGGAGACAAAAGTCAAGGGACGGAGATGTTGGTGGGGTGGAGTACTGAGAGTGGGGTTATGGTACATTGTAGGCTTCTGAAGAGATGAGTTCTCAGGTCACTTTTGAAAGTTGTAAAATGGGGGGGGTCTTGTTTTGGGGGATAGTTCCGATGTGGGGGGAAGCACGGGAGAAGTCTTGGAGATGGTTGTGTGAGGAATGTTACAGTCAAAGTAAAAAAAAAAGAGCAAATTCTGGAAATATTTTTCAGGTGGAGGGTTTGGGAAGGGTTTGGGAAGGAATAGGATTCCCCAAAACAGCGGGCTTGTGGGACTGGGGGAAACGTGAAGCCCCTGACGGTTTTTTAGCTGTGAAGCGGTTAGCTTTGAGGGAAAGATGATGACCCTGTTTTTTTCAATGATTTTTAGAAAAGGGGAGGAGAAAAGAGGATAGGGGGCAATAGAATTAGGGATCCTGGCAAGCAGGGACTTAACATGCGGGTCAGAGATGTAGAGTTGGGTGTCATCAACATATAAGTGGTACTGAAAGCCATGTGATGCTATGATTCCACCGAGGCCAAGAGTATAGAGAGAGAAGAGTACAGGGTCCAGGACAGACCCATGGAGGACACCAAAAAAGAGAGGGTAAGATGAGGTGAACTTGGTGATTTGTTCTGGTCTTATATTATGTATATGAATCCCTTTGATTGTACAGTGCTTCTAAATTAAAAAAACTTGCCCCTTTATTATGTATAAGCAAATTGAGCCCCAATGGTTCCACAAATGAGACGTCCGGGCAAAATTTTTTGCGTAAACTCTAAAGTTGTCAGTAAAAAATTTCAGTTTTGACATAGACGTCCCTTCTCCCCTGCCATCTTTTTTAATCCAGGAAAAAGTGTGAACAAACTAGAGTCCTTTGGGTGTGAGCACAGGGCTTATCTCACAACCCATTTATGCGCTTTGAGGTTATATCAGGAGTGATGGTGACTGGGGTGAGGCACATGTGTTTTGGTGTGCTGATAATACTAGTACGTGGTTTAGGTCTGTCTCAGGGAAAATCCAGGTTCTTTTAGGGTTGATATTGCAACTTCCGGGCACATTATATTTATAGCACATTTTTTAAGTAAGATTTGCTTGCGAAATTCGTGGATATCCTGGGTGTTGGTCTGTATATTACCACAAGGTTGTTTAGTTTAGAAAATCCCTTACCAAAAACCTTCTAAGGCTGGATTCACACAGGATATTAGGGGACCAGAGGAAACTATGGTGGGCCTTTGGTTATGGTGGGGCCCTGGGTATGGCAGCCCTGGGGCTTGTTTTCAGATAGAAAGGTAGAGAAAGAGGGACAGAAACCAAGAGTCATGCAGTATGTGCAGTACCTGTAGGGTGGGCCCCAAGAATCAACTTCTCTGGTGGGCTCGATAAACAACCCCACTGATGGGCCATAAGAATGATCTCCACTGGTGAACCCCAAGAATAATTTCCACTGGTGGACCCCAAGAATAATCTCCATTGGTGGGCCCCAAGAATGATCTCCACTGGTGGGCCCAAAGAATCAGTTCCACTGGTGGGCCCAGGCATCCCAATCCAACACTCTTCCTGGCAGAAATTCGGAGGACAACCACAGATTTCTGGCACGTTTTGTCTTCTTTTTTTACATTGATTTTACCTGCTTCTAAGGATGCTGATTATCCCCATCCAAGAGGGCTAATCTGCATCCTGTTTCTTTTTACATCACATAAAACATCATGTGGTGCATAAAAAGTGCACCATGTTCCTGAATAGTGCCAATCACCAGTCAAGCCAATGGAATATATTACATGCGTTTTTGACATGTATTTTGACATGCAAAACACTCTTTTGCATAAAACTTTGCAGAAAAAATTGGGGTCTTCATTAAGTAAAACATATATTCATACACTAAAACAAAGAGCCAGGGCTGAGTGCAATACAACAAGGTCAAACACTCACATGAATAAATCTCAAAAACATAGCAAGAAAGAATTTGGCCAAGCTGTACTGTATCTGCACCTGTAACAAGGCATGCTGCGCTTTTGCCTTGGGAAAAAGTGGAAGGTAATGGCATAACCGCCACAGGGATCCTCGGAGGCACAGTGCGTTCCTGAGAGTAACCCACAGCATCATCAGGGCCGTTCCTAGGGGCGGGCGAGGCGAGGTCAGCCATTGACTCTGCGCAGCCGTTGTAACACGACAGCGCAGAGTCGCTCAGCAGCTGCACACTCGCTTTGCAGCTGCTGGTACAGGGAGGAGGCAGGACGGATCGTTCCCGTCCTGCCTCCTCCCCTGTATCACCATCGCAGGGGGCGCTCAGCTTTCACCACGCCCCCTGTGACGCCACCGAGGAGATCGCTGGGAGCTGCGTGCAGCGTAAGCGGCGTGGTAACATCACGCCACTTAAAACTGCTCTCAACCCCGGAGCTGGACGCGGGGACCGTGGGATTGTGGCATGGTGAGTAATTTTTTTTAATTTTATCAATAGCTACTACCTGGCTATGGGGGCACTGGCTTTCTACATGGGGGCACTGGCTGGCTACAATGGGGGCACTGTCTGGCTACAATGGGGGGCACTGTCTGGCTACAATGGGGGCACTGTCTGGCTACAATGGGGGCACAGCCTGACTACAAGGGCGCACAGCCTGGCTACATGGGGCACGCCTTGCAAAATTGGGCACTGCCTGGCTAAAATGGGGGCACTGCCTGGCTAAAAGGGGGGCACTACCTGGCTACAATGGGGCATCTACCTGGCTATAAGGGACATCTACCTGCCTATAGGGGCATCTACCTGCCTATATGGGCATCTACCTGGGTATAAGGGACTACTGCCTGGCTATAGGGCATCTGCCTGGCTATAAGGGCATCTTCCCGGCTATAAGGGGCTTTCTACCTGGCTATAGGGGCATCTACCTGGTCATAATGGTCACTATCTGACTATAGGGGCATCTACCTGGCTATAAGGGGCTACTTCCTGGCTACATGGACTAATACAATGCCACAGGGGCTACTGTCTGGCTACATGGGTTACTACATGGCTACAGGAGCTACTACCTGGCTACATGGACTACTACATCGCTATAGGGGCTACTGTCTAGCTACAGGGAGCATATTACATGGCTACCATATGAGGTGATATAAATGGGGAGTTTTTTGTATAGAAATAGGAATTGGTAGAGAAGTGCTGATAAATTGAGGAGTCTAAGATGTTTGTTTTGTAAATTTTACAGTGAAGAGTTTTGGCGGCCCGGGGAAGGATATGGCGTCTGGGACAGATGGAGAAGAAGAGAAAGAGAACAACTCTTCAGAGATGTCTCCTGTAAGTGCCTGGATGTAACTTTACTCTAATCATTTATATGTCTGCAGAACTTGTGTACAGCTGGTATCCAATACTGTATGGTCACTGTGTGGGGGTAATGTTAGTTGTAGTATAATGGTTTATACTCAGTAATGGTCAGTTTGTATTATTTGGTCACTATGTGCTGGTGATATGGGTTTTTAGGATATTTTCCCATTTGCCTTTATTCTGGTTGGGTTTTGCGGTGTTTATTTGTTTAAATGTAGGACTATTATTTTAGTAGTTTTATACATAGCATATTGTGTTAAAGCTTTTTGTATATTTTAGATTTGGTTGATGGTGATACACTGCGTCGCAATATGTGATGGGAGAGGTGAGGCAAGGTCTTCACCTCGCCCTGAGTGAAATTCAGCCTAGGAACGGCCCTGAGCATCATGGTAGGGACAGACTGTCTATGATCACATATGCACCTAGGCAGGGCCCCAGCAGCCCACATACAATATCCGCTGACAAAATTTCCCTTGTTCTCGCACCTCGCCACTTTCTAAAATAAACAACACTATAAAGGTGCTTTTACACGGAGCATTTTTGGTGCCTTTTTTATGTTTTTGGGTGCGTTTTTGTGCATAGAGGCAGAGTAGTTAATGCTGTACATTTCTGCACAAAAAAAAACATCAAAAAAGCACCAAAACCGCTCTGTGTGAGAGCTCCCTACATACAAGCAAGAAAAAAAACAGTGGTGCAGAGAAACCCCTCATCACAGAGTCAGGTGAGCACTTGCTTTACAATCGGGACAAGCCTACACTGACACTACATAAGCACCAGCAAAAACCTACAACCCCACCAATCACATCCCAGTAGTCAGTCACCATCACATGAATACAGCACTGATTCAACACAGAAGTAAAATTTTACCCTGACAGCAGGGACTCAAGGAGACGTCATCTCTGATGGGAGTTGTTTTTCTCTCCTTTTCTTCTGCTTCTGGCCCAAACCTCCATGATGTCTCCTGAGAGTCGTTCCCTTTCATATCTTTCTCTGTCCAGAACAGCATGCAGTGTCCTCTTCTAGTGGTCACTACTCGTCCCTGTAGAATTTACCACAAATACATCTTAGGCTCCTCTCTCTTCCAGCACTTTCCTATCAATTCCCCAAATAGGTATTTTTAGACCCAAAAATTAGAAATTAAAAAATGTAGATAAGGGGGCATGTAAATAGTTAGACCCCCATTGGGTAGGCAAATAGAGCCTTCCTCCATTAATTTGGTAGGTAGACAGGCCCTTCCCCCCAGTAATAGCCAGGTAAGCTGGGGCTGCCCCCATTTAATTAGCCAGTTAGCTAGGGCTGCCCCCAGTTATTAAACCGTGTTTCCCCGATATTTAAGACTTTACCGGTGTCTTGGGGAGGTCGCCTAATGTAAGACTACCGGAAAGTAAGACTAGCGCGGCCTGATGACGCCCACTGCCTGTGCCGGGATGATGGCGCGGGAGGCCCGGAGCAGCGAGGAGGCGGCGCGGGCGGGAGCCGGAGCAGCGGGGAGCCAGGAAAGTGTTTTTCTCCCTACAGCTGGCCCTTATACCTGCCACAGCTGGCCCTATACCTGCCTACAGCTGGCCCTATACCTGTCTACAGCTGGCCCTATACCTGCCTACAGCTGGCCCTATACCTGCCTACGCTGGCCCTATCCCTGCCTACAGCGGGCCCCTATACCTGCCTACAAGCGGGCCCTATAACCTGCCTGCAGCCGCCCCTATACCTGCTACAGCTGGCCCTATACCTGCCCTATATAAGACATACCCCGAAAGTAAGACATTACTGGGATTTTTTGGGGGGTTTAAAAAGAAGTAGACGTGTCTTACTATCGGGGAAACACGGTAGCCAGTTAGCTAGGGCTGGTCTCAGTAATTAGCCAGTTAGTTAGGGCTGCCCTCAGTAATTAGCCAGGTAGGGCCAGTAATTAGCCAGGTAGGGCCAGGGCCAGAGCCAGTAAGTAGCCAGGCTGGGCAATTATGTAGGCAAGCAGGGCCAGTATATAGGCAGGCAGGACCAGAATATAGGCAGGCAGGACCACTATGTAGCCAGGCAGGGCCAGAATATAGGCAGGCAAGGCCAGTATATAGGTAGGCAGGGCTAGTATATAAGTAAGCAGGGCCAGTATATAGGCAGACAGGGCCACTTATAGGTAGGCAGAGCAGTAGATAGGCAGGCAGGGCAGTATATAGCCAGGCAGGGCCATTATATGGGCAGGCAGGGCTGATATATAGGTAGGCAGGGCAGTATATAGGTAGGCAGGCAGGGCAGTATGGGGCAGTATATAGGTATGCAGGCAGGGAAGTATCTAGGTAGGCAGACAGGGGCATTTATATACCAGGCAGGGCATTTATGGGGCAGTATATAGCCAGGCAGGGCAGTTATAGCCAGACAGGGCAGTTGAAGCGTATATAGCCGGGGCAGGCAGTTTTGGGCAGTATATACCCAGGCAGGGCAGTATGGGGCAGTATATAGCCAGCAGGGCAGTTTTGGGGCAGTATATACCCAGGCAGGGGCAGTATATAGCAGGCAGGGCAAATGGGCAGTATATAGGTATGCAGGGCACTATGGAGCAGTATATAGCCAGGCAGGGCAGTATGGGGCAGTATATAGGTATGCAGGGCAGTATGGGTCAGTATATACCCAAAGCAGGGCATATGGGGCAGTATATAGCCAGACAGGGCAGTATGGGCCAGTGTATACAGGCGGGGCGTTATACCAGGTGGGGGCAGATGGGACAGTTATAGGTTTCAGGGCAGTAGGGGGCAGTATATCCCAGGCAGGGCATTTATGGGATATTAGTATGCGGGGCAGTTTGGGGCGTTTTATAGCCAGCAGGGTAGTAGGGTCATTATGGGTTGCAGGCATTATAGGTATGCAGGGAAATAGGGGGCAGTATATGGTATGCCGGAGTATATAGGTATGCGGGGGCAATAGGGGCGTATATGGGTATGCGGACATTGGGGGGAAGTATATAGGATGCAGTGCAGTATATAGGTTTTGCGGGGGCAATAGGGCGTAATAGGTATGCGGGGGCAGTTTGGGGGCAGTATATGGAGGGCAGGCAGTATGGGGCTTTTTAAAGGTATCAGGCTTATTAGGTATGCAGGGAAAATTGGGGGCAGTATATGGGTATGCAGGGCAGTTGGGGCAGTAATACCCAGGCGGGGGTAGTTGGGGCAGTATATGGTTTCGGAGGCTAGTAGTTTAAAAAAAGTAATAAAACCAATATTACCTGAAGTCTCTGCCTCCTCCGGGGGGCCCGCTCACTCCCGGGTGGGGGGGCGCGGAGCAGGCGCGCGATGAGTCATCACATCACGCGCCTGCCCCGGGCCTCCTGGGAGCTGAACAGACGGGATCAGTAGATCCCAGCTGTTCAGCCTCGGCTGTTGCCTGCACCGGCAGCGGCCGTGATGGCTGCATGGCTGGGTCGGTGACCCGGCCGTGCAGCGAGGGGGGCCCCTGCGACCAGTGCGGCCCCTGTGCGTGTGCCGTCTCGGGGTCCGCCTAGGGGATAACACCGGCCCCCTCGGCGGGCGCTCCGAGCCGGCCCTGCGGCCCGGACCCTAGCGGCCCGCCGGGCAAATGCCGGGTTTGCCCTATGGGCAGTCCGGGCCTGCACCTAGGTATACAATCTATCCATGAGACTCCATACACTGCTCAGTACTGCTATAAAATACCTGGTTTTAATAAAGGCCTTGGGTGGAGATTTTTTTTTTTTGAAGACTCATGGGGCATGTATGTATTTTGGCACCCAAAATACATTAGTAGCAAGGAATGCACCTGAATCTATGAACTTGTTCTACTGCAGGTCATAGATTTAGTGCTTTCTGGATTTGCCGTCCTCCCATCATAAATGTGTAGAATCATACAGTTGTAGGGGCACACACCCCAGAACGCCCCAGGGTTTTCAGGCCTTCAAGTTCTCAGGGGCCCATAAAGCATCTAATTTTGGAGGGGCGCCTGATTATAAATCTAGGAACGGCGGCGCCATTTTGGGTAAGACGCAAAATACTAGCGCAGCCCCGTACATACATGTCACCTTTAGTGCCTTAGACTCTGCTTTTATAGGAACATTTGCTATTCTTTACTACCCGATTCAAAAATTAGTAGGCCTAAGCTGTACATTTTTTACTTTGTTTTGGGTTAGTGCCTTCCTAGACTCCTAAGGCTATTTCTACACAGTACAGGTTTTTGGTCAGATTTTTGGCGGATTCAGTATTTAGAATCCATAGAAAATCCAATTTACCCACCGCTGTTTAGCCCTCAATAGAAAATCGGTGCTGTAGTCTACACAGCATGGGTTCTCCACTGAAGCCACCGGCCAGCCAGCAGAAGATAGAACATGTAATAATTTTCAACGGATTCCCATTGGATTCCCGATGCCTCAGTGTACTATGCCAGCGGGAAATACAAATACAGACCACAGTTTTTAGCGCAAACCCTAAAGCAAAAAAACCCCAGTCCCTATGTTAAATTCCGTCGATTTCGGAGGCATTTTAACAAACACTGTGTAACATTGCTGAGATCGTTGGTCCTAACTTTATTAATGTCACTAAACTTGCTGTGTCCCTTGGTATCACTTTTTTGTTTTGCCATTATCATCCACAGTTGTAGTGCTTGGATTACCATAATGACATGAAACCTACAGTATGTCTTTTCAATACAACCACAAAATCCCACAACTTATTCATATCTCCAACTACAACTTACTATGCTTAAAACCTTACTAGACACCAGTTTTCTCTGTGAAACCATTTCTTTCTCCTGTCATGGAAGAGGGACATCTAGAATGTAAAATTTGGTTCCAGCATTGTTGAAGGGGTCCTTGGTAAACTGGACCAGAAGAAAGTTCCTGGGTTTCAGTTGGGTCTGTCTAAAATATTAAATAGGAGCTTTCATTCTGAGATCCCCAGAATCTCAGTCCAATGGGACAGTGGGCCCTCATGTATGTTGGAAACTGTAATGAACTTCCCTAAGCATCGTCACTCCTAGGTGCCAGTTGTAGATGTTTGTTACCAGGACCTGGTTGTGCTTTCTCCATTTACCTGATTTTGAACTTGATTTTGTACTAAATTGTTGTGATCTATTTCTAGTGCTTTGGTTCCTCCAAACAATGGATTGGTAGAAATGTGCATTGGGGGTGTACTTTCTATGCTCTGTATCCTTTGTTGCCTTTATATATTTTAAGTACATGGGATTTCATTATTGTTGTTTATGGAGGCAGTTTTGAGCACATTATGTAGGTTTATGTTATGCTTTAATGCTCTTTATCAGAGACTTTGGGATATTTCCACATATAATGGTAATGACATTCGTGGACTCCAAACATGAGACCAGCCAAACAGAGAAGTACACCAATAATCACAAGAAATAACAATACAGAGCTTGTTTCAATCAATAAAAGAAAGATTCGCAACTATATGACTTAATGAACGGACAGTGGGCGGATGACAGGTGCACAGTTGGTGAAGATTCACATGCAGGTTCACTCCAGAAGCAAGAGAGTAATAGTTATAACTGATCCTAACAAACTGTTTCTAAATCCTCCCCCTAAACCTCGCCATATGGACATTTCTAACAGCAGACCAATTCCTAAAACTGACCCTAAAACTATCCCTCAAAAATTGCCCTAAGCTACAACTTACCCTAATACCTAAAGCAGCTCTGAAAGCCAGGGACTCCCTAGAACATCTCTAGAACTTGGCCAAACAGAACTTAGACAGGAATGAACAATATACTAGAACTTGACAGAACTGAACTATACAATAGATTTCAAGAAACAATAATATGACATATCAGGAGTAGACAAGACAGTCACACTGGAGACTTCAAATATACTCTTGGTACTTCTTATGAACTTTGTTCATAAACATATCCAGAGAATAAATTCATAGTAAGTGAAGCCTCATCAGTACCTTGGGCTGTAACTAAAGTATACAGAAACGAAGGTAGGTAGGTAAATTGCTGTAGGTAAATCATGCCACCTGGTTGAGTATTTTTTGGATATCATAGGAACCAGGCCATAACAGTATAGCAAAGCCATAGAGCAAGTATAGTTGCTGGTGGATCACGTGCTGGCCGCAACACAGTTGGTGCATTGAGCTTTTTTGGGTTTTGCAGGAACCAGACTGTAACATCACATTTTATAGCAAATGTACAAACTACCTAGCAGTTAAAAATCAAGGAGACCACACACTGTTCTTGTACATGGGCCTTCTGTTGCTCATATCTGTCCCTGCCACAATCCACTGTCCCTGACTACATCTCAGATGACATAACCAGCTATATCCTTATCACATGTCAATTTTTAGGTTGTGAAAGAACATACAGTATATATGCATAACATTTTAGTCACAGGTTCTTTCCAGATATCGTAATCACCCCCTTCGCCAGCAGTGGGAGCTCTTACATTTTGGATGATGTTCTGGTCGGGATAAGGTTGTCTCTAAAGAGGCGGGACCTGGATTATCTATAAATTTCCACCCCTGGTTGGTTTAGTATAACAGTCTTCTACTGATCTATGACTTTATTTCTATAAGTAGCACAGTTGCTATTGAGATACTCCTGGATTACTTAAAATTTTCATGCCTGGTGGGATTAGCAGCACAGTTGTTTACCAAGCTACTAGTAGATAATAAACTTTTTTGGATTACTTGCCCATGGCCCCAAATGGGGCACACAGCGAACCCCTGTTATTGGTTATGACACCGGCACTGAGGGCTATGTGCCCACGATTCCTACTACTCTTCATCCTTCTGGTAAGTTCATATTAATAATAGTGTGTATATATTTATACGTGTGTGCATGTGTTTATGTATTTTATATGTATGTGTGTGTGTGTATATATGTGTATATATATTATATATTATCTTTATACAATTTATTTTGTATATAGAATTTTTTTTTATAAAAATATTTCTTTTTTAATTGCATCGTTTAAAATTTATATTTCAAGTTATGTATTCTCCCAACATATTATATATTATCTTTATACAATGAATTTTATATTTACAATTTTTTTATAAAAATATTTTTTTGCATTTTTTTATTTACATTTCAAGTTATGTATTCTCCCAGCATAAGTTGATGTAAAGAATTATATGGATCCGTGGGTTTACACTCATGACGTCCATATCATGGATGTGTCTGTATCTGATTTATCGGAAGAAAATCCATTAATAGAGATGAAAATGTAGATAAAAGTGAGGGTTTCACGAGGGCATATTACAGCAGCATTTTTGCAATTGTAATCTACCTGTTTTATTCTGATTGGGGGTTTATTGACTGGAGTGTAAGGGTGCTTTCACACGGTGCGTTTTTGGTGCGTTTTTCGGGTGCGTTTTTTGTGCAGGAAGGCACAGCAATTAATGCTGTACATTTTTGCACAAAAAACGCATCCAAAAAAATGCACCAAAACCGCACCGTGTGAAAGCACCCTAAAGCATGATCCCTATAATATGCCGATTTGGATCACACCGAGTCAGGCCAGTGCATTTGGCCATATTACTGATACAGAAATGCGTCGTAATACACTGGTGTGAACTGGCCCACACAAACCATAGCTTAAGGAACCCATGACACTTAAGACTAACAGAATTTTTCAAATGCGGATAAAATAATCGTTTATCACAGATTTCAGCTGATAGTAACGATTAGTGACACTTTATGTTAGACACTTCCGGGATTTAAAATAATAATAAAGTGATTTTGTAATCTGGATAATTATCGCTAAATTATATATATATATATATATATATATATATATATATATATATATATATATATACATACATACAGAGAGAGAGAGAGTGTTTAGTAATTATAAAAAGTGAGAGAGAAAAAAAAGGAAATACAAAATGCTAATTTCTAAAATAATAAAGAGATGAAATGCTTTCCACGAGATGTGGAACAGGCGGTGACAATTATTTACTGATTAAATTTTTTTTTTAATAATAATTTTATGTTCTGCTTCATTGTTGCGTAATTCTAGCACAATATCGTTTCATAGAAGTATTTAGTGAGAGAATTTGTACATCAATAGTATTTTCTACGTTATATAAATAGGATAAAATATTGTAGAAGTTATACAGTAAAGGTTTATACAAACAGCTTTGCAAATCTATGGGCTTGTACCCTGTTTTATATGCTTAAATTTCAGGCATTTTTTTTTTCTCTGAGATTCATATACAGACAGTTCCTGACTTACATCGTTCCGACTTACATCTGTCCCCTAGTTATAAACGGAGACTTGTGGGGCATGCTGGCACTTGTAGTGCCATGTTCCACAGCAGAGTAGCTGTGGAATGACAAGTGCCAGCGTGCCACAGCAGCACGTGAGGTGAAAATGAGGTGAAATCTTCTTAACAAGGGCACAGACAGCAAAACAAATGTAAAAATCTATCCCTGCACTATCCGAAACTAAGAAAAAACCTTTTGTACTGGAGTTACATTTAATAAATCTACCTGTTCCGACTTACATACAAAGTTAAACTTAAGAACAAACCTACAGTCCCTATCTCATTCGTAACATGCCTGTATACAGTAATCCATAAAACTACAAAATATGACGTATTCCTTGTAATGCCTTAATACAGCAGTAGAGGTATTGCTTCTATGAAATACTACCCCTACAGACACCACTGATATCACTCTACTGTAGGCATGTGGCCTATAAAAGATTTTTTTTTCTGTGCAAAAAAAAGTGCGATTTTATAATGTTTATGATTGTACTGTAGAGTTAGTGAATGGGATTGATCACTGATTAAGAATTATTTTTCTACATTATATCAATAGAAGAAAATGTATTTTCTACAATATATAAAAAAATCTGTAATTATACGGTATGTGAAATATACAAAATTAAAATAATTTATTATGTATTTATTTTTATAATAATCTTATTATTTATTTGAACTTTTTTATCGTTGTTTTATAGCAGTTTTTACAATAATGTAGGTTTTCAATTTGTATGATTTTTTGTGTAATTCCAGCACAATATTTATTAATAAAACTAAGGCAGTTTCCAAGCAGCAACAATGATAAAGCATGTTATATCAGACAATTATTTTTTTTTAAAACTTTCTACATTAGATAAACAGATAACGTACACTAGGGGCTCATAGACATAACTAGTTTTGCTTGAATGGGGCCCTGTTTGGTTTGAATGAACTTGTAAAAAAAAACGTGAGTTCAGTTTTACATCCCAAACCCAAACTTTTTGTCTACACCTTCCCTAATTATAAGTGTTAGGGTATGTTCACACGGCGTGTTGCATCCGATTTTGGATGCGTTTGGAGCCGTGTTTTGGACCCTAAATGGACCCAAACACGCATCTAACAATGTGCAGTGTGATTTGCTTTCAATGTAAAACAGGCATTGTCATTCACACAAGTGATTGCCGATGTGCGTTTTACATGCGTCTTTCTGCTGCATCTTTCGGATCTGCTCTAAGAATTGTCATGTCAAATCTTGATCCGAAAGATGCAGCAGGGATCCTATTTAAAACTGTAGGGTGCATGTCTGCTGCAGCCAAAACGCATCCAAACACTCAACTGCATGTTGGATGTGTTTTGGATACGTTTTGGATCCGATTGATGCAGCACTTGTGGACGCGATTTTCGGATCCAAAACGCCGAGTGAACATCTCCTAACCCTAATCCTAATTTCAGGTTAGGGTTGTTTGACGGCTTTACTTACCAGTCCTGCAACGTAATGCTCTCATTGTGGTCAAACTTCTGGTCCAATGTCCCATCAACATTAAATCCAGTTACCATAACATTGAGCCTATGGTGAAGTAACCAGAAGTGACTCGGATGAGACATCGAAAGTTAGGCAAAAGTGTCACATGGCTGAACTGG
Source organism: Phyllomedusa bahiana (assembly GCA_025379985.1). Lineage (NCBI taxonomy): Eukaryota > Metazoa > Chordata > Amphibia > Anura > Hylidae > Phyllomedusa > Phyllomedusa bahiana. Next base: position 121,207 of record JAODAL010001500.1, on the reverse strand, counting down.
TAGGTTAACCCTCTAAAACCAATTCAACAACCATAACCCTAATTTAGGGTTGTTTGAGCATTTGGAGATTTTCAGCAAAAAACTATTTGCGCTAACCCATACCAAAGGGCTCAGGTTCAGTAACATTTTGCATAAACCCAAATCCAAAGCGCATCACTAAACATGACTTTATTCCAAAACTATGTTGTTTTGATTGATAGATTGACATCCAAAGAAGTCTATGGAGCTATTCTGCACCTTCACATGCACTCTCCATGAGAAATAAAATTGTGTCATGCTCTGCCATATGCTGCATTGTAAAGGGGTTCTCCCCTAGAAGAACATTGGGCAACATGTATGAACTTGACGCTGCCTCTTCAGTTCTAAATCCCTTTTTCTAAGTGTAGAATGCACCTGAATGTATGAAACTGTCATTTGTGGGTTTATAACTCTGGCGTGCGGTATGCCTTGCACAGCATATGTTTGGCTCAATCAAAAGGGTCGTGCCTGGTGCAGAATGCGGCGGATTTTGCCGAACAACTCTTCATACATCTATAGAACAGGGTGACAACAGTTTTTTGGGCACAAAGCATGCCAGAAAACTGGCACAGTCCCGTTCATACAGCTCTGAGGACACTATGGCCCAGATGTATGAAAATTGCTGCACCAGTTTTCTATCATAGGTTCAGACAGAAATAATGCCGTGCACCACGTAAGACATATTCCTAAAGCATTTGCACAGAAAAGAAGGAGTGTGTCCAACAAGACCAACACTTTTGTCTCTTCAGGGGGCGTTTCTGTGCCGATAAGACACATTTATGTAGCTCTTATGCCAAAAAGTGTCTCAGTTCCTGTGTTGCTATTTATACCATTTTCAAAGTGGCGAGGCTAGGACACTTTTATGGCATATGGGCAGTTTGTCTTACAACGTGACACATTTATGAAGTGCAGTGAGACACTTTCAAACATAAGTATCAACTCAACTTTGGCGCAGCACTGCCTCATACACTTTTCACAAGGACACTTTTCATGCATCTGGGCCTATATGCTGCCTAGGGGCCGTTCAAACGGCAGAGAGCAAATACCGGTTGGTTTATCCGGCTTTACACGGCTGCAGGGGGGCGGCTTTTCTCCGCGATTAGCCCTCCCTCTTCACATAGACTTGTTCATCTTCCGTCCGAAAACCGGACGGAAGTATGAACATGTTCGATGTTTTTCGGTCTGAAAAACTGCCGGGCGGAAATTCCATGCAGTGGAGACCTCTGCACGGATTTTCCATTAAGGTCTGTGTAAAAGTTTTTCAGCCGATTTTCAAAACCGAAAACCGGCTGAAAAACAGTGCAGTGGGGACATGGCCATACCGGCCGGCTCCATACATATGGCTGTGCCATGTGCTTGAGATCTAAGTTACAGAAATTCTTCTTACTATAATTACTATAATTATAATTTATGGATCATTATGTTTATGTCTATATATTTTCATTAAGATTTTATGTTTATCATTAGCTGTGCATAATTAAACAGAAAATTATGTAATTTTACAATTTGCATGAATGTTGTTGGGTCATTCAAGTACAGGGTTTATTTATGTGATTAGTCACAGAGAGGAAGAATCGAAGCTCGTACATTGTGTGACACATTCATGTTACAGCAGACAACTGCTTTACACAATAGAGAAACTATGACAAAATAATGCAGATTTAATACTGTCTAATATTTTCTGTAAACTTATACTAGACAGTGTTAAAATGCGCCAGATTTCTCAAGTGTTTGCTAAATCTGTCGCATGTTTAGACCTTCTAGTGCCATAGGTGTCAAAGTGAAGGTCCGAGGGCCAAATCTGGCCCACCACGCTCTTTTATATGGCTCTTGAGAGCCTAGACACAGTTAGGGTGCAACCCACAGGCTATGGTACAGCTCTGACAGCCCTACCAAGGCACCTAGCCACCCTCCTATAGCCATTTGAGGGCAACCACAATGATGTTGTGGCCTATGATGAATATGAGTTTGACACCCCTGACTCTAGTCAAACGCTACATTTAGTAATTGGCTTAGATTGTGCCATCAATTGCGGCAAAATTTTAGCACAATTTTGATGCACAGTGTTCCATGTCAACTACTCCCACTTTTCCACCCTTTTTAGTAAGACCAGACCACACCCTTTTGTCAAATGCTGCACAGAAGTGTCTAGAAACTGTCTAAGAGGCACAATAAATCCAGTGTATAATATGCCAGAATTCTGGCACAACGTCTATAGGACGTCTGCTCCTATTATAGACAGAATAGCATAGTGCATTTGACTATATTAGTTTTATTTTATGCTTTTGGAATACTTGTTAGGTGTACTTGCCAGCAGTCCCGAAACATCCGGAAGACTTCAGTGAGGAGGGAAGATTTCCTGGATTCCCGGGAGAGTCGGCAGTTTTTTTTTGCAGCCTGCAGTCAAACGGTTGCCGGTTGCATTTTATATAGTAGTGGCGCCAAGGTAAAATGTCATGAGAGACTGCCCTGACGTTACTGGGTGTAGACAGACCGTGCTACAGCTATAAGGGTGCTTTCACACGGTGCGTTTTTGATGCATTTTTTATGCGTTTTTGTGCAGAAAGGCATAAAAAAATGCACCGTGTGAAAGCGCCCTTATAGATAGTCTATCTGCAGGTGTGGACGCAACCTTTCCTTTATGTGCACTTTGAAGGATGTGAGTGCTGTGCCTCTGACTCCTAGCTCTGCCATATAAGCATAGCAAAGAACTTGTGCCCCACTTCCTGCAGGCTCTTTCATGCATGGCCACCTCCTTGCCTCACATACTCTCTGACCCTGGAGGAAAGCTGAGTGCTGTGGCATCACCCAGCTTTCCTGGACACTGAATAGGTTGTCCAATGCCAGGAAAATTGAGCCATTTCCCGCTCTGTAGGAAAGTTGAGTGGGTTATGGTGTCACTCAGTTTTCCTGGATGGACATTAGACAACCTATCCAGCATCCAGGAAAGCTGGGTGATACCACATCCCCCGGTCAGCTTTCCTCCAGAACCGGAAAAGGTCATGTAGAAAAGAGGTGTGACTTATGCAGATTGTAGGACCAAACCGCTATACATACTGCAACTTAAAGGGGTTGTCTCACTACATTGATTCGTCCTGTTTTCTTTGTTTCATTTTGAGTTAAGTTGCGCGTTTACTGGCTTATACTAGGCTGCAGTAGAAGCCAGGTCTGTAGCTATAGCAACCAGTGCTGGCAGCCTATCAGGAGAGATTGAACAGGTCTGTAGCTATAGCAACCAGTGCTGGCAGCCTATCAGGATAGATCAAACAGGTCTGTAGCTATAGCTACCTGAGGAGCTGATGCAGCCCATACAAGAGGGGATATCTCAGAATAAGTAGGACACTGTTAATGGACACATATTGCAAAGGGACTTCTTTTTGCAAGATCTTTTACATAAAAAGCAGCAATCCTTGTAGTGAGACAACCCCTTTAAGATCTTCCTGAAGATCACCTCACCTCAAGTCAGCAAGTACACAGAGACACCAAGTTGGTACCTAGTGTGACCCTAGCCTTAGAAATTCACATGATCATATATTGATTGCCTTGATATTTTTAGCCATGGCAGAGTGTTCATGCTACCGTAATATACATTGCGACACACTGGAAATTCTCGTTGCTTAAATAAAGAGCAAAATCGTCGAGTCATTCTGTATTGCGTAGTTCACAACAGAACATGTGAAACCTGATAGACCCTAGGGCTCTGGTCGTAGCAGTAAAGGTGGGCACGGCTATGGCAGTAATTTAGCTGGTCTTACGCAATCATACCTGCTTATGGTTTCAGTCCATTGGCTAGAAAAATATATTACAGCTAAAAATTATTCTTGGACATGAATGCTGCACGCCCCTTAAGCCGCACGCCTGAAAGAACATTTTTTTTAGTTTTTGCCTCCTTGCGTTTCAACACTTGCAATTTTTTTATTTTTTCAATGACGCAGTTGGATGAGGCCTCGTTTTATTTGAGACGAGTTGTATTTTATGAGAGAATAGTTTAAGTTCACTTATAAATAATGAATTTTTTTTTTTTTTACACTTTTCATGGTTTTGACTTTTTTTCTTTTTTTTAAATCCCATGAAGGGAGAACTGGATTTTTACAATTAGTAATGTATTAGCATATTCATATATGCTAATACATTATAATCTGTGTCAGTCTGACACAGGCAGTGATCAGGGACACTCATAGGCTGCCCTTATCGCTGGCCTCTTACATACACAGCCCTGGGGCCACTCTAGGTCCCCAGGGCTGACTATGCAGCTGTTCCCCGGGCTCTGTTGGGTCACCGGGTGTCCCGAAAACCCGAAAGAACCCTTTGATTGCACTGCAGTGACGATCCGAGGCAATCAAAGGGTTAAAGCACTGGGGAGCGGAGGTGTAGTACAGCCCCGCCCCTAGCGCTGCTGAGGCGCCGGGCGCTGCACACACCGATGTCTGCAGCGACGCCAATAGATGTCGCTGCAGACGAACGACCTGAAATGCAGTGAACGGTCATTAAGGAGTTAACCGACTTTGTTGCAACCATACTATTATGAATAGGTCGAAACAACCCAGTCATAATAATATGACAGGAGACTAGAAAGAGTGCTGTGTTGTCAAACAGTTTCCACCTTAAAGTATCCTGAAAATACAGGGTTTCAGGTTGTTTAAAGGGATCTTCCCACCTTGCACTTTGGTGGCGTATTAATTGGATATGCAATCCAAGGCTGATAGGTGTTGCTTCACCTCTGGGACCTGTGTCTGTCTCGGGAATGAGTCCCTGAAAGTCTTGTCTCAAAATGGAGGTCTGTTCACCCTTGTGCATGACTCAATTTTAATTTTATGGGAGCTCCAAATACAGCTGAACACATCGCTCCCATAGAACAGAATGGAGGGTCATGCACAAACACCACCAGCTCACCATTCTGAGCCTACGCTTTCAGGAGACCATTCCCGAGATAGATGCTGGTTCTAGAGGTGGGACCTGCACCTATCCTACCGATATGCCATCATAGGTGCAGGGTGGAAATACCCCTTTAAAGTCATATAATGCAGACAGTGGTAGTAAGAAACAAAGACTTATGGGAAGAGAGCTGAACTCTCTAGCACCTTGTGTTGGATGTAGCAATGCTCAAGTTACATGTGACCCACTGAGCTTTGCAATGTAAAAAGGATTCAAGTCAAGCCAGTGAAGTGTACCTGCAGACAGCTGTTTCTAGGTGTTGCCCCTCATCAGTGCAGAAGACTAGCTGGCTTGGTGAGAGGCGAGTGTGGCTCAGGAGGGGTAATGTATCTCGTTGGGGAGAATGAGCACCATGTTCGTGCGTGAGGATTTAATCACCTTTTACACCTCACTGGGTATCTGCATATGAACAAAGTGGTAGTAGGAATGCAAGGGTGGCACACACTCTGCTTTCCCTGCAAATAGATTGCTTGATAACCTCTTCACCTTATTTATTTTAGAAATCTAATACCTTCCTAACATAGAATTATACCAACTTTCTTCTGGTCATGACACACCCTTTGAATTGGACACAAAACATTACATAATGAAGCTCCATGATTACATGTAGACTGCTTAAAGAAAACCTGTTTAATCTCCTGACAGGTCTGTTAGTAAATCCTTGTGTTTCCTGTGATGTAACAATCCTGGAGCATCTTCTCCTATATCGCTGTGTTGTGCTGTTCCTCTGTTATTCCTCATAGAAATGTATTGAATCTGTCAGCTGGGTGTTACCATTCCAGTTTCCAAAGGGGCGTGACCCTTCCACATTGACTGTCAGCACTGATTGGATAATGGCAGACTGTTCAGGGACACACCCCTTTGGAAACTGGAATGGTAACACCCAGCTGACAGATTCAGTCATACATTTCTAGGAGGAATAACAGAGGAACAGCACAACAACAGAGATATAAGAGAAGAGGCTCCAGAATTATTTCATGGAAAATACAAGTATTTATGTCAGGAATGGCCAAAATCTATTTTTAGGTGTCTTTTAGACGCGTATTTGGATCCGTGTTTCAGACCCTAAACAGACCCAAACCCGCATCTAACAATGTGCAGTGTGATTTCCATTGCTTTCAATGTAAAACACGAGTGATCGCCGATACGTGTTTACTTGAGTCTTTCAGATCTGTTAAAGAATTCATGGCGATTCTTGATTCATTTTCGGCAGCAAATGCCGTATTTAAAACTATAGGGTGCATTTCTGCTGCAGCAAAAACGCATCCAGACATGCACCTGCGTACTGGATATGTGTTGGTTGCGATATATGCAGTGATTTTGGATTCAAAAAAGGTATTCAAATCGCCGTGTGAACATACCCTTAAAAACACCAGATTTTTCACTTCTGTGACTATGATCTTTAATGTGTAACTAATATGGATGCTGTTGACTCGGTCGATAACATACTGTACATCCATTAAAGTGAACTGAACTTTGCCAGTAGGAAAAAAAACCAGATGATCTACTACTGCTCTCTATTGCTAACATGGAACAACACTATACCACTTTGTGAGACAGATTCACCAAAAATATACGCATTAGTTTTTTACATATTGAGCCTTTCTCATTCATGAGCTTTAAAGGGGTTGTCTCACTACAAGGATTGCTTTTTATGTTACAGATCTTGCAAAAACAAGTCACTTTGCAATATGTGTCCCTTAATAGTGTCCTACCTATTCCTAAATATCCCCTCTTGTATGGGCTGCATCAGCTCCTCAGGTCGCTATAGCTACAGACCTGTTCAATCTCTCCTGATAGGCTGCCAGCACTGGTCTCTATAGCTACAGAACGGTTTGATCTATCCCGATAGGCTGCCAACAGTGGTTGCTTTAGCTACAGACCTTTTTGATCCCTCATGATAGGCTGCCAACAGCGGTTGCTATAGCTACAGTCCTGGCTTCTACTGCAGTCTAATAGAAGCCAGTAAACACGCCCCTGAATTCAAAGTGAAACCAAGAAAACAGGACTGAGGTAAGATGAATCAATGTAGTGAGACAACCCCTTTAAGTCTTTTTGAATGACACATGCCTAACCCTATATAAACCAAGACAACCTGGCCTTAAAGGTGGCCTTAAACCTGTAGTCACCTTGATGGGGATTTGCTTCAGAAACCTGCAAATCAGATGATATCGTTAGGGAAAGTTCAGGATAGACATTCAATTGAATTTAATGGCTATCCATGTAGAACATTGATTGGGCACATCCGAAATTACTCAGAAAGGTGGTACCAAGCAGGAGACGCCCACTTGCCTTAACAGGCATTATCTTAATGAGACAATCCCTTATGTTCACACGGCTTAAATGCAGGACGTAATTCCGCCCCGCAATTTACGCCGTGTGGACGGGGGCGGGGCGGGACCGGGGAGGGAGCGGGGGGGGGGGGGGTGGCACCGCGCCGGCCCATAGACTTTAATTAACAGCGGCGCGTATACGCCCCGAGTAATTCACATGTCACTTATATCCCCCTTGGGCGGATTCGCCGAGTAGGGAGAGGAGACGTAATCCATAGTTCTCTATGAGAACTGTGGGTTACCGTAATGACTGGGACGTATTCCAGCCATAATTTGCGCAGTATGGCACGAATTACGGGCTGAAATACGTCCAATTTTAAGCCGTCTGAACATGGCCTTAAAGGGGCAATCCAGTCTTCTAAAATTCTAAAGATAGGCCATCACTATTAGATTGGTGGGAGTACGACTACCAGAACCTCAGCTGATCTCTGCTCCCAACACTGCTCGTACTTCTAATCACTGTACTTTTAGAAGAGGTGATGCATGGCATTGCAGTGCTCTATACAAGTGAACAAGACAGAGCTACAATAGGTTACTTGTTCCCAGCATTCCCCTACATACTGATCACACATAGTAGTGATTACAAACCATTAGGTCACAAATTGTAGTCAACAGTTAGGAGAGAAAAATATGGATGACAGAGATAACATGTTCCCCACCCGTGTGACAGACAGAAACCCAGGACCTCAAAGGTGATATCTATGAATGCGCATGCGCCATTTTCTGTAACTTGGCCCCGACAGTAGATAAAGAGGAGTGTATAATATGGCTGCATGAATGAAAGTGTTATGTGCCAAACATTTTTGATGCATAACACTCACAATTGTCACAGGTCTATAGTGGTACACATGGGGACGCACCACTAAATGCTGTGTGAACTCAGCCTTAGGGTATGTTCACACGGCGAATTTGGGGGGCGATTTCATTGCAAAATTTGCTTCAATCACCAAAATGTACGGGGGGTATGGGGGCGCACCCCCTGGTGGGAGGCCCCTCAGGGGGCGGTCAGGGGGCGGAGTCGGGTGCGCGTCGCACGGGGCGGGGCCGGCTTTAAAAAGGGCCAGTCCGCGCAGTGCAGGAGCAACGGTGCGGCGAAAAAGTGAAGTGGACACGCGCGGGCCCGCAGGAACTTCTTCAGGCTGATTTGAGGTCTTAACCTTATTCTTTTTGGGCATGGCCAGTGTTGCGGGGGTTTGGAGGAGCTGCTGGCGCAGCTCCACCGGGCGGCGGGAGAGCGGGTCCCGGCTGGCTGGGAGCAAGTTCGGGGTGATTGGGGGGGGGGTGCGGCTGCGGCCCTGTCTCCCAATGAGGCCCCCAAGTACTCTCCCATCTCACGGCGGGCCTCCCCCCCCAAAAATTTTAAGCCCTGAGGTTACCCCCCGGGGACCCGCATTCGCCGTCAGCCCCCCTCGGGGCCCCCCCCCCGGGGGACGGCGGGGGCCCTCCGGGCTGTCGGTGCGGTTGGGGTCCGGGGGGAAATCCTACTAGGCGGGCGGGCCCGAGGAATGCGTCCCCAGGTTCGGTGGTGGCGTTTCTGCGGTTCCTGCATCCGGAGTCCGCGCGGGGTGGCAGGTTCCCCCTGGCGAAGAACCCCGGTCGGCGGCCCAAAGGGCGGGGCGCGATGGTGACGGTTGGGGGGGACGGCCGGCCAGGGGGCTGTGCTGACAGGCGGCGGGGGATCCATTGGGGATCCCCCATCGAGGGACGTTGAAGGGAGATAGGGCAGGTTCATCGCGTTAGGGATCACGAAGATGGATGGGGGAAGTCGTGGAAGACACGAAGGTGTTTCCGAGGGGGAAACAGGTCAGGATGGGGCAGCGGCGGCGGGATCACACCCCCCCGTGCACCTGGTGATCCTATCCATTTTTTTGTCTTGGCGCAGGCGGCCCCCAAGGGTTAGGGAGGGCTAGCCCGGGGGTTGGGAGCGGGACGGCGTTAAAAGAGTTAGGGGTAGTTTGCGGGGAGTTTTTACCGTTTTCCGGTGCAAACAGGGGCCCGATGTCTCCCCTTTCGGCCTGGGGGTCACGTAGGGTCTTTGGCGGTGCCAAATTCCCTCCTCCGTGGGGGTGGGGGATTTGGGTGGGGGGGGGTTTGCAACAAGGGGGCAGGGGGGGACAGTGTCGGTGCAAAAAGAGCAGGACTCAGTGATAGGGTCCCCACGAAGGGCAAAAGGCGAGGTTTACATCTGTTTTGAGGGCCCTTGGGCCCTCATTTAAAGAGGGGGTAAAAAAAAAAATTTTTAACGCAAACCGAAATTTTTTTCCCCCTTCCCTAAGAAGTTCAATTTGAAGGGGAAAACGGACGAAGTAAAAAAGGGAAGAGGAGAAGCGTGGGGGGCGGTTAATACCGCAAACTTTTTAAAACGGCAAAGGCGTTTGCTATTTAGCGAGCGGGGGGGGGAAATTTCCCCGAATTGCTCGGCCCAATTTGTTATATGGACTCTATAGGGGGGGGGTTTTGTTTACGGGGGGCAAGCGGGTTACGCTATGACGAGCAATTTTTTGGGCTGGGCCATCAAGGGGGGGTGGGACCATAAGGACATCGGGTTGGGTGGGGGTGATGCCCCGACACGGTAGGGCCAGCCCTTTCGGGGAGGACCCGGGGGCTCCGCACAGGGGGTGTCGGTTTTTGGGCGGGTCCCAGGGGGGGATTCAAGGCCGGCTGCTGGCAATTTCCGAAAATCAATGTCTTTTTCGGGACAGCCTGCCGCTTTAGACACGTTTTTGGGTTGTCAGGCGGCCTCCCAGGGGCCCCCCGGACATGCGAAGGGGTAAGGGAAGAGGGGTGGTCCTTCGCAAAAAAATGAGGGGGTGAACATTCTCGCGATGGAGCCATGCCTAAATAGGGTTTTGGAAAGGGGGGCGGGGGCGCGCCTCTGGGGAGGGTTTTTGGGGGGGTTTCATATCCCATCCCCCCCCAAGGTTCCTTTTTGGTTAAAAAAAAAATTTTGTTTGGCGCTGTTGCCCCCGGTGGGATCGAGAAGCTGGCGAAGGGAGGTGGATTGGGGGAGAAAGGGGGGCCCCCTTTTCTTTGCGTCCGGGTTTCCCGACTTGGTGGTTTCCCCCTTGGGGTGGTGCCAAAAAAGGGAACCCAAATAAATTTCGGTTTATCCCACTTTTCCTTTCCGAGGGGGTTCGTCGGTTCCCCCGAGGATTGACCCCCCCAAAATTTTGTTCGGTGGTATATATTCCTTTGACACAGGCTTCGGTGGGGTTGGGTTCACGGGGCGCTGATGGCAAAAAACGACATCAAATCCCCGCATTTTTGGTATTACCCCGGTGCACCCGGGTAGCGCACGGCGTTGGGGGGTTTTTGGGATGGGTCGTTTTTTATAGTTGATTTTTGCCGAGGGGATGTTCCATTTCATGCTTTTATTTTGAAGCATTTAGTTGTTTTTGGAAGGGTGGTGAGGGATGTTTTGGGGTTTAACTTTTTTTCATTATTTGGATACTTCCTTTGCATTGGCCAGCGGCTCGAGTTTTGCGGGTCGTTTTGGGAAACAATGCAATGGATGGCGGCACATTTTGGGGTTCAATTCCCCAAAAAACAGGGGGCCTCCCACTTCGTTTAATTTCTTGGGGCATAGCATTGATTAAATGTGATGGAGTCCGGTTGCCGGGGGGAAATGTGGACTAGGGGGGGAGATAGATAAGTGCGGGGTTTAAGAAGGTGACGCTTGGGGATCTACAATCTTTCGGGGCAATTGAATTTGCCTGCCGGTTTATACCAATGGGAGGGTGTTTTTCGCGCGGCGGGCCCGGGGGCAACAGCGGGGGTCGGCTCCGCACATTTTGTGAATTGAAAAAAGGGTTTGAAAGGGGTTTTAAAGGGTATGGTCTTTCACACAATAAATGGGCATTCGATTATTTTGGACAAACTTTGAGTAATGCGGATACGAAGTGTTTATGGATGCGGGGGGAAAAGGGGGTTCGGGCATATTTTCCAGGGGGATTTGGGGGAGGGGGGCCGGCGGAGTGGGTTAGGCGGGGCTGTCAAAAAATTTTGGCCTGCGGAATGTTTCCCATTTGGTAGGGTGGAAATAGGGGTGATTGTTTTCGAAACAAGAAAGGGTTTGCTTTAAATGCGAAAATATGGGAGTGGGCCAGGCAATTATTCCTAACCCTCTCCCCGCCGGTTTTTCTGTTTTTGCGCCGCTTGGGTTTCTTTGTCGGGTTTTAAAGGGCGTGGATAACGGGGGACGCAGGGGCCCGGGAGGGGAAGAATGACTTTGGTGATGCTTTATCTCGTTCCATTTGGGAGGGGGGTTTTTTCGGGAGCTGGCCCCAGAGGCAGCAGCGGTGGGGGGTGGAGTGCCCCGAGGCCTGTGGATTTTTTGTTTCCCGAAAACCCGGTTTTTTCCGGGTTTATCGTTAGCCCCGGGGGACTTGGGACCTTTACCGGGTTCGGGGCCCTTTTGGGGAAACGGTGGGGGGAAGGTATGGGGCCCGGTTTTCTTCGGGATGGGGACGCGCACGGGGTTTGTTCATTTTTAAATGGGCCAAATGTAGCTATGAGGGATGGTCAATTTTTTGGGATTTGTCGGGGTTTTGGGGTCGGTTTTTCCCTTTGGTTTTAAAGGGCCGGGGGGGTTTTAGTGATGTGCCCCAAACGTTTGGGGGGGTTCAGGTTTTAAAAAGGGGTTTAGACAGGGGACAGAGGGGTGGATAGGCGGCGTCCGGTGGGTTTAATTTGTTGGAGCAAATTGGGACTTTTTTGGGTTTTGGAAATTTTTTTAAACTGGTTTTTGGGGTTTTATTTTTTCCCGGTTTGGGCCTTTCTTTGGGCCTTTTAGGGTTTTGCATTCCCGCATCGGGGAGCGGGTTTTTGGTCCGATTTTGGGTGTGGAAGGGGGATTAAGATGGGTGGTTGTCCCAGAGCACGCAGGAAGGTCTAGCGGTTTTTATTAAAAGGTCCAAGAGGGATCAGGGGGGAAGGGGCAAGTTGGGGGCGCTTGGGGGGCAGGGGGGAAGGACCCCTGATGCCCCCCAGTTCGTAGCTTTTTGAATAGGGGGGGCGGTGCGGGGGGGGCTCCTGGCCCCCTGCTCATTCACCCGTTTGGCAGTTTTTTGCCCCGGTTTTTAAATTTTAAACCCCTGTTTTTTCCGCGATTTTTGGGGGGGACTGGGTCGGGGACCCGGTCCATTTTTGGCCTCTTTCGTTTCGAATAGGGGCGGCGACAGAAGCAGCGGGAAATGGGGACGGATGAAGTTTTGGGTTTGGCAAAAGGTTTGGGCGATGGGATTTCAAAGCTAGGGCTATACATCCACCCTCATCAGATTCAGGGTGTAAAAAGGGGGGGGGGGGGGTGGTAGGGAAGGGGTTGTTTTTTATGACCCTTTTTTTGGTGTTATTTTTTCCCTTCTTACGGGGGCAACGTTTGATAGGTTTTTTTGGACACTCGTTTGTGAAATTGGGGTGCACAACGAGGGGCTCTTGGCAAGTGGTGGCGTTGGGAATCCCTGAAGAAACGGCGGGGAGTTCGGTGGGGTGGGGAAACGAGGAATGATTTTTGGGGTAGGGTTCCCTTTTAGAGTTTCATCGGTTTTTTTTGGTTTTGGGGTCGTCTGCCGGAGGGGGTGTTTTTTCATGTGGAGGAAAATTTTTTTGGGGGCCCGCCCGGGCCCATCAGAAAAAACTAAAAAAGGGGCGTGCCCCTTTGACTTGCTTCGGCTCTGGTCTCTTTAAACCTAGATTGGGACGGGGGTTTGGGTTTACATCGTGCCGAGGGTTTGGGTTGGAGGAATGTGGGTTTATTGGGAGGGTAAAAGAGCAAGAAAACAAGGTGAATAGGGCTGTGGGTTCATTTTTGGGCCCAGAAATGGGGGTTTGTGGTTAGCATAGGGGGCTGCAACCGGGGGCGGGGGTTTTTGGGGAGAGACGAAATGCAAACTGAAAAGCAGTCGGGTAGATTTATGTCGCTTGAATTCGGGAAGAGTAGAGAGGCTTTGGGCTGTGTGGGGGGTTGCGATTTTGAAAGGGGTCCGGGCCTAGCTTTGGCGGATTGGGGTCCTTGGAGTCGGTTAAAGGAGTGGGAGAGTTAGGTTTCGGCTTGGCTCCCAGGTTTCTTGGATGGACCGGGCTGGCGAAAGTTGGGGCTCCACAGGGCAGAGTCCTTGGGAGCAGGTTGCGGAGTGGTTAGCCACCTGAGGTGGCTTTTTGGTGCCTGAAGCCGGGGGTGATGCTGGGGGCAAAACAGCGGTGTGAAGGAAGAGTTTCGCCAGTCCCTGGTGGTTGGATTATTGATTTAACTCCAAGGGCCTCAGCCCCAAGTTGGATGGCATAAAATTGGTCGTGGAAGGTTGTTGGTGGTATCGGTTTTAGGGGGCAAATGGGTATGTGATGCTCATTTGCTTTAACTGTTGATTATTGTTATTTTATATGTTATTTATTTGTATGTTTAATAAAATGGCTGCTGTGGCCAAATTATCCAATCCGTGACTCCGTGTCTTTATTAGTAGATAATCGGGGTGGGGGATTGGAGGGGTTGGCCAGAAACAGCAGAGTATAGGCGTTGCCTAGGGTCATGTGCCCCGCAACTACAGTAATTCATAGCTCTCAAAGAGAGCTATGAATGACGTCTGTCTCCCTCAGAGTACAATGCACGTATTTTACGCCGGGAGAGAGAAGTGACTGGCCAGCACGTAATTCTAAAACACCCAGCGTATTGCTTCACGCACGTTATGTGCCGCAATACGCTGTGTGAACATACCCTTACTGTTATGTTTGAATAGTAAAACTCAACAGTAAGAATTTCATTCTGAAGCTCCTGGTTCCAAAACATCCTGGGTGTGAACTCCCGTTGTATTCAGGTCTTAGGAATGAAGTTTAGCTACTGCTAGTAATGATTACCTAACAAGCCGGTTCTCCCATATTTGTCTTTACACAACAGGAAAAGTCCTTCCTTCACAGTAGCTGATATATATTAATTATACAATAGGACTGTTCTCTCCTCTGTATCTCAGTGTATAGGACGCAGTCTCCGGTGTATATATATCATTATACAATAGGACTGTTCTCCGCTCTGTATCTCAGTGTATAGGACACAGTCTCCGGTGTATATATATCATTATACAATAGGACTGTTCTCCCCTCTGTATCTCAGTGTATAGGACGCAGTCTCCAGTGTATATATATATATCATTATACAATAGGACTGTTCTCCTCTGTATCTCAGTGTATAGGACGCAGTCTCCGGTGTATATATATCATTATACAATAGGACTGTTCTCTGCTCTGTATCTCAGTGTATAGGACGCAGTCTCCGGTGTATATATATCATTATACAATAGGACTGTTCTCCCCTCTGTATCTCAGTGTATAGGACACAGTCTCCGGTGTATATATATCATTATACAATAGGACTGTTCTCTATATCTCAGTGTATAGGACGCAGTCTCCGGTGTATATATATCATTATACAATAGGACTGTTCTCCCCTCTGTATCTCAGTGTATAGGACGCAGTCTCCGGTGTATATATATATCATTATACAATAGGACTGTTCTCCCCTCTGTATCTCAGTGTATAGGACGCAGTCTCCGGTGTATATATATATCATTATACAATAGGACTGTTCTCCTCTGTATCTCAGTGTATAGGACGCAGTCTCCGGTGTATATATATCATTATACAATAGGACTGTTCTCCTCTCTGTATCTCAGTGTATAGGACGCAGTCTCCGGTGTATATATATCATTATACAATAGGACTGTTCTCCCCTCTGTATCTCAGTGTATAGGATGCAGTCTCCGGTGTATATATATCATTATACAATAGGACTGTTCTCTGCTCTGTATCTCAGTGTATAGGACACAGTCTCCGGTGTATATATATCATTATACAATAGGACTGTTCTCCTCTGTATCTCAGTGTATAGGACGCAGTCTCCGGTGTATATATATCATTATACAATAGGACTGTTCTCTGCTCTGTATCTCAGTGTATAGGACGCAGTCTCCGGTGTATATATATCATTATACAATAGGACTGTTCTCTGCTCTGTTGTATCTCAGTGTATAGGACGCAGTCTCTGGTGTATATATATCATTATACAATAGGACTGTTCTCTGCTCTGTATCTCAGTGTATAGGACGCAGTCTCCGGTGTATATATATCATTATACAATAGGACTGTTCTCCCCTCTGTATCTCAGTGTATAGGACGCAGTCTCCGGTGTATATATATCATTATACAATAGGACTGTTCTCCCCTCTGTATCTCAGTGTATAGGACGCAGTCTCCGGTGTATATATATATCATTATACAATAGGACTGTTCTCCCCTCTGTATCTCAGTGTATAGGACACAGTCTCCGGTATATATATATATATATCATTATACAATAGGACTGTTCTCTGCTCTGTATCTCAGTGTATAGGACGCAGTCTCCGGTGTATATATATCATTATACAATAGGACTGTTCTTTGCTCTGTATCTCAGTGTATAGGACGCAGTCTCCGGCATTATAATCATTATACAATAGGACTGTTCTCCGCTCTGTATCTCAGTGTATAGGACGCAGTCTCCGGTGTATATATATCATTATACAATAGGACTGTTCTCTCCTCTGTATCTCAGTGTATAGGACACAGTCTCCGGTGTATATATATATCATTATACAATAGGACTGTTCTCTCCTCTGTATCTCAGTGTATAGGACGCAGTCTCCGGTGTATATATATATCATTATACAATAGGACTGTTCTCCGCTCTGTATCTCAGTGTATAGGACACAGTCTCCGGTGTATATATATCATTATACAATAGGACTGTTCTCCCCTCTGTATCTCAGTGTATAGGACGCAGTCTCCGGTGTATATATATCATTATACAATAGGACTGTTCTCTCCTCTGTATCTCAGTGTATAGGACGCAGTCTCCGGTGTATATATATGTCAGATTGCACATGGTTGTTCAAGGAACTACCATTGAAATGAATGGAAAGTAACTGTGCAACAAGAGCGGCCACTTCTGCATTCAGAATGGAGAGTCTTCAGATCTGCTCTAGTGGTTGGTACGGGCCACAGAGGTGGGACCTGCACTTATCTGACATGAATGGCATATCTTATTGATGTCTATAGTGGCAAAATCCCTTTAAGTTAGTCCAAGATAATTAATGGATGGTACTTGGTTCTTATCCCATTTCTTGGCTGTGTAATGAAATATCTGTCAGTAACATGCATCTTTAATTGACAGTCATTCCTTCCACTGAGAACACCTATTTGCAAGCTGCTTGTTTCCAGTGGGAAAAAAAGGATTAGACATATTGAAATCCTCCCTACTTAAATGGGTTGTCTCACCACTCTGTTTCAGAGCCAAAAGCAGATTCAGATTCATGCATGCTGTCTCATCCTGGTCAGGCTCTGGGTGGTCCTATGGCAGTGATTAGCATATCAGCACGGAATTCATAGCTCTTCTAAAAGCACTGACATGAGAGCAGAAGATTTTATCTCTATGTACAGAGCTCAAAGTAAACAAAGAAAGGAGACTACATTACTTGTTTGAGATAACAAGACCTGTCCTCATCCCTGCTATCAGATAAGATAGAGCAGAGAGCGAAAGCCAGAGCAGGACGGTAATCGGAGAAACCTGTGTGCACTCATAACTGATAAATGTCTAATATTACAAGTGTGGTGCGACACCCCCAGAACGCCTCATGTTAGGCGCATTAAAAAGTGTTGAGTCTTACGAACAATGCGTCTAATAAATTTGTTAAGCGCATTGGACATCATCGCCATAAGAGGGTGAAAAACCCGATCATACATGTCTCCCTAAGGGGCCGTTTACACGGCAGTGGACAAATACCGGCCGGTTTGCCGTCCGGTATTTGTCCTGTTTTGCGGCCGTCCCCACAGCCGCGGGGGGGGACAACTTTTCTCCGCGTGGAGCAGAGAACAGCCCTCCCCCTCCCATTGAGATGCACATGTTCCGTCCGGAAACCGGACAGAAGATTGTGCCTGTTCAATGTTTTGTCGCCGGTCGGCCGGCGGCAAAACCGCCGGGCGGAAAACCCATGCAGTGGGGGCGGCTGCACGGGTTTTCCATCGAGCACAAGTGTGCCAATGTTCGGACGGTTTTTCAGGCGGTCTGAAAAACCGCAAACCGGCTGAAAAACCGTCCGAAAACCCGTGCAGTGGGGACATGCCCTAAGAGTTGACAAAAGCTATATAAGTCCAATTACTGCAGGACAAAGCTAAAAATAATAGGAAAAATGTATTTTACATATAAAGAAAATACAAAGTCAGATATAATAATGTTCAGTATAGAAGATATGCCAGACCATCCTTCAATCTTATTCAGCTTATGTAGAGATTTATCTAAGGAGTTGGGGTTGTAGTATATTGAATAAAGATGGGGACCTTTTAGTGTGGTTTTGTGCCCAGATATGAAAAATTTATTTGGTGCAAAACCCCATGATTTGCCTTAGGTGTCCGTGAGATGTTTTTGACTATATAAGCCACAAGGCGCCTCACTGTGTGAAGAAAAATATATTCTAAAGGGCTCATGAAAAATGAGCTAAGACTCTTGTAGTGCCAAATATTGGATGTATCGTTTCTCATTGAGAACCTACATCCAACAGGTAACACTACAAAGTTCAGGTTCATTTACCACAAGCCATTAAAGGCGCGTCCCCACGGCAACGTCCCCTCTGTCGTGCCAATTGTCATTATTCACTTATCATTGTACTCGTTTGATTTATGTAATGTATGTAACCCCCCCGAATGTACAGCGCCCTGGATTCAATGGCGCTTTAAAATACTTATTAATAATAATAATAATAATAATAATAATACCGGTTGGTTTATCCGACTGGTATTTGTCCGGTTTGTATGCCGTGCACATGGCCGCGGAGGGGACAGCTTTTCTCCACGATGAGCAGAGAAAAGCCCGCCTCCTTCCCATTCACTTGCTCATATTCCATCCGAAAACCGGACGGAAGAATGTGCATGTCCAATCTTTTTCGGGCAGGTGGAAAAACCTCCGTTGTGCTCGTTTGTGGACGGTTTTTCAGAAGGTCTGCAAAACCACAAACTGTCTGAAAAACTGCCCGCAAACCCGTGCAGTGGGGACATGCCCTAAGAATATTTTTAGCCCTCAGTGGAGTGACTAATGGTGTACAGTCTCCACATGCCTACATGGTGCTTTTCCTTAATGTGGAACATTTCCTCTTTTGGGTTAGAAAAAAAATAGACATCGTTGTTATATACAGTGTAACAGAGCTGCTTACACACTGGTATACTAGCTGTAATAATGTCAAAACATTGCGTAAGTCTACTTCCGCTAGTTTAAAAAAAAATCCTCAATTTATTTCACCATACTTGTTTAATGGATGAGACCTTCTCAGTCTGATGTCAGAACTGTGCTGCTCCTCCTCCCCTCTCACAGCATGCGGGCTGTTAGTCAGTAAAAAGATGACACTATTCTGAAATAAGATATAGTCCAAAAGTTTCATATACTCAGACTGATTTAATGTACATTTTATAGGAAAACTTTAACACTGTCATGTCTTTTCCACAGTCACTTGTACACACGTACCACTTACCTGCGAAGAGTGTCATTGATCCAGATGAGAGATACTACATGAATGGAGACATCAGGTGCCACAGATGCCCCCCAGGTAATCTGCTTAATAAAATACCTAGAATAACGCAAAGTGCATAAAATATACAGTAATATTGAAAAATACAAGGTATTCACATATCTGCCATGCTGTAGTATATGTATTATCATAGCTTCTTATGGCATTCTTTTGTCCTTGCTGCTTTTGTAGCTAGAAAGTGGAGCAATTAGACACCTGCCACTGCCCCCTCTAAGCCGGCGATACAGAACAGCTTCAAATATATTATCATTGATATTACCTAATCATACCTCCCAACTGTCCCTATTTTGGAGGGACAGTCCCTATTTTTAAACCTTGTCCCTCTTTGCTCTATAAATGTCCCTCTTTTTCATTTAGGAAACAGATTTGCATCAATAAACTAACTCTCTTGCTTTAAAAAGTATCCGATTGCTTCCTCACTGTAGACTACATAAGAACTTACTTAATATGTCATCATTGGATACAAAGCAATCCTGAAAATGTCTCCCTTTTTGCCTGTCTAAAAAGTTGGCATGTATGTGTGGGGGTGTGATTAGAGGTGTGTCTTGGTGTGATGTCACGTTTTTGGGTGTGGTTATAGGCGTGGCCTGATGTGTCCCTCTTTGCATTCTCTAAAAGTTAGGAGGTATGCCTAATAATAAGCTACGCAGCCAGCAGATACACAGAGCTGCGTAGGCTACAGATACATGAGATTATTCAGCATCTGGGTCTAGAGCACTAAAGGGGTTAATGTTAATTGTCCTGGAGATCTAGGGCAGGGAATGGTTAATTAAAGAAACTCTGGAAGAGGGCAGTGAAGGGCTTAAATCTTCTTACCTGGGGTCTAGTGTTTCCTAACCTCTCCAGGCTCCAGAGGCTGTAACAGGAAGCTGAGCTCTGATCATTCAGCTTCCTGTTCTCTTCCTGCACCAATCACAAAGATGAGTGCAAGGCAGGGTCACAGAGGTTGGAACATGTTCAACTATGGTATATATGATCTAAACCTCACCAGACTTGATGAGGCATACTCATATAAGATCAATAAGGAGATTCAGGTAGAACCTCCAAAGAATGAAATAATCCGTTTACTCCCATGCAACCTTTTTACCCAAGGAAAATTGGGGGCTGAAATGTGACATCATGCCATTATGCAAATGGGTGAGCTTGCCGTTACATAGGACAAATGACGATGAGCAGCAAGCAGTGTTAGGGAAAGGAGAAGAGTCTGAATGGTAAGTCCCATTTCTGAGAAGTTCTAGAAGCAAAACCTGGAAAACCCCGTCCCTTGTTTATGTGCTGTGAATGTGTTGCTAGGTGTATAAAGGTGAAAGCAACATAAACCAGAGAAGTACAAAGGATAGCAAAGATGCTGACTAATGTTAACAGGCTTAGACTGCCCCACAGGGCTGTATGGAATGGGCTGTTCTCTGGTTTGGGCTGTTCTCTGGTTTGGGCTGTTCTCTGGTTTGGGCTGTTCTCGGGTATGGGCTGTTCTCGGGTATGGGCTGTTGTGTGGTATTGGTGTAGATAATTTTCTGTTATGGAATATTCTCTGGGATAGGCAATTTTTGGGTATAGACTGTTCTCTGATTTGGTCAGTTGTCGGGTATAGGGTGTTCTCTAGTTTGGGTAGCTCTCTGGTATAGTTTTTAGTTTAAGTTTTTTAAGGGCAATTCTCTGGTATGTGTAGTTATCGACTATTGGTAATTCTCTGGCATGGGTATTTCTCTGGTATGCCTGAGGAAGGTGAGGAGTATTTCCCGAAACGTCGCACGGAGGTGCGTCACCAACGCTCTAGACACTGGCGTCTCTAGCTCACCGTTGTGTGGGTGAATGATTCGATACCTATGGGATACCTGGATGGTATCGCATTTTTTTGAAGATTTATTAAATTTTTAACTTTTATCGGTTGTACTCTATCATTATATGTGAACACGTGGGGAGTGGAGGACCCCGTAATTAGAACCTACCTGTTGAAGCACTCAGTGGTCATTATTTGTTGGCTGGTATTAGGTCTATAAAGCCTGGGCCTGCAGGCTTGTGGGTGTTCTTCCTGTGGACCTCTGCTGCTAAGAGGGAAACCACGCTGTGACCGTCTAATGGTGCAGGACAGAGAGGAACGCTCTGTATAGCTAGAGCTCAGCCGAGCCAGCATTTTGTTTGTGTTGTTGGCCTGAACTTTAAGGCTTTGTGTTTTTGTTTTCTCCTGCAAATAAAACCAGGCAGCGCCTGGATTTGAACTTTACTTCTGAGTCACTGTCCGGTCTGTTGAAGCCCTGCTGCCTACCTGTTCGTGATGCTAACCCCCACAATACATATTTCTCTGGTATGGACAGTTGTCAGGTATGGGTACGTTTTTTTTTAGTATGGGCAGGTCTATGGTATTGGTAGTTTTCTGATTTGGGCAGTTTTCTCATATGGGCAGTTTGTTGTTATGGGTAGTTTCCTAATATGGGTATTTCTGAGGTATGGGCTGTTCTCTGGTATGGACAGTTTTCTCGTTTGGCTAGTTTTCTGATACTGGTAGTTCTTTGGTATGGATATGTTTCAGGTATTGGTAAGTCTCTGGTTTTGGCAGTTTTCCGGTATGAACAATTTTCTGGTACGGGTAGTTCTCTGGTATACCATGTGGAGCTATAACAATGCACCTAACAGAAAATATCTAATAAGTCAATAATGAAAACTCAGCTCACCCTGTATAAGTCCTCTGGTAGTGGTAGCACGGACCGTGGAGAGGGCCATTCCTCATGGGCAATGAAATTCAAGTAGAATAATGACCAGCTTCACCTCTGCAGCATCAAATGTAAAAAAAATTAAAAATGTATTATATTCAGTTAAAAAGTGAAAGTGGGTGAAAGGTAAGCTCAGATAAGGCATAAAAGGCCTGAAATTAAAGACACGCTAAGGGAGAATACCTATTATGACCTTGGATTTAGCAGGCCCCTTTTTCTATAGATATAACTTAAAGCTCCACGGTCTGATTCAAAATATGTAATAGTTTCCCTAACCACTTAAAATACGTGTGCCTTCCTATGTGAAAGAGGGGCCTTAGGACAAACTCCCACAACAGGGCCTAGGTGCCCCGCTACCTCTGGACCACTAATAGCTTTGCATCTGGAGTCATAAGAATCTATGGGTGACAGATTTAGAAGCTGTACAAAGGTGTATATTCACATGCAGCAGATTAGTTGCAGAAATTCCTGCGACTGTCCTGTCCATCCCAATGGGGCTTGCAGTAACAACTCCATTAGAATGAATGGAACAGAATTTTAGTTGCAGAAATTTCTGCAGCAACTATGCTGCGTGTGACTACACCCCAATAATGACATGTACAGGAAGCCTGAATCAGGCAACGGCATTATGTACAGTGCTCCTTTAACAAGAGTTTTATGGTCTATCAAAAAACCAGATAAACAGGTTTTCCTCCCATAGTGCTACACCTTGTTCCTTCTTCTATGCAGTATATGCACAAGCCCCCCCCTTAGCTCCTCTTCATAGTTAGATCAGCTGGTAGACCCCAGTATCACATACTGGTTACTGCTGGTTAGTTCGCACCTTCCACACGTGCCCCTCCCTGTAGTCTTGTGATCTGAGAAGTGAGGAAATTGGTGCTTATCAGGGGAATTTGTACTTGGAACTGGAAAGACGGGAATTTCCTCTTCTTTTTTTCTGTTGTTCTGCTTAGGATCTAGTGTTCAAGGTTTCCGCTGTAAAACCAGTTTTTTTTTTTTTTAAAGTATGTAGAGAATACGGAGACTAATAACAAAGGGCAAACATGCACTACGCAAGCAAAGCTATATGAGTAATGCAGGATGTATTTTATTTTTTAAAGATAAATCCTTTACAATAAAGGGGCAAGAAGCCGCCCATCACACGGATTCTCAATACAACGCTTATAGCAGTTTATAAACCCATATTAGGAACCATACCAGAGTACCTAATGGTCCGTAGTACAAAGGTGGTGGTCTGTGCATGGGTCTGGGCACACACCGTTGCCATGTGCAGTTCTTAGATGTATAATAGGCATCTTCCTGGTATCCTTGAGCTTTAGGGTGATGGCATCAGTGAGATGCCATGTGGCCTCAAAACTAGATGCCACTCCTCAGCATCACAACATGACCCTTGGTTATGCCATGCTATTATGACATGCTAGAGAAGTAATGCAAACACAACGCAATATCAGCAGCACTCTATAACAATAAAAAACAAAGTGAATATAGGAATTTTTTTTTTCCAAAAAGCATTTCTGCTACTTTAAAACACATGAAAACTTAAGGTTTGTAGTGTACATTTTTGATCAAAATTGTAATTGCCCATCTACCGTGACAAGGCGACCTCAATACAGATGGGGACCTACTCTAACATTTTACCTCTCGTGGTGTCTTTTCAGACCTTCATATTTTCTAGAGAAGTATGCCTGGGGAAGTAATTCTGCTCAGGACTGTCAAATTGATTTATCTTGGCTGTCATTAAGACAGGTAGTAACATCTGGGGCAGGGGTGGGCAATTAATTTTTCCATCGGGCCGCATGAAAAAGTGCGAGGCTTTCGGAGGGCCGGACTAATAAAAACATAGAGTGAACGGGGGAAAAAAATCGTTTTTTGGGTGATTATTTTTGTGGAAACTTACTGGGGGATGTATCTATATACCTGCCTTACTCATGGTACACAGTAAGGCAGGTATATACAGCTCTCCTCAGTAAGGTAGGTATGTAGATGTATGTCCCCTCAGTCTGGCAGGTATATACAGCTCCCCTCAGTCAGTCAGGTATATAGATATAGGTACCCGCAGGCAGGTATATAGATAGATACAACTCCCCACAGGCAGGTATATAGATAGATACAACTCCCCCCAGGCAGGTATTTAGATACAGCTCCCCACAGGCAGGTATATAGATAGGTTCAGCGCCCCTCAGGCAGGAATATAGATAGGAACAGCTCCCCACAGGCAGGAATATAGATAGGGACAGCTCCCCACAGGCAGGTTTTTTCGATACAGCCCCCCCACAGGCAGGTATATAGATAGGTACAGCTCCCCACAGGCAGGAATATAGATAGGTACAGCCCCCACAGGCAGGAATATAGATAGTACAGCTCCCCTCAGCCAGGAAATAGATAGGTACCTCCCCTCAAGCAGGTATATAGATGTATAGCTCCCCTAAGCAGGTATATAGATAGATATAGCTCCCCTCAGGCAGGTATATTAAAGGCTCCAAACAGGCAGGTATATAGCTATTTAGGGCTCCATACAGGCAGGAATATAGTTAAAGCTCCACACAGGCAGGTATATAGCTATTTAGGGCTCCATACAGGCAGGAATATAGCTAGTTCGGGCTCCATACAGGCAGGTATATAGCTAGTTAGGGCTTTCCACAGGCAGGTATATAGACAGGGCTTTCCACAGGCAGGTATATAGATAGGGCTAACCACAGGCAAGTATATAGACAGGGCTACCCACAGGCAAGAATATAGAAAGGGCTTACCACAGGCAGGTATATAGATAGGGCTTCCCACAGGCAGGGATATAGATAGAGCTACCCACAGGCAGGTATATAGATAGGGCTTCCCACAGGCAGTATATAGATGGGGCTTCCCACACGCAGGCATATAGATAGGGCTTCCCACAGGCAGGCATATAGATAGGGCTTCCCACAGGCAGGCATATAGATAGGGCTTCCCACAGGCAGGTATATAGATAGGGCTTCCCACAGGCAGGCATATAGATAGGGCTTCCCACAGGCAGGTATATAGATAGGACTTTCCGCAGGCAGGCATATAGAGAGGAGTTCCACAGGCAGGCATATAGATAGGGCTTTCCACCGGCAGGCATATAGATAGGGCTTCCCACAGGCAGGTATATAGATAGGGCTTCCCACAGGCAGGCATATAGATAGGGCTTCCCACAGGCAGGCATATAGATAGGGCTTCCCACAGGCAGGTATATAGTTTTATGACCAAAATAACAAACACTAATACTCACCTTGAATTACCTCCTTCCCGGCCGAGCGCGCTCATCTTCTATCCGAGGAGCTTCCCGGGGCAGGTGGCGTGATGACGTCATGACGCCAGCGTAGGGACGCTCCTCCGGCAGCTCCTGGGCCCGCACAGTTATTACTTTGTGTGCGCCGAGGAGAGGCAGCGGCGAACGGAGTTCATCGCGTCGCTGCCTAATTCACCAGCAATAGTAGCGCTGACGGCCCGCGGCGGCATCTCAGCAATACCCGGCCGTGGCGGGCTGTTAGCGCTACTATTAGCAGACCTGGGCAAACGTACGCCGCGGGCCGCATCCGACGAGCTGGTGGGCCGGATGCGGCCCGGGGGCCGTACTTTGCCCAGGTCTGATCTGGGGCCTGGCCAACTAGGAGGCCAACTCATCATAGGACATCAGGAGCTATACAAAACTGTATAAATCTACATTATGTGTAGTAAGCTATATCCATTGGTGGCTTCTGACCCAATAACAAAAACTTTAAAGTATATTCAGACTATCTGTGGCCATATTGTGGTTAAAAAAACATGCAATTTGACACATCCCCTTAGAATTTAGTGTATGGCGGTGTGATGGGAAGCAGGTGGGGGTTTTGGAGTGCTATAAAAATAAATAGTATAATTAAACTGCATAAAACTTTATTATGGATATTATGAACCCTTTGAAGCTTGATCCCTGGGAAGAAGGGGGAAACAATACAACTGCCATGTAGCAAAATGGTGCCACCCAGGAGGAGCAATTACACATTAAAGGGTTCCTGTCATATAATTTGGAGATCTTAAGTTTAGCTGGAAAGGGTCTGGACAAGGCCGTCTCTTCCATTGGGCAAGGCAGGCGGTTGCCCGGGGGCCCCACGAGCTGAGGGGGCCCCCTCGGGCAGCTGCCTACCCTGCACAATAGAAGAGACGGCAGTGAATATACGCAGGGACTGTGGTTGGTGCGGCCGGCCCCTGCCTGCACTCTATAACACAGACAGGACGTGCGCGGCAGTCAGAGCAGGGGCTACAGCGATGCCTGATGTGGCCCCTGCTATTGCTGTGTCCTGCCTGCGCTTTACTCCTCACAGCGCAGGCAGGACAGTGCGGCACTGAAGTAAAGCAGGGGCCAGTCTGAAGCGAAACTCTGAGCTCCTGCATACAGCCATGCCACTCCCTCTCTCCCCTCCCTCCCTCTCTTCAGTGAGCGCCACTGAAGAGCAGAAGATAGACTGTCTATATAGCATTGCGTAGTCTCGATAAACAAGTTACATAACATTAATTAGAATTTACAATTTAAAGGTTGTAAAATCTGCAGATGGCACCATGGTAACAAATGTTATGTATCCACACATCACGTCACCTTTTCTCAGGGTGTTGTTCTATTCATTTCCAGAATAGCTCAAAGGTTGCCCAATAATTCTGCCAGCATGTGGAAAAATGCCATACTACACGTTAGCCAACTGACAAGTGTATGGGGCATTGTTTACATTGCTTCCTATTGACACATATATTAGTAGATATAAATCAGCATTAAAGGGGTTTTCTCACTACATTGATTCCTCTCACCTCAGTCCTGTTTTCTTGGTTTCACTTTGAATTCAGGGGCGTGTTTACTGGCTTCTACTAGGCTGCAGTAGAAGCCAGGTCTGTAGCTATAGCAACCAGTGCTGGCAGCCTATCAGGAGAGATTGAACAGGTCTGTAGCTATAGCTACCTGAGGAGCTGATGCAGCCCATACAAGAGGGGAGATCTAGGAATAGGTAGGACACTGTTAATGGACAAATATTGCAAAGTGACTTGTTCTTGCAAGATCTTTAACATAAAAAGCAATACTTGTGTTGAGACAACCCCTTTAAAGCTTTTTAGGAACAATTAGATTACATTTGACTTGATACATCTTTCTGTAACTCTAGCACCGATGAAAGAGCGTCTCTCCCTACAACAAAACAAATATAAATATAGGTCCCCGAGTTGTCCACCTATGTAAAGACAATTTGTATTTGCCTCCCGGTCTATACCTGGGACAGAAGGCTGCAGCATATCCATAGTTGCCAACTTTTGAAAATGAAAAAACCAGGAGACATTAGTGGGCGGCGCGCGCAGCGCGCCGTGGCAAAAATTTGCATGGCCACGCCCATCTTGACTGTATGCCACGCCCCTTCAAAAAGCCACACCTACTCCACCTAACTGCATAACGGCTTTGGAAGAAAGCCAGGTAGATGCCCTTATAGCCAGGTAGTGCCCCCATAACCAGGTAGTGCCCCTTACAGGCAGGTAGATGCCCCCTTGTAGCCAAATAGATGCCCTCTCTGTAGCCAGGTAGAGCCATATTTGTAGCCAGGTAGTGGCCCCCCTTTGTTTGCCAGGTAGTGCCCCCCATTGTTTGCCAGGTAGTGCCCCCCATTGTTTGCCAGGTAGTGCCCCCCATTGTTTGCCAGGTAGTGCCCCCATTGTTTGCCAGGTAGATGCCCCCATTGTTAGCCAGGTAGTGCCCCCATTGTTAGCCAGGTAGTGCCCCCATTGTAGCCAGGTAGTGCCCCCCATTGTGGCCAGGTAGTGCCCCCATTGTTAGCCAGGTTTTGCCCACTCTGTTGCCAGGTAGTGCCCCCCCATTGTTAGCCAGGTAGTGCCCCCCATTGTTAGCCAGGTAGTGCCCCCATCGTTAGCCAGGTAGTGCCCCCATCGTTAGCCAGGTAGTGCCCCCATGCCCCCATTGTTAGCCAGGTAGTGCCTCCATTGTTGCCAGGTAGTGTCCCCCTTGTTAGCCAGGTAGTGCCCCCATTGTTAGCCAGGTAGTGCCCCCATTGTTAGCCAGGTAGTGCCCCCATTGTTTGCCAGGTAGTGTCCCCATGCCCCCATTGTTTGCCAGGTAGTGCCTCCATTGTAGCCAGGTAGTGCCTCCATTGTAGCCAGGTAGTGCCCCCATTGTAGCCAGGTAGTACCCCCTTTAGTAGCCAGGTAGTGCCCCCTTTAGTAGCCAGGTAGTGCCCCCATTAGTAGCCAGGTAGTGCCCCCCATTGTTAGCCAGGTAGTGCCCCCATTGTTAGCCAGGTAGTGCCCCCATTGTTAGCCAGGTAGTGCCTCCTTTAGTAGCCAGGTAGTGCCCCCCCATTGTTAGCCAGGTAGTGCCCCCCATTGTTAGCCAGGTAGTGCCCCCCATTGTTAGCCAGGTAGTGCCCCCCTGTGTTGCCAGGTTTTGCCCCCATTGTAGCCCGTTAGTGCCCCCATTGTAGCCAGGTAGTGCCCCCCATTGTAGCCAGGTAGTGCCCCCCCATTGTAGCCAGGTAGTGCCCCCTCTGTTGCCAGGTATTGCCCCCATTGTAGCCAGGTAGACCCCCCATTGTAGCCAGGTAGACCCCCCCCCCCCCCATTGTAGCCAGACAGTGCCCCCTAAAACTAATAAAAATAAAATAATAAAATCCACTACCATGACCAGGCTCCTGCAGAGCGGCCAGCTCCAGCCGATCTCCTCAGCGTCACAGGGGAAGTGAGTGCAGCCGCGCAGCCGCGCGTCACTCCCCTGCAGCCGCGCGTCACTTCCTCTGTGACGCTGACATGTGTGTACGGCCCACAGCGGCGCCGGACATACAGGGGGAGGAGGCAGGAGGGAGCGATCCCTCCTGCCTCCTCCCTGCACAGCGAGGTTCCGGGCGGGTGAAGCGGGCGCAGCGGCCGCTTCACCCGCCTGTGGAACGGACCGGCGACGCCAGAGTAGCGCACCCGCGCTACTCCGGCGCCGCGGTCATTTAAAGGACCCCCGCCGCCTGCTGGCGGCGGGGGGAATGCCAACTCCCCCGGGAGGGCGGGAGGGGACCCCAAATAGCGGGACCCCCCCCCGCCAAAAACGGGAGAGTTGGCATGTATGAGCATATCCCAGTCTATAGGCATACGGTGGGGTGTGTCACCCATAGGCTCCCATTGCATAGTTTAAACCAGAAGTTTACATACACTATAGAAAAAGCCCCATCTGCATGTTTTCTCACGATCTGACATGAAATCAGAATAAACCTTCCCCTTTTTTAGGTTCAATTAGGAACCAAAATTATTTACATTTGCCGAATGCCAGAATAATGAGAAAGAGAGAATTTTTTAAGGCATTTTTATTACTTTCTGCAACGTCAAAAGTTTCCATACACCAGGATTACTATAGCTTTAAACAATTTGGGACAGCCGATATGATGAGGTCATGTCATTGGAAGTTTCTGATAGGTTTATTAGCAACATCTGAGTTAATTAGAGCCACACCTGTGGATGATTTTTAAAGCACACCAGAAACACACTGCTTCTGTGTGTAACATCATGGGAAAGTCTAAAGAAATCAGCCAAGATATTAGGAAGAGAATTGTGGACTTGCACAAGTCTGGATCACCCTTTGGGGTGCAATTTCCAGATACCTAAAGGGTGCCTCGTTCATCCGCACAAACAATTATACGTAAGTACAAACAAGATGGGAATGTGCAGCCATCATACCGCTCAGGAAGGAGACAGGTTCTGTGCCTCAGTGATGAACGTGCTTTGGTCTGACATGTGCATATCAACCCAAGAACAAAAGCAAAATACCTCGTGAAGATGCTGGCGGAAGCTGGTAAGATTGTGTCACAGTGAAACAAGTACTGTATCAACATGGGCTGGAAGGCCACTCTGCCTGGAAGAAGCCATTACTCCAAAAGCCAGATTAATGTTCACAAATGCACAGGAACAAAGACCTACATTTTTTGGAGATGTCCTGTGATGTTATGAAACTAAAATTGAACTGTTTGGCCATAATGACCATTGTTACATTTGGAGGAAAAAAAGGAGAAACTTGGAAGCCTAATAATTGTGAAACATGGGGGTGGCAGCATCATGTTGTTGTTTTTTTTTTTTACTGCAGGAGGGACTTGTGCACTTCACAAAATAGATGGTATCATGAGGAAAAAAGATTATGTAGCAATATTGAAACAACATCTCAAGACATCAGCCAGGAAGTTAGAGCTTGGACGGAAATTGGTCTTCCAAATGGACAATGACCCAAAGCTACTGCCAAACTGGTTACAAAGTGGCTTAAGGATAACCAAGTCAATGTTTTGGAGTGGCCATCACAAAGCCCTGATCTCAATCCTATTGAAAATTTATGGGCAAAGCTGAAAAGGCAGGAGCGAGCAACGTGACCTACAAACATGGCTCAGTTACATAAGTTCTGTCAGATGGAATGGGCCAAAATTCCTACCAACTATTGTGAGAAGCTTGTGGAAGGATATGTTTGACCCAAGTCATACAGTTCAAGGGCAATGCTACCAAATACTAATGAAATGGATGGAAACTTTTGACTTTGCAGAAAGTAATAAAAATGCCTAAAATTCTCTCATTATTCTGTCATTTGGCTAATATAAATCATTTTGGTTCCTAATTGACCTAAAACGGGGAAGGTTTATTCTGATTTCATGTCAGATAGTGAGAAAATCATGCAGATGGGGCTTTTTATATAGTGTATAGAAACTTCTGGTTTCAACTGTATGTGTTTTTTTTCCTGTGTCCCTCAGCAGGAAAGCTTAGTAGACAATTATTTGATGCCAAAAGGCCATTGGGAAAGCTGGGTTGCAACGTCTGAGCGCAGCAATGTCATTAGAATTGCTTGCACGTGTAATTCTCCTTTCCAGGTGTGGCATTGTCTGTGTATAGGTGTGCTAAAACCTACAGTGTTTGGGTCTACCTCTTAACCAGTCTTGTCCTCCTCTTATAGGTACGTATGTAGTCCAGCTGTGCACAACTGCAGACGCCCAGAGCACCTGTGCACCATGTGAGCCTGGATCTACATACAGCGAACACCTAACAGGACTCACTTACTGCCTTCCATGTACCACATGCCGCACAGGTGAGTTATTTCTCTGCAATTGTTCCTCCTTGGTGAGAATTCTTTATTTTTTGACCTGGCCAATATCTGTCTGTGAAATGGATACCTGAGGTTGATGTGTTGTTTGCCTTCGTGTCTCTCTACACAGTGGATTTGTTGACTGCCTTCCTGGGTTTTTTATATAGTAGTCTTCGAGTTTACATATGAGGTGAATGTGCTGCTTGTTTAATTTTGTATGATATCAATGTCCTGCTGCCCAACTATGAAGAAGACACTTTTGCTGCCTCCCTTACTGTCTATAAGATGCGCTGCCTACTTTGTAGATGCGCTGCCTATGTGCTAGCCTGCATGAGCTTCTGCTTTCATGCCTGTCAATATGCTGCTTGCCTTCAATTTCTTTGAGGTGGATGTACTACTTGCCTTCTTTCCTGTCCGATGTGCAGTCTCCTCTGTAGTGGTGGTTCATTACCAAAATATAAGGCGCATACTAAGTTCTCGTTGACCTCCAGTTGTGCTAGAAATTAATGATAAAACCACAGAAAAAATAGGACATAAATTACTAGAAAACTACAAAGCTATACTTATAGCTCAATGGCTGGAAGATACACTGAGTCCCTGTAGCAGGCATCTCTGGCCCATGTGCTACATGGGGAAGATATAACAGGTGCTGGTCATTAATGAGCAAATGCTCTAGATATCAGTTCACACCAGTATGGCCACAGTATAACACATAGGGAGACTGCACAAATGCAACAATACCGATGAAATTGCATATAGATAAGGCTATACAAAGGGTAACGTCATTTATTCAGGTACACCATGCTAGTTTACAGCCAATATCGCCCATAATATTCAAATGGCAGATAAGGCTTACCCTTTGTATTGCCTAATCTATATGCAATTTCATCGGTATTGTTGCATTTGTGAAGTCTCCCTATGTGTTATACTGTGTTTTTTTGCATTTTGGTGTAAAACTGTACTGGGCATTTGCTCTTTAATGACCAGCCCGTTATATTTTCCCCCATGTAGCACATGGGCCAGAGATGCCTGCTACAGGGATTCAGTATATCGCCCAGCCATTGAGCTGTAAGTATAGCTTTGTAATTTTCTAGAAATTAATGAGCCACAAAAGCAAAACATGGAAGATAGGCTGTTTTGCGTATAAGGCCATGTTCACACGGCTTAAAATGGGCCGTATTTGGGCCCGTAATTGCCCGAAGTGCGCCAATTAGGGGCGAAAACGGCCCTTCATTACGAATTCACGTTCTCATAGGAATTGGATTACGTTCCTTCCCCCGCCGGGCGAATGGGCCGGGGGGGGGAGATAATTCACTGTCACTTTCTAGCGGGTATCGCGCCGGCTAGCAGTGATATTTTTCAATGGGAGGCGAAGTGCCGGCCCCCCTGCTTACTCCCCCGCCCCGCCCCGCCCCCGTCCACACGGCGTAATTGCAATTAAGCCGTGTGAACATAGCCTAACAGGTCACCCTACAGATCCCTTTATATCAACAGACTTGTCCTGTTACATACTTACATAGTTTGTAAAGCCGAAAAAAAGGGCAGCGTCCATTCGTTTTGCCCTATTGTGCTACGTGTTGATCCAGGGAACAAAAAACCCTCATGAGGTAGAAGCCAAATGCCCTCATTTTTGGGGAAAATTCCTTTTCCCGACTCCAATCTGGCTCAGAATAAATCCCTGAATCAAGCCCCTTCTCCAGAATCCAGGTCACTATAAATTGTTTTTATTTTTACATCTAGAAATGTATCCAACCCCTTTCCGAATCCAGGTCACTATAACTTTTTTAGATTATAACATCTAGAAAGTATCCAGACCCTTCCCAGAAAACCAGTCACTATAACTTGTTAGATTTTAAACACTAGAAATGTACCGACCCTTCTCCAAAATCAGTCACTATAACTTTTTTTTATTTTTCATCTAGAAATGTAACCAGACCCTTCTCCGAATCCCGGTCACTTAAATTGTTATATTTTTCTCTTTAAAAAGTATCCAAACCCTTCCCAGAAATCTGGCCCCTAAAATTGTTATATTAACTAGAAATGTATCCAGACCTTTCCAAATCCTGGTCATATAATTGTTTTTTATTTCATCTAAAATGTTCCCCGGCCCTTCTCCCAAAACCCGGTTTTCCCATAAAATTGTTTATTACATCTAGAAATTTATCCAAACCCCTTTCCCCGAATCCTGGTTTACTATAACTTGTTTTAAAATTTTTACATCTAGAAATGTACCAGACCCTTTTCCAGAATCCTGGCCTATAACTTGTTTATTACATCTAGAAAGTACCGACCCCTTTTCCCCGAATCCTGGGGCACTATAAATTTTTTATTTTCATCTAGAAAGTTCCAGCCCTTCCCAGAACCTGGTCACTATAAATTGTTTATATTACTTCTAGAAATTTATCCACACCCCTTTTCCGAACCGGTCACTTAACTTTTTATTTATTACATTTTAAAAAGTATCCAGACACTTCTCCAAATTTCCGGTCATTAACTTGTTATATTATTACATCAAGAAATGCATCCACACCCTTTTTGATCTCTGTTAGTGAATTCACCATGGCAAGTTCCTTTGGCAGAGAGTTCCACAGTCTCACTGCTCTAACAGTAAAGAATCCCTTTCTATGTTTATGTAGAAACTTTCTTTCCTCAAGACATAGAGGACGCCCCCTTGTTCTAGATATTGACAGATGTTTGGGAGAGTCCAATACTCCAGTCCTTTCAGCACTTATAGAACAACTCTTAAAGGGAACCTGTTACCATGAAAATGGTTTAATCTACTGGTATCTTGTTACAGAGCAGGAGGAGCTGAGCAGATTGATATAAAGTTTTGTGATTAAACATTTAGCATAACCTGTTAACTTATTAGTCAAAATCCTTGCTCTTTCTATGCTTAGGAGTCCAGTGGGTGGTGTAGTTCTTTGTGAATTGCTGATTAGGCCCGCCTACTGGACTCCAAGGGGAATTCCTATTGTATAGCATTGTAGGTTTAGATGAGACTGCTTCATCAATGTAACAGGTTCCCTATAACTAATTTTTATCAAGCTTTTACCTGCTGGAGACACTTTACTATTAATCTATTGGCTACTGTTGGTAGTTTTTTGAAACTGTGCTAGGGTGGAAGATAAAGACATTCCCCCTTTAGACTATTTTAACTAAGGTTTCCTTGTTAGCTGTCTAAAGACGAAGGAACTCTACAGTCAAGAGGCACATTTTGCTGTTTGCTGAGTAGTAAATTGCCCTATATGGTTGTGCTCTTCAGGGTGTGGACTCTTGGAGTTGAACAGATATTTCACATACTTGGAATTGTCTATTACAGATGAGGAAGAGGTGTCTCAATGCACAGTCACTAAGAACTCCATATGCAGATGCAAGAAAGGAACCTACTGTCCTCCTGGTGATCCTTGCGAGATCTGCTTAAAATGTACAACAAGGTGAGAACTCTCCATGGGGTCTATGAACACTTGAAATGTTTGTCCAGTCACATGCATTACTGTGTTCCATATGAATATCCTGAGGCATTATTACATATTGTCATATACATCACAGGATCCTCCTATGGTATAATGGGCCTGTTAATGATTGAAAAGAAAACCAGTGGATTGGAGACCGGTTTTAGCTTTATAAGCAAAATGGAACATTATCAGTCCCCTCTCTTTGGGGGAATTGTTAGTTTGGCTTTTATCTTATCTGTATGAAAAACACTGAGAATTATTTTTTTTTTAAAAAAAAAAAATTAGCAGTGTCCATAAAATACATGAATACTCATTAAGATATTCATTTTTCTTTGTCCTCCAGTTGCCCTCCAGACCAAGTTGAACAGGCACCCTGCAATTCAACATCGGATATGCAATGTGCACCTCCAGAGACTGCCAGCACTTTACCACGTAAGATACTCCTTTTTGACAATTTCCAGTGAAGATATTTGACATCCTCTTGCTGAACATAGATGGTAAAGTAAGCAAGTTTCAAAATGCATGGTATTAAAAAATATGTATGCTTGACCTAATACAGGCATTTTTTGCACCTTCAGTTTGCTCTCTTAGGGGCCATTCACACGGCATTTGGATACGATTTGGGTCCGTGTTGGATCCAAAAATCACATCCAAAAACGCAGCGTCAATCGGATCCTAAACGGATCCAACACGTATCCAACACGTGCTGTGTGTTTGGATGCGTGTTGGATGCAGCAGGATCGCACCCTATAGTTTAAAATAAGGCTCCTGCTGTGTCTTTCGGACCAAGAATTGACATGTCAATTTTTGGGACGGATCCGATGTGTGTTTCAAATTAAAAGCAATGTAAATCAGATTGCTCATTATTAGATACCATATTTCCCCTAAAATAAGACATCCCCCGAAAACCAGACGTAGTGCGATTTTTGTTTATGCAATTCAGAGTGTGGCTGCTTATGCTGATGTTTGTGATGAAATCACTACAGGATATTAATACATGTGAATGTTTGTTCAACAATAAATGTGAATTCTTGTTCATGGAAAATAAGATATCCCCTAAAAATAAGTCTTAGCTCGTCTTTAGGAGCAAAAATTAATATAAGACACTGCCTTATTTTCGGGGAAACAGGGTATGTGTTTGGGGTCCGACAGACAGATCCAAACACGTATCTAATAACGTATGTTCATATGGACTCAACTCACCATGTGAACATACCCTTATCTCCTTGGTTAACAACCGCCACTGTGTGCTTTCAGTGGTGGCCAGTGATGCAATGTTACTGTGACATATAGTGGATATGCGCTTTTACACCCATGTACACTCCCCCTACCTCTTTCCAGCCTGGCCAGGCCACAGGAGCTTATTCTCAGACCGTCTTTGATAACATTGCATTACTGGCCACAACTGAAAGAACACAGTGGTGGTTGGTAACTAAGGAGACAAGAGAGCAAGTTGCAAAAGGTGCAAAAAGACCTGTATTAGGTAAAGCATACATATTTTTAATAATATGCATTTTAAAAATTGCTGCCTTTAGGGTTATTGGCCTATCCATCAGCACTTGCTGTGATGGGAATATTCCTTTAATTAAAAGATCTGTCAAGCTGTAAGTACAAAAAATGTCCACAAAAAAAAAAAATACCCATACATATAATGTAGATGTATTCTACTGTCTACCTGTCTACTCTGTGTCCAGATTGTGATTGAAGCAGCTCCTTCACTCCCTCTCCTAGCGGGAAGCCATAAAAGATATCAGTCACCAATGATCAGAAAAAGTATATTGAGCAAATCAGCTGCATCTAGTGTAGCCCTTGGACCCCTTCTTTCTCCCTTAGGCTGGAAACACACATGCATTATTTTGTGGTGGCAAATTATCAGTCTTTCCTTTATAATTTTCTTTTCTTTTGAATTAACTTTTTGTTTTGGGTCAAAAACTGCATGTGTGATTGCAGCATTATTACAAGCTAGTATGAATAGCTCTGTGTCCAGATAATGAATAAGGAGGCTTCCTCTCTCCCTCCCATAGCAGGAAGTCACAGGATCTGAAACACCAAAAAATCTTCACTAGGTATAGATTCATTTCACCTTTAGGATATATTCATACAGTGAAATACACGCCGAAATACGGCCAAAATAAAGTTTTAAACACTTCTCATAGACTGCAATGTAAAATATGTGTTGTCATTCACATGAAGTGTATTTTACTTTTGTCATTTTTGGAGTGACTAAAAAGAACTGACAACAATTCTTTCAGGCGTATACACGCTGTGAAATAATAAAGTATAGGAGGCAGAAATCTGGCTTGGGCATTATGCATCTTTTTTGCATTGAAATTCCGCGCTAGCAAGTATATAATTTCGAAGACGCAGCAAATGCATTTAAAATTGCGAAAATCTGTTGTGTGAACATACCCTTAGGGCTTGTAACCAGCTCAACTCATCACATTCCAATATCAGCAGCACACTATCAACTAAAGAAACTATCAAAAGGCACATAGGAATTTTTGAAAAAGCATTTCTGCTATTTAGGATTCATGAACATTTTCTTGAGGTTCACATTTTTGATCAAAACTGCTTAAGCCCACCTCCCAATCTTCAAGGGGACCTCAAATGCAGGTGGGTTCCTACACTGATGTTTCCTCTCTTTAGTGCCTGTTCAGACCTCCATACTTCAGGGAGTGAAGGCACCAGCTTCAAAGTACACTGCATTGATTTAAAAACCTGTGAAGGTGGGTGGAGTGTGAAAAACCAACAAGGAGGCAGCCACTCCTCCGGTTAGAAGTCTAAACAGGCCCTAAAGAGAGGAAACGTTAGTGTAGGACCCCACCTGCATTTGAGGTCCCCTTGAAGATTGGGAGGTGGGCTTAAGCAGTTTTGATCAAAAATGTGAACTAAGAACCTCAAGAAAATTTTCATGTATCCTAAATAGCAGAAATGTTTTTTTTCAAAAATTCCTATGTGCCCTTTGATAGTTTTAGTTGATAGTGTGCTACTGATATTGGAATGTGTATGTATATTGCTGCCACACCAGTGTGCACCTGTGCTCATTTTTTTTCAAAAAAGCTTTTGGATGTGCAAAACCAAATATTGTTTTCCAGCTCAACTCATCAGACTTTTACTTTTTGTGATGCAGATGGGGGTTGTGGTTTTGATTGAAAGGGATTTTTCCTTACAAACCATAAAAACACTTGACTACCTGATATCTCATTGCATTATTCTCTTTCAGTTGCCATTGTTTTACCTATTGCAATTGGCATCGTCCTACTTGGCGCCTGTGTCTGTTTCTGCTACTACAAGAGGAATTGTGATAGTAAGTTTCTGATAGAACTTATATCTAACTATAACAGAGCTTAGAGAAGTGATGTGCATTCTGTAGCGGGCTGTTATGACATTACACCTTATCATGTCGCTGAGGCTACAAGCTGAGAAATTTACTGGGCTGAATGGAGCAGTAATGAGGATGGGTATTGTCATCATAAGCAATTTTCAACTGATTTTTTATTTTTTTTTGCAGGATCGAAAATGATAGATGGAGTCGGGGGAAATTCCCTTTTAAAAAAGGGGGGCTTTGGGAAGAAAAAAAAATTTTTTGGGGAAAAAATTTTGCAAAAAATGTGAAAAACCCCTTTTTGTTCTTAAAAATTTTTTTAAAAACCCCTTTTTTTTTTTGGGGAAAAAAAAAAAAAATTTTTTAAAAAACCCCCTTCCCCCCAAAAAAAAAGGAAAAATTTTTTTCCCCTTTTTAAATTTTTTTTGGGGCCCAATTTTTTTAAAAAACCCCAAAAAAACCCCCCCCAAAAAAAAAATTTTTAAAATTTTAAAAAAGCTTTTTTTTTTTCCCCATAAAATTTTAAAACCCTTGTTAACCTTTTCCCCTTTTCCCCAAAATTTTTTCAAACGGGTTTAACCCCCCCCAAAAGGGAAAAGAAAAAAGGGTTATGAAAAAAATTTTTTAAAAAGCTTTTAAAGAAATTTTTTTTAAAATTAAAATTTTAACAAATTGGGGAAAAAAATTTTAAAAAAAAATTTTTTTCAAATTAAAAAATTTGTTTTTTTTTAAAAATTTTTTTTAAAAATTTTTTTAAAAAAAAAAAACCCCCCAAAAAACCCCCCTTTACTTTAAAAAATTTTTGGGGGGGGGGGGGGGGGGGGGGGGGGGGGGGGGGGGTTTTTTTTGGGGGGGTTTTTTGAAATTTAAATATTTGGGGGGTAGGGGGTTTAAAACCCCAAGTAAAAATTTTTTTAAAAAATTTTAAACCCTTTTTTTTTTTTACCCTAAAAGGGGAACCAAAAACTTTTTCAAAAGAAAAGGAATAAAAAAATTACTAGGGGGGCCCAAAAAAATTCTACATGATTAAACCTAGGTGGCCCCGAAACTTATTCATTTTCCCAAATCCCCCGGGTTAAACCCCAAACTGGGGGGGCCCCCCGGGGGGGAAAAATTTTCCCCAAAAACCTGGGCCCCCCCCCCCTTTGGGGAAAAAATTTTTCCCCCCCCAAAAAAAAACCCTTGGGGCCCCCAAAAAAAGGTTAAAAACCCCCCCAAAACGAAAACCCCGGGGTTTCCCCAAAAATCCGCGGGGGCCCCCAAAAAAAGGGGGGGGGGGGGGGGCCCCGGGGGGAAATTTTTTTGGGGGGGGGGGGGGGTTTTTTGGGGGGGGGGGGGGGGGGGGGGGGGGTTTTTGGGGGGGGGGAAATTTTTTTAAAATTTGGTTTTTAAATTGGAAAAATTGGGGAATTTAATTTTCAAAAAGCTTTTTTTACACAAAAAGGCAAATTTAAAAAACTCATGGGCAACGGACACCAAAATTTTAAAACCCTTTTTTTTAACACCTTACACCCCAAAACAAAATTACAACCTTTTTAAAACTAAAAAACTTTTACGCCAAAAATTTCCCCCCCTTTCATTTAAATTTTTAAAAAATTTACTTTCATTTTTTAAGGGGAATTTATTTTACTACAAAACCACTCGCACGTATCAGGCTTTCACCAAGACACAGAAACACCCTTTCTACCACAAAGACCTAAACTTCACTTCAAGGAGAACATCACAGAAAATAAAAATAAAGGGAAGCAAAAATTGGAAACTTCCCTTTTTTTCAACTTTTCCCGTACTTTAGAGGGTTGTCCCCCACGGCACAGATTTGAAAGCCTTCTGTAAACTGTGTTAACCTTTTACATTGCTTTAAATAGATAATCCATTCAGTGGTCCCAACTGCACGGATTTCCGCCGGCTTTTTTACACTCAGGGTCCCAAAAACTTAGAACATGTTCAAATTTTTCCACTCGGGTTTTTGGGGGCAACATAAACATGGGGTGCGAAAGGGGGGGCTTTAAACCACAACCCCCATAAAAAGCCCCACTTTTTCTGCCAAAAAAAGACAACAAGACTGGTTGGAAAATCTGATCGGTATTTGGTCTTTGCCGTGGGAACACACCCTTAGTTTTAATCATTCTCTGCAAAAGTTCAGACTTTTACATCATAAATAGAGACTTTGATCACAGTACAAATTATACATAGGTCTTGTGGTCTGAATCACAGAAGCTTCATATTTCTATAAGAAATCAGGGACGACATTTCAGATTTTGGCTACGCCATTTTTTGGGGTTACTTGCACAAAAAAAATTTACCCCCCGATTTTAAAATTAAAAACATCTACCAAAACCCCCCCGGGCCCACAAAAAAGCGCCTAAAACCTTGGGGCCTAAATATCAGCAGCAAGGATCCAAACCCCAATTTAAAACCCCCCCAAAATAAAAGCAACATTGGGGGCAACCCCTAAACCTTTAATTCCCACATCGCCTCCTTTTCAAAAGTCGCCCAGGATTGCTTCAGTAAAGAAAAAAAAAATTAAAAAAATAGTCTCCCCAAAAAAACGTAATTAAAAAATAATTAGTTTAAAGTTTCAATAGAATAAACAAAATAAAAGATCAGAATAGATAAAATAGTTACATTTCAATCCTTCCCAAAAAAAGTTGGGGAAAATATTTATAATTCTTTGGAACCCCCCAATTTTTTATCCCAAAATCTAATTTTCCCTTTTAAAAAACAAACCTCACATTTCGAACAAAAAAATAAAAAGTTTAATTTTTAAAATGTTAAAATGTTGGTTACTGAAACCCAAATAATTTTCCCCTTTTTTAGAAGTCCCTAAGAAAATTTTTTCCCAAAAAGGGACGATTAAGCGGGGGTGCAAACGGTTTTTTGGTTACTTTACCAAAAAACTGCCAAAACCCGCCGACAGATTAAAATAGTCACTAAACTTGCTAGTCCCCAAAAACACAAAACTTTTAAAACACAAAGGGTTTGACGTAAACTGCCATACAAAACCATACCAGGGGAGACAATGTTTTCCCCATAACCCTTTCATACACACTGTCATATTCTACACTCCTATATCGATTCAGAACTGGTGTGTCAGCGCCAGGATTCATACATGTCGCCCAAAGTATCACCCTTTTAGGCCCCCAGTGATTAGCTGTTATCTGTATCTGTAGCAATAAGCATTAAGGGCGACATGTATGAACCTGGCACTGACTTGCCAGTTCTACCTCTGTTTTTAATAGTGTGCGATATGACAGTATGTATGATAGAGTGTTATGTGTGGTACAAATCCATCCCAGACATGGGATGGATCTGTACCACAGTTTCACGCGCATTCAAAAGTTTTGTGTCTGGTGCAGAATGCATCAAGTTTTGCCGTACGACTGCTCATACATATATAGAACAGGGCTACAACTATTTTTTTTTGGTGCAAAGTATGGCATAAAACTGGCACAGCCCTGTTCATACATGTCGCCCTAAAATTTTTCCGCCGCCACCACAGGAAAACTAGTAATTTCACTGGGGCCAGGGTGAAAACTAGGGATAGAAAAAAAACAATAAACTAAAACAGCAGCATAAGTAACAATAATTAAAGGTATATATAATACCGCTATACATTGGGGAACCCCCATTTAAAACTGGGGAAACAAAAACCACCCAAATACTTTTTATATTTCGCCCCGCACTGGGCCCATTTTTAAATCATGAACCATGGTGAAAATTCTCTATTAGTTCAGAGTTCTCTAACTGTGTGTATGAAAAACGGTTTTCTAAACTGGACAACCCCTTTAAAAAGGCTGGTAAAGGACCTACTCCTGTTACCAGGCTGCTGCTGTTCGGACCCACAATGATCTACAGTTACTTGTTACTTGGAACCCAGCAACAAGTGCTCAATTTTCCTGATCGCGACATGTATGAATTTGCATGCGTCATTTTTGTAACTTGGCGGTGACGCACCAATTCTAAATAGATATAGAGGCGTGTATAATACAGTGTGAATGAAAGTGTTATGCACCCAAAATTTTTGGCGCATAACACTTGAAAATTGTCAGAGTTTTATGTACCAAACTTCATATGGCAATTTCGCACTAAACTTTGGTGCATTAAAATGTGTAGTCTGGTGCACATTGACCAAGTTTTTCCGGGCACCTTTCATACATCATAAACCCAAATACAGCAAAGATATGGCGAAGGTGAATTCATAGATGTCGCCCTAGGTATTCCACAATTCCCATTGTAAGCGATGCACAGTCCTCGTAATACACATATTGGTTTGGGTATTTATACATTGAGTGATGGAAGTCAGTCAGATTATAGCCACTATTTTATAATACCTTTGTTTTTGATCTTTGCAGTTGTTAACAAGTCTTTCAATGTGTTTTTGGATTACGTCCCCACAAATGATTTTGAAAAATTTGTTCGAGAGCTTGGACTTCCTGGTAATTACATCGAGTGGGCAAAGCGGGACAACGCAGGCACTTACAACCCCCAAGAAAAGTTGTCTCGACTGGACCAAGATAAAAAGTTTGATGTGAACATCTGGCTACACAAACTGCATAATATCAAACTGGGGAAAGTGGCGCAAGACATAGCTGAGAAATTGACTAGGGACGGATTGTTCGAGAAGTCAAATCAAAGCTGAGGATTATTTATTTATGTAAATATTTTTTCTAAAAAAATTTTTTTTAAAAAAACAGCATTAAAAAAAATCAAAAAATAAATGCTACCTCTGAAAAATAAAAAAAAATTAAATACCCAAATCCTGAGTTGTTTCTCATTGTGTGAATGTGCTAATGTAACTTAAAGGGGTTGTCTCGTTCAAGGTTTTTGTTTTTTTTTTATGTTAAAGATCTTGCAAAAAACAAGTCTCTTTGCAATATTGTCCTTAAAACAGTGTCCTACCTATTCCAAATTTTCCCCTTTTTAGGGGCTGCATCAGCTCCTCAGTCGCTATAATACAGACCTGTTTGATCCTCCTAATAGGCTGTCGCACTGGTTGCTATAGCTACAGATCTGGCAGCCTATAAAAGCCAAAACACGCCCCTAAATTCAAAATAAAACCCAAAAAACAGGACTAGGTAAGATGAATCAGTGTATGAGCAACCCCTTTTTTAAATCAACCAAAAAAGCTAAGTTTCTCAAGTATAGTGGCACCCTCTGAAAACGCACCAGTACATGATACCCACAACAAGAAGAAAGGAGTGCAGAGGTAAAATACACATAGAGAATACAAATGGACAAAAAAAATTGGGCAAAACAATTAAAATATGACAAAAAAAATTAAAGACAATATAAACCAGGGGAAAACGTCTCATACAGGATATCATATTAAGAGCATATATATATGATGTGTATATATAAAATATATAAATATATATATAAATATATATATATAATATATATTATATATTATTATATATATATATATATATATATATATATATATATATATATATATATATGGAAAATCAATAGAAACATGTAGCACAAACATGGAGAACAAAGACTGGTGGATATAGTCAGGGCTGCCATCATCTATTAACCGTTTCAGGGCCCCATACAGCCAAATCAAAAGGGGCTCCCACCCATTACTAGTTCCTATTTTCTAACATATCACTGGGTCCCTTTTTGATTAGGGCCCCTGACAGGAGTACTGCCCGTACTGCCCTATTGGCACCCCTGGATATGGTAGGTAGAATTTACAAACAATATATAGTTACACTTGCCATAAAATTGTCATACACTGCCCAAAGATCCAAGAAATAGGACCTTTAGCCAAACATGTTGATATTTTCCAACGTGCTGTAAAGTGTAAGGCTATGTTCACACGGCTTAAAATTGGACGTATTTCGGTCCGTAATTACGTGCCGGAGTGCGCAAATTACGGCTGGAACATGTCCTAGTCATTACGGTAATCCACAGTTCTCATAGAGAACTATGGATTACGTCTCCTCTCCCTGCTCGGCGAATCCGCCGTGGGGGGAGATAAGTGACATGTCTTTTACTATCGGCGTATACGCGCCGCTGGTAATGAAAGTCTATGGTCCGGCGAGGTGCCGGCCCCCAGCCCCCGCTCCCGCCCCCGGCCACACGGCGTAATTGCGGGGGAATTACGCCCTGCAAATACACCGTGTGAACATAGCCTAAGGATCAATGCATGTGACATTTCTGTGTTAACAGAGCCTCAGTGGAAGAACACAAAGGGCCTTATGAATGAGAGTGTCTAGCAGTGAGATTGTCTTTGTTGCCCATAGCAACCAATCAGAGCTCATAGCAACCAATCAGAGCTCAGCTTTCATTTCATATAGTGCTCTGGGGAAATAAAAACTGCACTCTGATTGGCTGCTATGAGCTCTGAGTGGTGGCTCTGAGCTCTGATTGGCTGCTATGAGCTCTGAGTGGTTGCTATGAGCTCTGATTGGTTGTTATGAGCTCTGATTGGTTGCTGTGGGCTACAAAGACAGTCTCACTACTAGACAGTTTTTATACATAAGTCCCAAACTCCTTAGCGGTCCATACAAAACAGGCACACATGGTCTTATTATGGATCCATGGCCGTCCATGCTCTAATTTAATGGAGTTTTTTTGCTCGTGCAGAGGGTGCCGATTTGTCCTGGTAAATGCAGGGTGTTACTCGCCTTTCCTGCTTTCTTTTGTGTAGTGTCTGTGTTCTCCTCTTCATTTATCGGGGTGTTTTGCAGCAGATCCCCTGGTGTGCTTCCCTTTCGTATTTGTTATTGTCTACATTTGCTGCCCATGTGTTCCTGTCCCTTGTATTCACTGTGGGCGACATATCTTTAGATATAAGAACAGTCGTACCTCAAAATTTACACCACACACAATACTTTTGAATGCACCAAAGATATCTTATGTAAGGAGCACCACACGCCAGATTTATGAACCCACATACAACGGGTTCATACATACAGTCGCATTCAACGCTCCTCTATATTGATTTAGAACTGGTGTGTCGGTGCCAATTTTCCTACATGTCGCCCTATGTATGGTGCACCACTTCATGCAGCGGGCACTACCACTGTTGCTGACCACATGGAAACTTGTGCCTGGCTGCCACCTGGCATGAGGAGCAGTCTGGTGTCAGCATGGGCCAATGCAGGGCTTGTTGTTAACAGTAGTGACAATATGTTGCTGCTGAGCATTGTGTCATGGTGTTGCTGCGGGACAAACAGGAGGGCAGGTTAGGTCACACTTGCCAACTCTCTCAGAACATCTGTGAGGCCCCAAAAAGGAAGAGTCCTCTCTGACTTCCAAAAAAGATCTCAAGTCTCCTGCACCTACTGAGAAACTAGGTGCCAAGGTAATACGTCAGGAGACGCTGCCCGCAGGGACGTAACTTACAGCTCTAGGGCCCCAATGCAAAATCTATAGAATGGCCCCTACCTACCACGTGCTACTGATAATACTGGGGTAGTTGTATGTGACTGAGGGTTCTTTGGGCCCCCTCAGGCTCTTGGGCCCAGTAGCGACTGCTCCCTCTGCACCCACTATAGCTACGCCCCTGGCTGCATGGTTAGA
Organism: Phyllomedusa bahiana; assembly: GCA_025379985.1. Classification (NCBI taxonomy): domain Eukaryota; kingdom Metazoa; phylum Chordata; class Amphibia; order Anura; family Hylidae; genus Phyllomedusa; species Phyllomedusa bahiana. The sequence continues at coordinate 76,212 of JAODAL010001500.1, read as the reverse complement.
TGCAGAAGTGCCACACAGACTATAAATTCTAGCTGCAGCTGCGGGGACAGCTTTTCTGCTCCCTGCGCTATGAGTCGTACCAACCGGCAGACGCTCCCTGGCTCATAGCTCCCATAATACCTGTTTACAGCGATGCAGGATATTCCTACCTGTATCACTCCATACGCTCAGGAACATAGGAGAGCTGAGTGACCGCTGGGCTGATGTGGTGTCCCCAGTCTTCCTGTAGCTTCCAGGAAAGCTGGGTGATGCCTCATCCATCCCCCACAGCAGTCAATCAGATTCTATGATAGGAAAGTTGCTATTAGTCTGGGTGTAAATGGGGGTGTGCTATGTAAAAAAAGAGGGTATGGTATGTAAAAAGGGGGCACAGCTTCTCTGTCGGGATCAGTACTGGGCCTTCTACTCTTCTCTATTTATGCTCTGGCCTGAGTCAACTCAACTCATAGCATTTCATGGCTTTCCGTAATACATTGAGGACATTTACATCTCCAGCCCAGGTACTAATTCTCTGCTCTCCAGAATCCTAGTGTCTCTATCATCCATATCCTCCTTCTTTTGCTCCTGCCTTTTAAAACTCAACATGGATAAAATAGAGTTCATCATCTTTCCACTGTCCTAAGCTACTGAGCCACCTGATCTCTCTATAACAGTCAACTGCTCTACACTCTCACCGATCCTGCAAGTGCGCTCCCTTGGCATAACCCTTGACTCCTTCCTATTCTTCAAGCCACACATCCAAGTCCTTACCTCTGCCTGCAGCTTTCACCTGAAAATATTTCTCGAATCCACTCTTCAAAGGGGTATGCCAATCACAGCAAGTGCTGCTGGAAGGGCCAATTACTGTAAAGTAAGCAATTTTCAAAATACATGTTATTAAAAAATATGTATGCTTTACCTAATACAGGCCTTTTTTTCACCTTCAACTTGCTCTTTTGTCTCCTTGGTTACTGACCGTGCTTTCAGTGGTGGTCACATTCTGTATATCCAGCAAGATATTGCTGTGTTCTGTGATTGACTGCCTGGTCACATAAAGAATGAATGGTGATGTCTTCAGCCGAGATTACTGGGACCCACCATGTCGCTGGAGCGAGCAGGTTTATAAAGCAAGTTTTTTCTTTTCTATTTTATTATCATCCCAGACGGACTGATGAGCAGTTAGTAATTTTGGATCACCCCTATAAGATGAAATTCCCCTTTAATTATTGAGTCATTGATAAAACAAAAAAAAAAATGCTGTTTGCCGCATGCAGGGACAATGGCATCTGGGCAGAATGTAAGATATTTATGTGCTATTTATGGCTTTCCATTTCATTTCTCTGTGCTCTCTGTAAGCTACAGGTTAGAAAGGAAACACCAGTGTTAGTTCAAGGAAGCAGAACTGAAATGTTCTTGCGTATCATAGTTGCTATAACCCAGATGACTTCTCTAAAAGTCCTTTTCTTTATAAGGCTCATTGGTCTCTATGGACAACACCGGAAACAACTCCACCCTGCCTGAGGGAGCTCCTGATATAAAACTAGACAATAGCCACTCATCAGGGCGGCCAGCACTGATATACAGAGGATCTGATGACTACATCAAGCATACAGATTATCCAGGAATATTATTCATTTAGACATTAACCTATGGCAAGCATCATCAGAAGTTCATATGGTGTCCCAGAGGGGGAATATTAAAGTGGTTTTGTCACTAAGTAAAATTGACGTGGGAAGCTTGGAAATTATATAATAAACATTTTCACCATTCATCATTCTTAAAATCCATAGTGCACAGTTCGTCTCTAGGGGATATGACCAGTGACAAGAGCGCCTCAGTCCAGGCCGCACATGCTCAGATATCACCTCTCCTCTCAGGCAGCTACTGTTAGTCTCTTCCCTGCATAGTAACCACACACACTCCCTGCTGAGCAAGCGTTCAACCCCAGGTGCTGTCATTCTACTCCCCTCCTCTGTACTCCTTAGTAATTAGTCAAACCTTGCAAATAAATAAATGGAAAAAAGAAACCTCAGTCAGGGATGTGGATTGAGGAAAAAAATCCACGTTTGGTTTCATAGTTTCATAGTTTGTAAGGCCCAAAGAAGACGAGACGTCCATCCAGTTCAGCCTGTTGTGCTAAGGTGTTCCTGCAGGGATTTGAACCTAGAACCTCTATGTTGGAAGGCAGAAATATTAACCACTCAGCTACATTATAGCTACTCACAGCTCTTTACATAAACAGACCTTTGTTTGACTAGAGTGAGCACATTGTGGGGAAAGGCATGGTGATGTCAAGCCTGCGGGGTCACATGATATGCAGTTCAAATAAATTACACACATTCCCTTTTGAGCACATTGAAAGCTGAAGCAAGACAAATCAGGCATGAAATACCTTTGAGGCCAAACCGCTTTAATCTCTTCTGACACTGGATGTACCCATATGTCCTAGCGGTAAGTCAGTTCCCGCAAATAGATGTATAGGTACGTCGGACACAGAGGCGTAACTTCAAGCTCTTGGGCCCTGGTGCAAAAAGTGAAATGGGGACCCCCAATTACGATGTACCATTTAAAATACTACTGTCTTCTTATGTGGCAGAAGAGCTTTTGGGCCTGATACAAATCACTGATACAAATCCCTTATGGGGAAAAATGAAAAAAAAGTGAAAACATTTTAAAAAAGTAAAAAAAAAAGTAAAAGACAAAACGAATAATAAAATAAAAACGCGTATACCGCCCTTTTCCTCTTTACAAACAGTAGTTGCCCCAAAAAAGATCAAAAATAAATAAAGTACACATATTTGGTATCACCGGGTGTGTAACAATCTACCCTATAAATCTGTCACGTTAATTAAACCGCACGGTAAACGGCGTAAAAAAATGTCACTGAATTTTGATTTGTGTTCTTCCATCAGCACATAAAATGGAATAAAAAGGGATCGAAAACATATATATGCCAAAGTGAGACCAATGAAAATGTCGCAAAAAAAGCCCTTACACAGCTCTGTACATGGAAAAATAAAAAGTTATGGCTATCAGAAGATAGCAATGCATACATATTGTTTTGCACAATAAAAACACTTTTTGGGTATCCCCATAATCATATCGACCCACAGAGGAAAAATAACGTGTCACATATACTGCAAAGTGATCACTATTAAAAATAAAAATAAAAAACACTAGGATTGTAGTATTTTCTTCACTCTGCCTTCCAAAAAAACATTTAAAAGCAAAACAAAAGCTTTGTCCCTCCAAAAATGATACCAATAAAAACGTCAACTCATCCCGCAAAAAACAAGCTCCTACTTATCTCCATATACAGAAAAATAAAAAAAAGTTATGTCTCTCAGACTATGGTTATGCAATAAAAGTCATTTATGCCGCATGTCATTTATGCCACACAGTGATGGCTGTAAAATATAAAAATAAAAAACACTACTAGGATTGCTGTGTTTTGTTGAAAATGCCTCACAAAAACCTTAATAAAAAGTGATCAAAGCATCAAATGAACCCCATAATGGTACCAATAAAAAACTCATTCGGCAAAAAACAAACCTATAATCAGCTCTGTATACAGAAAAAAAAAAAAAGTTATGGCTGTCAGTCCATGACGACATAAAAACGTTATTTTTTATAAACGCATTTCTAATGTGTAAAAGTAATAAAACATAAAAAAAACTCTATAAAATTTATATAATTGCAATTGTACCGACCATATAGTAAAGTTATCCTGTCATTTTTCCCTCACGGTGAATGCTGGAAAAATGAAAAACTATCTGTCTAACACGCAGATATTTTTGAAGTTTGAAAATGGCTAATTTTTCACAATATTTTTCACAAATAAACAAGGATTATATGGACCAAAATTTCTTACTAACTTAAAGCACAATGTGTCACGAGAAAACAATCTCAAATCATCAAATGGATAGGTAAAAGTATCAAAAAGTTATTCCCAGATAAAGTGACACATGTCAGATTTCAATAATGGGGCTCTGTCAGGAAGTATACAAAAAAATGTGAAAAAATTACTCAAAAAAACAGAAACATGGCCATACTCACTGCTATAAAAAGCTGAGATGAGTCTAAACACAGCACAGAGGTAGCACATACCCCCATGCTATTAAAGAAAAATACCCAGGTGCAGCTGATGGGTGGTAACCCATTCATCTCTCCACTAGGTGGACAGAAAGCTGCACCTTAAATTGACTTCTATTCACATAGCATGCAAAAAAGTAAAACAGCCGCAGTACCATACGTTGGGAAACTATACAGATACAAAAATACCCGTAAGACAGCTGCTCGCACACCTTCCATGCATGGGGGGGCGGGGCGGCTGCTGGTATTCTACTTGCATCCAGTCCCCAGCACTGTTGGGCAAGAAAAAAAAACAAAAAACTATTTTCACATACTGGAAAAATATCAAATATGAGGTATTGGTTAACATAATGGCCACTATATTGTAAGCCTCCAAGCCCCTTCCCGGGCCGGGAGATAAGTGACATGTGAATTACCAGCGGCGTATACGCGCCGCTGGTAATGATTGTCTATGGGCCGGCGAAGTGTCGGCCCCCCGCTCACTCCCCCGCTCCCGCCCCGCCCCCGGCCACACGGCGTAATTGCGGGACGTAATAAGTTAAGCCGTGTGAACATAGCCTAACAGGGAAGGGCACACAGCAGAAGACAATATACTCGGTTTTCTTTTTCTGCCTGTTTTTTTACCGCAGTTTTATGATCTCAGGCATCCCATTCAATTGAACAGCACTAAAATTCGTCGTTTTCAAGTCAAATATGGCGGATTATGGAACTAAGTATCTTGAGAGGGTTTATGGATTTCAAATCCGATCTCTGAAATCCGAGCTGTGTAGACTACAGATAGAATTATATATTGAGGTCTATGGGGATGGATGGCAGTCGGATTTTTATGGATTCTAAATACCGAATCTGCTTAAAAATCCAACAGTAAATCACTGCCATGTAGACGTAGCCTCAGTTCTCCCTATGGGGTAGAGTGTGCTGGAGTGATCAGCAACATGTAACCTGAAGATGATCTGCCCAGGGCCATAGTCAAATGGAGAGCAAAGTCAGTACTTGCTTCTCGTCCTGGAGGTCACCAGACAAGCCTCACCTAAAACTGGGAGTCCTGCCAGCTATAGGCAATAGACTCATACTGGGGTGGAAATCCCTGAAGAGCAAGGTAAAGAATATTCCCTCTTCAGAGATAGAATGGATTTAGTATGCCTCCAGCCCAACCCATACACCTTGCCACTAAGCAGTCCCTGGTCGCATGGGGTTAAGGATATAGTTCCTTATCAGTGTGTCCATAAGGTGGGGTCAACCATCCTTACTGCAGACTCAGAGAATTAAGAAATGTATTTACTAAAAAAAAGGCTCTACCAGATTTAACACCTTTCGTGAAATAAAGAATTGTGCTTCTGTTTTCACCCTCCATCTCGTCTTCCTGCTTGTTTATTATCTGCTGCACCAACACCATGAACACATTCCACACAACATGTACAGTGAAGGGGATTAACACCAGCCCATGAAAGTGTGTCCCAGGGAATCTGAGGAGTAGAACTCCCATCATTTTACCTTAGCACCTGCAGTGTTCACCCCACTTTCATTGCGTGTGAACCCAGCAGGATTGTTGGAGTGGAAGGACCACCATGACATAACTTTAATTCCCCCTGCCTCTCCTCTGCTCCCCTAGGTCACCACACTCAGGCTTCTCCTCTGTATCGCATCTATGATTTAGGCTAAGTCTACACATCAGTGATTTAGTGTAGGATTTTAAGCGGATTCGGTATTTAGAATCTGCAAAAATCCAGCTGTAAATTATCCCCAAAGACCTTAATAGAAATCCTACACAACTCGGATCTTCTGAGGTCGGATTTCAAATCCGAAATCCTTTTAAAAAATATGTTCTATAATCCACCATATTTCACTTGAAAGCGGCGGACTATAGTACCACTCAATTGAATGGGACGGATGAAATCCTAAACCGACAACAAAGAAACAGGACAAAAATCAGTACAAAAAACAAAAACCGAGTGTAAAATACTGGTCGGATTCTGATTAGAATACACTCTGCCGTGTGGACGTAGCCTTATGCTGCAGCTCTGTGTGCACAGATTGGCTGCTGTGTACAGTGCACAAAGAGTTAAGGCAAGCATGACAAACTCAATGGCTAACACAAGCCAAATCAACAAAGTCTGATTTTATGTGGGCCACATAGAAAAGAAAATTCAACTTTTATAGAAAAATTAGTTTTAAAAAGTCCAGTATAAAAAAAGTCTAGAAAACAAGATTTGGTCTGCACTGTTTGTTTGGGGGAGTGGATGCCGCCTCTTTGTTTTTTTTTCATTCCGCCCACCTGCACAGGCTTTTAAATCAATGCAGAGTAGCTTGTATCTGGAACCTTCTCTCCCTGAAATGTGGAGGTCTGAACAGGTACAAGAGAGGTATCAATAGAGTAGGTTCCCACCTGTGTTGAGGTCCCCTTGCTCATTGGGAGGTGGTCTTAAGCAGTTTTGATCAAAAATGTGAACTAAGAACCTCAGAAATGTTTTCATGTATCCTAAGTAGCAGAAATGTTTTTCCAAAAATTCCTATGTGCCTTTTGATAGTTTTTTTAGTGTTAGTAGTGAGCTGCTAATATTGGATTGTATTGAAAGGCAAGTGCGTAATTTCAACAGCGCTATGGCCCGGCCTATTAATTTTGTTTCCTTGTCGCATACTCACCCGAAATAAGTGACTTCTTTTCACGGGTGCATACTGTACAATGGGGAACACGCACTCAATGAATTCTATGATTTTACTGTATTTGCGGGGCAAATTGCAGCACAATTACACCGAAGTACGTCCTGCAAATACACCGTGTTAACCCTAAAATTAATGTTCTCTTCCGGATACTTGGCATCTCTTCTCTGCTACCATCTTTGCTATTTGTGGAGATATGTAGTTTGCAGTCTTATACTGGCCTCCTTGGTGTGCCCAATTTGTCTGATATGTTATAGTGTCTATGTGGTGACACAGCCTTTCCCCCACCAATAGCAGCCATAATAAAAGCTACCAAACCACCGCCACATGTCAGCTGCGTTCTTGTACCGGCTTGCTTGGTGTGCCTAATATGCAGTGTTCGGGAGTATTTAAAATACAAGTAATTAAAATAGTATTTAAAATACTTGTCAGGTATTTGTATTTTGTAATCAAAATACTTTTTTTTATTCGGTATTTTGGTATTTGTAAATTAAAATACTTTTAGGCCCCGTTCACAGGCTTATTGCCGACGGATTGGCGCCGTATTCCGCGCCGGATTTGCGCTTCAAAAACGGCGCCAATCCGTCGGAGTCATTACGGTAATCCACTGCTCTCATAGAGAAAAAGTGGAATCCGTCGCTCCTCCCCGCTCGGCAAATCCGCCGCGGGGGGAGAAAGTGACATGCACATTTATTTATGGGCGGACCGCGCCGTAAACAATGCATTGTCTATGGGGCCGGGAGGCGGCGCCCCCGCCGCGCTCCGGCCCCGCCCCCGTCCCCCCCCTTATTCACGGCGGATTTGTGCGCTAAATACGGCGCACAAACCCGTCGGGAATAAGCCGTTTAACACGGCCTTAGGGAAACATTTTAAGTATTTTAATTACTTTCTAAATTCAAAACAAATGTTGTAATTTAAATAACCCGCCTCACCGCACTACAGCGCGAGTCACGTCATCACTCTCATTTCTTGTGCGAGGTGCGACGAGAGTAGGGAAAATTCCAATGCTTTCCAGCAACGCAAGTCCACCTTGTAGTGAAGCGTGATTTATTTTTAGTGTTTAATCATTCCGATCGCGTAATCCATTCCGTAAAATTACCGTATATACTCGAGGATAAGCCGACCCGGATATTTAACCAAGGCCCCTAATTTTACCACAAACAAACTGGGAAAAACAATGGGCTTGAGTATAAGCCGAGGGGGGTGAAATCCACCATTGCAGATAAAAAGTCTGGTCATGTGCATTACAGCTTAGTAACTCCATGTGCCTCATAGTAATAGCAGGTAACCCCATCATGTCCCTCACATTAACCCCCTGTGTGCATCAAATAAGAGTTACTGATATGTGAGAGACATGGAGGTAATAATTAGGTATCTTCATAATTAAGGTCCTTTATTAGTACCCCCATGTGTCACACGTTAGTAACCCTTATATAGGGCACACAGGGGTTAATATGAGTGACATGATGGGGTTAACTGCTATTAATATGAAGCACATGGAGTTACTGAAACTAAATTAATATCCCCAAATGCCTGACGTTAATAGGGATAGTAACTAAAGGAAGGTACCTGTATGTTTCTCTTTACTGTAGCATCCTCTCTTCCATGTGACAGACATCTGCAGGGTAGATGCTAATCCTAGTGGGCTAAAGGACCTCTGATCCATTTTTTGTTTTTATTAAATTTTTTTGTTTAAATTTTTCAAGTATTTAAGTATTTGGAAAATACTTTTGAATTTGTATTTAGTATTTGTATTTAAAATACTTTGGGATGAAAGTATTTAGTATTTGTATTTAAAATATTTTCAGTATAAAGTTTTTTTGTATTTTGTATTTAAAATACTTTCCCAAAGTATTTTCCCGACCACTGCTAATATGTATGGATTAGATAACAGGATCACTTTATAGATTGCATTGTTTTAGCCACGGCAACAGCTTATATGTGCACCCTGTTAATTTTATTTTTTTTACGAATAAAGTGTTTTTATTGAGGAAACTGGGTTTTGTGATTTTGTTTTTTAATTTATTTTATCTATCTTCAAACTTTTTTAAACTTTTTTTTTCTGTGTTAATATGTCTTAGGCTCTGTTCACACGGTGTACTTGCGGGGTGTACTTCGGAGCGAATTTGCATTGAAATAAGACCCGTAAATATGGTAAAAATATTGTACAAGTACAATACTCATTGAGCTCTATGTATTATCATCACCATTCAGACAATGATTTTAGGATCGTATTTCTTGTGACCTGTCACTTCTTTCTACGCCGTGTGACCATACCCTTATCCCTGTGACAGAAAAGCCTATTATACTCTGTTTTTGGGCACGTCTTAATAAGCTTCTGAGCATGGCAGACCCAGAGATCATTATTTGGCCTCTGACTACCACATCACAGAAGAAATGGGGCAATAATAAAATATAAATCACAGATGAATGGAGGCTTAACTACTGATCCCCAGGCAGGTCAGAAACCAGTTCCTAATGGGACTCAGAGAAGCCACAATGCCATATGGGAGGGCTCCACAGGTGCAGAATACTAATATGCCAAGCACTCACTCACCTTCTATGCATGAGGGGAGTCGCTACCTTAATATCATACCTGCACAAAGAGGGTGCTTTCACACAGTAGGCTTTTTTTGGTGCGTTTTGGATGCGGTTTTTGTACAGAAAGGCACAGCAATGTATATTGAACAATGCTGGCTTAACAGCCCATTTTTTGTGCAGAGTTAATACCATCCAGCTCCCCCTCCCCCACTCCCTTAAAGGGAACCTGTCACATAGGTTATGCCCCCCTTGCTGAGGGCAGCACAAGTTGTGTCAGACCTGCTGTTTCCAGCGCTGTGTCCCTTTTTCTTTTAAGATGCTGTCGTTCAGGCATTTACCCCTCAAATCTTATTTATGAGCAGGTGTTAGCCCCGCCCACCAAAGGCTAGCCCTGCCCACTGACAGTTATTCTCAAGTTTCTACCTATTCAAACTAATAGGTCTGTCAGTTGAGGTGGGCGGGGCTAGCCTCAGTGGGGGGGGGGGGGTTTGAAAAAAACAGACTCTTTGAAGGACTCTTCGAATAACTCTTCGGGCTGAAAAAATGCAATTTGAGCATTAAATGCACGAAAACCCATGCATCCTTACAGAATAAGGGGACCCAGCGCTGGAAACAGCAGGTCTGACACTAGCTTGTGCTGCCCTCAGCAAGGGGGGCATAATCTATGTGACAGGTTCTCTTTAAGAGAATGGAGATAGCGGGTATTTTACCAGCATTTTGCAATTGTGCAATCTCCCCTTCAGTGCAAAATGGGTTTTTGTTTTTTCTGGGGGGTATGGGATGTCAGTTTTTGTTTTGCACACATAAAGGGTGCTGGATAGCCTGTCCAATCGAATAGTACTAGCGTCACCAATAGGCTGTAGCACTAGCGAAACAACATTTGTATAGCGAAGGATTTAGAGCTCACCTTGATTGCAGTCTTCAATCATCTGGTAAACCTCACACGGCCAAACCCAGTTCTAAGGCAGGTGCAGTCCCCAGTCGTAAAGTAGTAAACTTGCAAAAAAGCACTTACTTGAAAGGTATAAAAGCCGTTTCTTTATTATTCAAATCTTCGTGCATAAGGATAAAAATAGCGTTACTTCAAGCAATGGTAATGGCTTAGCACTAGCACTGTGCATATAGGACATCAATCATACATAACTGTATGACTGATGTCTTATATGAAAATGTTATCTTTGTGCAGGTATGATATTAAAGTAGCGACTCCCCTCATGCGTAGAAGGTGTGTGAGAGCTCGGCCTATTAGCATTCTGCACCTGTGGAGCCCTCTCATAGGGCATTGTGGCTTTTCTGCATACTATTGGGAATTGGTTTTTAACCTGTCTGGGGATCAGTAGGTTAGCCTCAATTCTTCTATGATTTATATTTAATTCTTTGACTGCCATGTCAATCATTGGCACCATGAAATTGCATTGTGGGGGTGCTGATGGTTGACGAAGGGAAACTACTACCTCTGACAACCACTTAGGTGCCGTGGCTGCTATTTACCACATCATCTGGAGGGTTAGATGACTGGGAACAGAGCTAGCTCTAATCCTGGCCGCTGCAGCATGAACCCAACTGCACCTCTGTGTGCACAGATTGACTGCTGTGTATAAGCAGAAGCTCAGCATTCAATGAACAAAGACTAGAACAAGCCTGATTACAGGAAACTGAAACAGCAGTATAAGAACTATTAATAAGGTATAAATAATGCCGCCATATATCAGAGAACCCACGTAGTATTTATTGCTTGATAGCAGAAGGCTGGATGACAATGAGCCGACAGCAGAGAATGGAAAAGTATCTTAAAAGCAATTAAAGAGTTTACTTTATATTTGCCAACTTGTATGGGCTTTTATTTGGGGGATAAGTTGACGTTTTCATTGGTACAATTTTGGGGCATAGAATTTTTTTTGTCTGTGATGCTGCATGAACCCAAAATGCAATTCTGGCATAGAGAGGGTTGTATGTTTTTTTTCTTTTTGCGGCTTCACATAGGATAAACTAACATGATAATTTTATAGACTGGATTGTTACAGACAAGGTGATATCTATTATGTGTACTTTTTAAAATCTTTTTAACAGGGTTTTTGTACTTGTTTTCTATTGAATTTTTTATATGTTCAATCTTATTTATTTATTTATTTTTTACTGTATTACAATGTATTATGTACTTTCTAATGGTGTTATTCACTATATTATAGAATATACTGGGAAACCGCAAAAAATTCCAAGTGGGACAAATTTTTAAAAAAAAATGTATTTTCGCCATTTTTTGGGGGGGGTTTTGTTTTTTAGGGTGAAAAATTGGGTAAATATAATTGTTATCTGTATTCTTCATTTGTTACGCATCCGGCAATACCAAACTGTGGGGTTTCCGTTAGTTTTGGGTACCGTAAAAAAATTCCAAAAATTTTTCTATTTTTAAAATTTCCCAGGGCCCATTTTGCCCCAATAACTTTTTTACTAACACCTAGGACGTAGTGAGGGGGCTTTTTGCGGTGAAGTGATTTTTTAATTCTAGCTTTTTGGAATGCATGCGACTTTTTTGATATTTTTATTCCTTTTTTTGAGTGACGTAAAAAGCCCAAAAAAACCAATTTTGGCTTTTGGGAAAATTTTTTTTCTTCTACGGTTTTTCAGCGACGGAAAAAAAATGAGTTATTTTTTTATAAAATGGGATTTTTTGGGACGCGGCGATACCAAAAGGGTGTAACTTTTTTTATTTTTTTTAATGATTTATTGAAAAAAGGGGAAAGGGGGGGTGATTTTGAATTTTAATATTTTTTTTTTTTTTGTACTTTAAAATTTTATTTATTTTTTTTTTTTTTACTGAAACATTGAGGCTCCTGTGGTACTTGACCACTAGGGGGCCGATTTTTTTAATACAACCTAAGCATTGAGGCAAGCATTAGGGGGGACAAGATGGCGGTTTCCCCCCTTCCTGTCTGCGGGGGGAAGGGGGGAAAACCCGGGCCAGGGTAAGGACGGGAGCCTTCAAAAGGGCTCCCCCCCAAATGCCCCGGTTGGGATCTGCGCAGACAGCAGCGCCTGCCGATCCCCGCACCGATCGCGTTAATCATAGTTCCAATTTTTTGAAAATAAAAAAAGCAGGAGCTCTAGTGGGCGGCGCGCGAGCGCGCTGCGGCAAAAATTTGATGACACCCCATCTTGTCGGTATGCCCGCCCCTTCAAAAAGCCCCACCCATCCCCCTAACTGCTAACGGGTTTGGAGAAAGCCAGGTAGATGCCCTTAAGCCAGGGAGTAGCCCCCCAAAAAAGTAGTGCCCCCCTTTCAGGCGGTAGAGCCCCCTTTAGCCAAGTAGATGCCCCCCTGTAGCCAGGTAAGCCAAATTTGAGCCGGGAGTGCCCCCTTTGTTACCAGGGAGGGCCCCCATTGTTAGCCCGGAGGGGCCCCCATTGTTAGCCAAGTGTGCCCCCCCTTGTTTAGCCAGGGGAGTGCCCCCCTTGGTTGCCAGGTATGCCCCCCTTGGTTGCCAGGTTGTGCCCCCATTGTTAGCCAAAAAAATGCCCCCCATTGTTAGCCCGGGAGGCCCCCATTGTTGCCAGGTGTGCCCCCATTTGGGTTTCCAGGTAGTGCCCCCCTTGGTTTTTCCAGTAGTGCCCCCTCTTTGCCCGGGAGTGCCCCATCTGTTTGCCAGGGATGCCCCATCTGTAGCCAGGGAGTGCCCCATTTTTTGCCGGGGAGTCCCCCCATTGTTTGGGCCCGGTAGTGCCCCCCTTTTTGCCAAGGGGTTGCCCCCTTGTTAGCCAGGGAGGCCCCCACTGTTTGCCAAGTTGCCCCCCTCGTTAGCCGGGGGTTTTAGTGCCCCCCCTGTTTCCAGGTGTGCCCCTCTGTTGCCGGGAGAGTCCCCTCTGTTGCCCTAGTGCCCCCCTGTTCCGTAGTGCCCCCCCTGTTGCCTAATGTCCCCTCTGTTTCCCGGGAGTGCCCCATCTGTTAGCCGGGAAATGCCCCCCCTCGTTAGCCAGGAAGGCCCCCATCTGTTTGCCAGGAAATGCCCCCATCTGTTTGCCAGGTAGTGCCCCCTTTGTTGCCAGGTTTTGCCCCCCTCTGTTAGCCAGGTATGCCCCCTCTGTTGCCAGTATGCCCCATCTGTTTTGCCAGGAGTGCCCCCCCTTTAGCCAGGTAGTGCCCCTTTGTTGCCCCTAGTGCCCCCTCTGTTTCCCGGGAGTTCCCCCATCTGTAGCCCGGGGAGTCCCCCTCTTTTTTGCCAGGTATGCCCCCTTTGTTGCCAGGGGATCCCCCCTTGTTGCCAGGTGATGCCCCCCTTTTGCCAGTGATGCCCCCCCTTTTTGCCCGTATTGCCCTCTGTTAGCCAGGGGTAGTGCCCCCCAAAGCTAAAAAAAATAAAAAAATAAAATCCACCACCTTACCAGGCTCCTGCAGCGTGGCCGCTCCCCCCCGTCCCTCAGCGGGGCGGGGGGGAAGGGGAGCACCGCGCTCACTCCCCTGCAGCCCCCGCTCACTTCCCCCCGCGCCGCTGAACTGATTACGGGGCACACACCACGCCGACATACGGGAAGGAGGGGGGAGGGAGCGATCCCCCCCCCTCCCCCCCGCACAGTGAGACCGCGGGGGGGGAGCGGCCCTGCGGCCGTGACCCGCCTGTAGACGGTCCGGGGCGCAAAGAGTACGCACCCCCGCACTTTGCGCCCGGTAATTTAAAGGACCCCCGCCCCCTGCGGCGGGGGGGAGGAACCAACTCCCCCGGAGGGCGGGGGGGGGACCCCAAAAACCGGGCCCCCCCCGCAAAAAAAAGGGAGAGTTGGGATGTATGGCGTTAATTCGACGCCCCGGCCCTCTTTCCGCGGCCCTGATGGAAAAAACACGCCAGCGGCGGGGCCCCCCCGGGGCTGTTATGCCCGGGTTTAGCGCGATTTGCTGATTTTTACTGTATTTTAACTGTCCCGCCTTTTATTTGATTGGTCAATACTTCTCCATATTATAATGGGGTTTACTGTCCCCCTATTTTGATTGGCTAGTTTCTGCCGACCAATGAAACGCTTACGAAATTTTAATACTGTATTTCCCTGCAATTTTACTATCCCAATTCCCGATGTTGCCCCGTCTTGTTTTTTTAAAAAGTGATTTTATTTGTTTTTTTTAAAAGGTTTGAGCTTTTTTTCTGAAATTTTTAACATAATAAAATCGATTTTTGGAATCATACTCCATGCCCAGGGGACGGAGCCCCAAAGATTTCTGTTGGATCTTCATATTTTCCCTCTCATTTATTTTCCCCGCTCCCTTCGCCCCCCCCCCGGTTCATTTAGCCAACTTCAACTAGGCTCCTGGGGAGCTGTTGGCGCTGCAAGGGCCCCCCGTTCCCGAGCCCGTCAAAGCCTCGGGTTTTCGAAGGCCCGCCCCCCCCAGAACCCCACACCGGCCCCTTAGTGGCGACCGAAAGGGGCAAGGCTGCGCCTAACACGCATCCCTTGGTCCGACAATGGATTGGTCGGTGGGGGCGCCGTTTTCGCCCAGAAAAAGGCACAACCCCCGATCATCGGGTCGCCCATATTTCCTAAATAGAAAACCAAACATCCACAGATAACGCACAAAAATGATGGCCACGGTTTGTACTGCATTTCATGCTAACAGAGGAAACTGAACAATGTAAAGCTCCTATTAAAATGAATTACTACATGGCTACTCTGAGTTCACCACAGTGTGAGCTGTTTATACTTCACTTGTTTTTCCCTCTGCCTTACAGCCCACGGAAATGTCCCAGTCATCCTGCATGCTTAGTACGGGTGTGGCTGCATCACAATCCTGCCATTAGGTTTCTTTCATTACGTAAGCAATTGCAGTTCCAAGTACATCTTGCATTCCTAGTCAAGAGCATACAACATGGGGGAGGGCCCATTATAAAATAAAAAATGGGTTTAGTGTGTGCTGTCCAATAACACTTTCAGTCCCAACTTTTTCCACCTTCCAGAAGCCTGTATGGCAACTGTGTCATGTGGTGGGTAAATTACACTGCCATCCAGTGTGCAAATAATAGTGTAAATAGCAAACCAGTGCACAAATATCAGTGACATGTGGAGGGGGAGGGGGGGGAGTTGAACACACTGACTTGGGAGCGAGCATGAACAGTGAAGGGTGGATGATGTCATCCCCCTTCAGTTAAGAAAACACCCAGCTGTGAGGGAAGAAACGCCCTGGTTTTCAGGAACTGAGAGAATCAAGCCTCAAGAGAACAGCCGAACTGATGAAGCGATACATCCCCTTTAAGGCATTTTTATTACGTTCTGCAAAGTCAAAAGCGATAGAGTCTATGCGCATGCTCTATGCCCTCGGTTTCCTATAGCGCTAGTCTCTAATGGCTCGTTTGGCAATATAGCTACTATGTACATAAAAGGATGATACACATAGAAGATTTTTAATAGAAATTAATTAATAATTTCCTGGACCTCATTTAAACCAAATGGACTCAATGTATTTAACTTAAAAATCCAAAATGTTTCTCTATTAGTTAATATTTGTAGTCTATTAGGTACTTTTTCATTGACAAAATCTATAGGCTTTACTTTAATCTGATAGTTACCATCTTTGTGTGTTTTCATAGAGCATGCGCATAGACTCTATCGCTCTGTTAGAGAAGTAAGGGCAGAAGTGATGTGTAACATCATGACAATTTCCCGGGCCTTTTGACCCCAGACGAAGGTACGGGAGATAGAACGCTATGCTTAGTGAAACAGTAAGTGATATTCACAGTTTTTAATGTATATGTTTTTATAGTATATGTTTTTAATTGAGCTCTGTATACAATATGTGACATTAATGGTGGTAATATATTTTTTTAAGTGTATAATGAAACCATTGGCACGGAGATGTCTATAAAATAGGAGGTAGCTAAAGAGCAAGTTATTCCTGATGAAACACGATAGAGTCGTGTGAAACGCGTCGAAGTAAGGTGTCCCCATGTTTTTTAAGTTGTATGTTTTAATAAATGTAGCTTTGGAGATAAAGCACATTTTTCTAGCGTTCTTAAAATTTAGAACGTATTTGGATCCGAGCGCTGTGAGATCCTATACAGGATTTATAATCCTGTAAATACATTTTTATAACCCCCTCATCTTTCCTCTTGTGCGGAATACGAGTGTTTTCTTGGATTGGACAACAGCTGCTATATGGATTTCTGCCCCTAAAAGAGTTGTACCATATAGTACAACTCGCTCAGGTGAGCCTAAATTTATCACTTAACAGTGTGGATTTCTTGCAATTATAATATACTACACGATTGGAAGTGCGCCTTGTTTGTCGTCCCCCCCCCCCCCCCTTTCTTTGTTTCCCCTTTGGGGGTGAACGAGGGAAAAAACAAGTTTGCATCATCATATAACCCTATATATCACAGAGCTCAGCTTATCTCCTTTTTCATATAACCCTATATATCACAGAGCTCAGCTTCTCTCCTCTATCATATAAACCCTATATATCACAGAGCTCAGCTTCTCTCCTCTATATATACCCCTATATATACAGAGCTCAGCTCCTCTCCCTATCATATAACCCTATATATCACAGAGCTCAGCTCCTCTCTATCATATAACCTATATATCCAGGGGTCAGCTTCTCTCCTCTCATATAACCCTATTATCTGACTCAGTTCTCTCCTCATTATTTAACTCTTTATATATCAGAGCTCAGCTCCTCTCCTTTATTATATAACCGTATATATCACAGAGCTCAGCTCTTCTCTATCATATAACCCTATAAATCAAAGAGCTCAGCTTCTCCCCTCTATCATATAACCCTATATATCACAGAGCTCAGCTTTTCTCTATCATATAACCCTATATATCACAGAGCTCAGCTTCTTTCCTCTATAATATAACCCTATATATCACAGAGCTCAGCTTCTCTCCCTCTATCATATTACCCTATATATCACAGAGCTCAGCTTCCCTCCTCTATCATATAACCCTATATATCACAGAGCTCAGCTTCTCTCTATCATATAATCTATTTTCACAGAGTCAGCTTCCTCCCTCTATCATATAACTCTTTATATCACAGAGCTCAGCTTCTCTCCCTTTCTATAACTTATATATCACGGTGCTGCTTTCTCTCTATCATAAAAACTCTATATTCCAGGCTCAGCTTCTCTTCTCTATCATATAACCCTATATATCACAGAATTCAGTTTCTACCCCTCTATCACATACTGCTCTCAGATAGGACAGCATAAACCACCTGACAGGTTGGCTTTAAGTGCATGGATGGTGTTATCATTTTCTTTTTGGTTACAAAGGTGGTTTAAAGAGGTTAAAAAAAAACCAGAAATATAAGAGACAGAGGGTACACAGTGGCATGCAAAAAAAAAAACATAAAATTTCCATAGAGCCCTAGTGTAGCAAGGCCAGATAAACCCCTACGCACCCGGGGGATTATGTAGTTTTATCCAGCTTTTTTTTTTTTTTTTTTACGCCACCCGATGTTTACGTAAAACCCGTATAATTGACATGAATTAGCACTTTTATGCTTGGCTTCTGCGCTATTGTGAAGAGAAGGGTTTCTATCCAATATGTCAGCGGCGAAAAGGGAAGGGCAGATCGGCCAAGCTTTGGTCAATGTCAAAGTGACATACTTTCCATTTCCTTTATCAGATGCTTTTGTGTAAAAGAAGGAAACAGAAGCCTTGTCCATAATGAAATTGGCAGGATCGCCCGTTCCAGCATCCGACAGTTTTCCACTCTAATCTGTCTCTGCATGAAGTTATGAAGATAAGGACGATATCCGCTACCTACTTCCAGCACCTGAAGACTCCAATTCATATCAATTTAAGAAATATTATATTATATATACCATATATCTCCAAATTAGACTCCTTACAATTTAATATACTGTATAAAGACTTTATTTAAGCACTAAGTAATAAAAGGATATAAAATCCATAAAAATGGAGACATGCCATAAGATATATCATAAGATATGCAGTGATTTGTAGTTCATATAATGTTATTAAAGGGACACTCACATCAAAAGTTTTATTTTCACATATTGACAAGCAATCTGTGACTATTATATGTATTTTTTTTTATTTGGGTAGTTGTTTGTTATAGAATTTTTAAAGTTCCCCTATGTACATCCTCCCCAGTCCTAGAAAAAAAAATTACCCTATTTTCCTTTCATGTATTGCTCGTGGTCTAGCATATTCTTATCTATCCCTGTGGAGAGAACAATAGAGCAATCATTATGTCATTACCTACTATTTGTAATGGGACTATATGGCGATAATTAGCAATTGAAGGAAAGTGAGATTAGTCTGCCCTGCTAAAGGAAGTTTTCTCTCACAGCTAGAGGAGGACAATATTTTATATGTCATTTTAATTGCATAGAATTGCCGAAATAAGAAAAGATATTGCTGAAAATTCTGCAATAAATAGTTTTCCAGAAATATTGGTTTTAACAAAATGAATCCTTTCTGATGATAATGTCCATTTAAATAGCTACGCATGTTATATTAAAGGTCACATAAAGAGAGACATGATTGCATCTAACAAAATATGCTGTAACATAATATTTCTTATGAATGAAAAAAGCAAACTTGCTAGCTTGCAAGTTAAAGGGGTTTTGCTACGAAGTAAAATTGACGTGGGAAGTTTGTAAATTAAATAATAAACATCTTCACCATTCATCATTATTAAAAATTCTGGACCGTTTTTGTCTTAGCTGCTCCTTTAGTGATCCTTTGTTTACATCTCGTCTCCAGGGGATACGACCAGGGCTGAGAGCTCCTCACTCCTGGTCACACATGCTCAGACATGACCTCTCCTCTCAGGCAGCTACCCCAGGTGCGGTCATTCTACTCCCGTCCTCTGTTCTCCTTAGTAATTACTCAAACAGTGCAAATAATAAAAAAAAAAGAAACCTCAATGAGGTTTGTGCATTGATAAAGAGAAATAAAATCCACTGGTTTGGTTCATGCAGGGATTTGAACCGAGGACCCTTGTGCTTTAAACAAAAATGTTACCCCTGAGCTACAATGTAGTTATTTACAGTTCTAGACATAAACAGACCTTACGTTTACTACATAGAGGAGAGTCCTGGTGATGTCATCCTGCTGGGTCACATGATCTGCATTCAAACAAATCACACACGCCCCCTTCTGAGCACACAGAGCTGAAGAGCTGGATGCAGGAGGTTTGAAATGAGATCGTGGCAAAACCCCTTTGTACTCGTTCACACGGCTTATTCTGGGACTGATTAGAGCCGTACTGCGCGCCGTATTTGCGCTGCAGTACGGCTCCAATCCGTCCCAGTAACTACTGTAATCCACAGTTCTCATAGAGAACTATGGATTCCGTCTCTTCTCCCCGCGCGGTGAATCCGCCGCGGGGGGAGTAAGTGACATGCACATTTTTTTACGGCGCGTACGTGCCGGAATAATGAGTGTCTATGGGGCCGGCGAGCTGCCGCCCCTGCCCTGCCCCCGTTGCACGGCAGCCGGCGTAATTGCGGGTCGAAATCCGTCCCCGCAATTACGTGGGCAATAAGCCGTGTCAACATTGCCTTTAAGTAATGAGGATTCTCTTGAGCACTACTACTAAAAACTAATAAACAAACCAATGGACATTAGTCACTATAAATGTGTTGGTTTATTTTGATTAAAAAAAAACCATAAAATAACATGAAATACAACGCGTTTCCAGGAGATCGCTTGCTCCGCTTAATTCAGGTACACGTCTGATACACTCACAGCTGCATCTAAGGCCATGTTCACACGGCTTAAAATGGGCCGTATTTCGGTCTGTAATTAGGGCCCCGGGAGTGCGCAAATAAGGGGCGAAAACGCCCCGTCATTAGGTAACCCACATTTTCCATAGAGAACTATGGTTTACGTCTCCTCCCCTGCTCGGCGAATCCCCGGGCAGGGAGAAATTGACATGTAAATTATAGCGGCATATAGCCCGCTGGTAATGCAAGTCTAGGGCCCCTCCCCCGTTTCCGCCCCCCCCCGGCCACCCGAATTGCGGGGGAAAATTACGCCCTGCATTTAAGCCGTGTGAACATAGCCTAAATGTCTCTCAGCTGAAAACGAGGCTTAGTTCACACGAGCTTATACACCTAAGGCTTAGTTCACACGGCTTATTTGCGGGGCGTAATTACGCCCCGCAATTCGGAGTGGGCGGGGGGAGCGGGGGGCCGGATTCCCCCGGCCAAATTTTTATTCCCGCGGAATTCACAGTCACTTTCTTCCCCCCCCGGCGGATTCGCCCCAGCAGGGAGGGAGAGTAATCCATAGTTCTCTATGAGAACTGTGGTTACCCTAATGACTGGAAGTACCCGCCATAATTTGCGCACTCGGCGGTTATTATGGATGAAACGTCCCCTTTTAAGACGGGGTTTAAATAGTAAGGGTATGTTCACACAGCTTATACAACTAATAGTTCAAATGACATTGTTTAAAAAAAATTCTTTGAAAATATATACATTACTAAACAACATCATATACAAAATATACACCTAAACAATATAAGACATATTAATAAACTATATACACCACTACATTTTAATACCTATCAATTAAAATAAGGCTCAGTTCTCACCAGCTTATACACCTGGGGCGACATGTATGAAGCTCGCCACGTCGGAGCGCAAGTTTTCGAGCGCTCGAACGTGAAAGCTGCCCGCTCATGTATGTCAGCGCCGAGCGCGCTCTTACATGTGGTGTAAAAGCCCCGGGGCCTTCCCCAATGTGGGTGCAGGGGGGACTGGCCTAATTCGGCCTGGGGGGGTTTTCTCATACATGCGGTGAAAGTTTTCCCCCGCGCCCGCCAGTGTTTGGGGACGCAGTGCAGGGGCTTAGGCGCAGAAAGGGACTGCGCCGAACATGAAATTCCAAAACGAGAAAAGGCTGGAAAAGAGCAAAAAATCATTAAAGTGTCGGGCGGCATGGAGTAAAAGAAACAAAAAAACCTTTTATTAGGGGTAAAAACATTATCAGAAAAGTGCCAAAACCTATAAAAAAAATACATAAATAAAACCCCCTATCCAAAAAACTAGAACGGCGCAAATCAGGGAAATTTTTTTATATTGGAAAAAGCCGGGAAAAAAAGTAAATTTAAAAATTTGTAACGCTTTTTATTTGGGCGGCATAAAAGAACAACAGAATAGAAGAACAGTGACCCTTAAAAACCTAGGAGAACTTTTGCCAATCAAATTTAAAGGCGGGACAGTTCCCAAAATACAGTAAAAAAAGCAGGGAAAACACTGATTGGTTGAAGTGCGGGGGCTTGGCTAATCCAAACCCAAAAAAATAGGGGGGACAGAGCCCAATAAATATGGGAAAGTATTAACCCATCAAATTCAAAAAAGGGGACAGTTCAAAAACATAAAAAGCAGAAAAGTATGGTTGAAAAATAGCGGGGGCTTGGCTATCCCGGGCCAAATTTCAAGGCGCGAGTACTTTCTCCCATTTTGTCTTTGGACAGATCGGGGCACGAAATCTAGCTCGTGAGGGGATGGAGATTTGTAAAAAAAATCTTTTCAAATTTGTGTTAACCCCTTCTCTGTAAAAGAGCCAAACCTTTTAAAACATCAGACTTTTAAAAAATAACAAGCGTTTTTACGCCGAAAAAGGGCAACATCGGGAATTTGGGGGATTCGAAATTGGGGGAAATACAGTAATTCTAATTCTAATAAAGCGCTTCTCAATGGTCGGCAATACACCGAACCATGATCAGAAAAAGGTAACCAAGATACGAGCTAAACCCGGTAAACTTAATCGACCCAAAAACCAAAATTTGTCATACGACAGTGTCCCCCACCCATTCCCACATTGCTGGGCCCGTAACACCCACCTCGTGACCCCCATCTCTGCCTGCGCGGACTCGTCATCAGCTAGTAATATGTGGCACTCTTTTATTTTGTCGGGAAAGTGAAGGTGATCACACCCCCGTCCCCACCCCGTGTGTCTTCGCTCGACTCCACCAGAAAATCGTAAGTAACCCTCATTAGAACACTCCATAGTTCTCTACTCATCGTTTTTTCAAGCCCATCCCAACGACCTCCCACCCATTTGCACTATTGTGAAGCGCCGTAGGCGTCACCAAAATAGAGTGATTATGAAAACAAAAATCGATTATATCTCTCAAGCTAAGTTCCAGTTGGACAAGCACTTGACAAAATCAAGTGACTTCCAGATACTCAACGCTAAGAAGATTCGACACGCTTATACACTCACACAAAACACAACAACAGCTACCTAGCATAATAGTTTTAAACATACACCTACACAACAGACGGTTCAATTCGCTGACAGAGCGCCTAGACCACCGTACGACATGGTACACACTATTCTGAGTAAAGGTGTCCGAAAATAATCATCATTGATCTGACTCAGTGAGGTAACAGCTGAATAATACCCAGGTAAAATATATCAATCCCAACTACAAATGGTCAAAAGTAAGTCTACAACATTCTCTCATCTGGGATTCAAGAAAAAGCATCCCTCGCTCTGGTTGTGCGCACGAAAACAGAAAACCAGCCAACATAACTAAACCCACGCCTCGCTAGATATCAGGTGTGTAATAAGAACATACAGTGAACCCAATATAATAAACCTAATTGGAGAATTATGACTCTCAATCAAATGAAAAAAAGGCGGGACAGTTCAAAATACAGTAAAAAGGCAGAAAAGAGCTGAGTTGGTTGAACCCAGGCGGCAGATATGAATCCACCAATCATATGTAGTTGCGTCTATTTTGAGTGGAGAAAGAATGGGCGCGATAGAAGGGCGCCTAAAAAGTTATACTGGTCTATGGGAAATATTCTAGAACTGTGATTGGTTGGGGTAGAGGGGCTTGTCCATCTTAGCCAATCCGCTGCTGAGCTTACTATATCTCCTAGAGTTCTATTTGGACAAGAAATGCAGACGAGCTCTGTTTTGATTGGCCTAATTAAAAGAGGTGCGGATATCTTATGTCCAATGGGAGAAGCGAGCGAACTGCACGTTATGGGTTTTTCTAATGCAATCTATAATAAAAACTGTACATGGCCGAAATCAAATGTGTAGAACACTCAATAAGTTGTAACCGAACTGTAAGTAAAATGAACAATAATATGTGAGGGGAACAAAATAAAGTGAAATAAAAAACCTTCTCATTGGTTTCTGCCGACCAATGAGAAGAGCTTAAAGAATGTTGAATTACTGTATTACCCGGCAATTCTACTATAAAAGCAAATCCTGAATTATATCGCCCAGTCTCTGGCGACCAAACGCAGCGATGTTAGGAGAATTGATTGATTTAAGTTAAACGTAAGTGTTACAGTGAGCTCATTTTCATATAAATGATTTTACCACCTAATAAAAAGGATTTTTTTTAATCAATACTCGCATTCCGCACTCTACGGGCGTCAGAGGAGCCAAGATTGCAATTGCCTCCCCGACTCTCCATTGACTGCCAAATGGACAAAGTAGCTCAACACTCTATTGTTCCGAGAAGCCAAGAAGCCCCCGCTAGCTCACCAATCCGCACTTTTCCCTCTTTCCTGCATTATTTTACTGTATATTGAACTGTCCCGCCTTTGAATTTGGATTTGTCAAAACTTCTCCATAGGTTTTAAATGGGGTCACTTGTCGCTCCTAATCTGAATTGGCTAGGGTTTAATTCGACCAATAGAACAAGCCCTTACAATAATTGTGAATTACTGTCTTTCCCAGCAATATGCCAAAGAGTCCCTAATTCCTGATGTTTTGCCGTTCTAGATTTTGTGGAAAGTGATTTTTTAATGTTTTTTTTTTAGAAGGTTATGAGTCTCTTTTTCTGATAATTTTGTTACCCCTAATAAAATCACGTTTTATTTAAAATCCTACTCCATTGCCGCACGGTGCTGAAGCCGAGATTTCTATATTGCGGATCTTCAATATGTTTCCTCTCATGTTCCGTTCTCCGCTTCAGCCACTTCGCCTCCTCCGGCTCGTTTAGACAAACTTCAACTAGTACCTTTGCCTGTCGGAGCTGGCGAGCGCTGCAATGCGCCGCACTTTGCCGACTCTGTCGATCATACATGCCTCTGAGTACTTGACGAATAGCGCGCCTCCTGCCCCAGAATGCCCACAACCACGCCCATTGCAACACACTCCCCTTCATGTTAGGGCGCAATCGAAAGTGACGAAGGCTGCGCCTAACATCGCATCCCAGTGTCCGACAGGTATTTTCGGATTCGTGTGAGGGGCGCCGTTATCGCCATAAAACAGGGTGCAAATCCCGATCATACATGTCGCTCCTGATGTTTAAAATAGCATTTTATATATACCATATACATTATACATAACATATTATGCAACATACACACCTAAAACATTTTAAGAAAACCCATATTATTAACCATGCTATAAAATAGAAATATGAAACAAAAACATAATTAATCAACTACATCCTGAATTTAATTTAATAGATACAGGCTAATAGTATTTAGTTAATAGATCCCAAAAATTTCTCTTATTCCCTACTTTAGGGCATCCTGAACCCAAAAAAAACCATGGTTCTTAACCGGGTTTTCTATCAACCCAAAGGGTTCGTGATCAGTCTCAGGGGGTTTTTGGGCGGACCTCCGCCACGGGGGTCAAGACACACCCACTCATTATGAAAATTCCATGACACCCCCCTTTGGGGGCCGTCACTTCTGCAATGACATTTTACAAAATTGCCAATCATGCTGGGGAATTTTAAAGTTCTCATATCCCCTTTGGACTGTCTATTCGACTTTTTGGGGTTTTCTTAATTTTTTTAAATCCATACTACTATGTCGAAAAAAAAAAGAAAGGGGCGGACAAAAATGTCAACAGGGATTCACATGTATCGGGGAACGTGAGGGAGTCAGCGTCCAAACTCATGTTTTTTGGCAATCCCCAAATTGAGCAACTCTATCCGCACCGGCAAAATGAAGGAACACTTTTTGAAGCTGCATAGAGGGGGAATACAAAACACAACGCTTGCTGAATTAAAGGTAAGAGACCAGATTCGATAAAAGGGCCACTCTACCCTGCTCTTGGATTTGTACCCGTGAACAAACCGATCCCACCGTTTCGTAGAATTGTTACCTGATCGCAAAGCGGGCAAGCCGCACACCATCGGTGAAAACACTCCAAAAAACCACAGCATTAAAGAGGCGAATCATACTGGGGAAACAGCGGCCGAAGGAAATTTATCCCCAAATTTTCCCTCTTTAAAAAATGACACCATCATAAAAAACACATACAGAAAATGGACATTACATTACTCAAAAAAACACCCATTCCTTTGGGGCTGTTAAAAGCTCAAGGCTGAACTAACATGAACCCATACTAGCAACCCTCCATTTATGCTGACTGGGAAAAAAAACACGGGTGAGCTAATTGCTTGACAAGATAAAAAACTGCCACCAACTTTAACCCTTTTCACCCAGCATGCAGAAAACCCGCAGTAAAACATGGGGAGATTGCACGATGCAAAGAAACCCAAAAGAAACAACCACCAACAACCCGGGGGCATGAGGGAGGTTTGCCGTACACAGTTGCATATAAAAGGGATACAGAAGGTGCCAAAAATATAGATAAGGGAAAACCAAGCGGGCTTACAACCTATTAGTGACCCCCCATACTATTGACCAGGGGGGGCTGCCCACAATTTCTAAGTGTCCAACACAAAACAGGCAATCCCCCCCAGCACTGTTGGGGAAATAAAAAAGGGCATACTGAAAAAAAATAAATATGAGGATTAGTTTGGTAGTGACAGAAAGAGTAAAAAAGACATCTTAAACTCAAATAGTCGCAAATCAATTTTTAAAATCCCGGGAAAATTCAGCCCTTCAACCGACAACCACAGACGTTCTAATCAACCCTTTTCGTTTTTCGTCGCTATTTTAAAAACAACATATAAAAGAAGAGTTTTTTTTTTTTGTAAGCCTCTTACAACAAAACCCCAAGGCACCGATTGAATAAGCTTTTGGGGTATTCCTCAGACAACAACTTTTATGGGGGAAAAAGGTTTTTCCCGCAGTTTGTACGGGCAGAGCCCAGTCTGCTGGGAAAAAGTCGGTTTTGGTGCGCAGTAAAAGCCAAAGCGCACACATCATTGTTACGCATTTTATTCTCACAGGCATGGTTGGATCAAAAACCCTTTCCTCCAAAAAAAGGAAAGTTTAAAAACTGTAATGGAATTGTGAACTATTCGAAATAGTGCCTGAGCACCCCCATCTTCTAAGCTTGTAAAAATGGGCCTGAATTCGGGTACTCCTAACCCTTCTAATGTTCGGGTGGGTTATCCCGGGGGCAGGCGAATTTGGGTTTTTGCCATCGTTGGAATTAGCCCCGTTTTTTTCAAGAGCACCAAAATTGTCATGCAATTTGCTTCAAAAACCCCACTTTTATTCCATTTTTAAAACTACATGGGGTATAATTTGCACTCAAATCATCTCAACAGCAGAGCAGGTTTGGAGTCGACATAAGGAAGCAAAGAAACCTAAGGCTTTTAAAAAAAAAAACCCAAAACCCTTATTTAAACACGAACAGAGAACAAAACTTTTTCAACATCCCCTTTTGGGGAAATTGGGAAAAAGATCGGGAAAACTGAATCGAGACTTTCTGTATCCAAGGAACTGAACAAACAATTGCCACCATTTTAGATGAGCTTGCAAATCTCTCGACGGAATTTCCCTACAAAAAGCATACCACATGGGTAGACAGCCGTTTACGTTCACTGTTAAAGCAATGTCAATTTTAAACCCTCGAGAAAATCATTGAAATTCAGCAGACCAGGTTTTTAACAGCAACCTTCAGAAAAACAACTTTCCCCAACTTTTTGTGTCGACAGTTGGAAAAATACCCAATTTTTTGTGAAAAAAACCCTGGAATTTTTTTAAACCCTTTTGTACAAAAAAATCTCGCGAACAATCCTTTTTGAGGGGCGGACATAAAACAAAAAAAGGAACAACTTTTTTGTGAAAAAGACATAAGTAGCACTGCCAAGGGACCCACGATTCTGAACTTTCTCTCAAAAAAAACAACAAAAAACCACACTAAAATTTTCAGGTAATAATTTGTTGTGAGTTCATCACTGTGTTGGTTTTGTTCTTTTATCAAAGGGGAATTTCATGCACGGTTCATTTTGTGCACTAGTAAAAAAACATATACCTATGTCTTGAATTTGGAAAAAAAATCATATTTGATGTATCACTAAAGCAGGGTTCGGTGAATGTGCATATGAAACTGGTGGGTTCAGTACCTCAAACAAGGTTAAGAACCACTGCTCTAAACTAATGTGCTCTATCGGTTGCACCGTGAATATTGATGTTTCATCCAAATTCTTCTCCACAAAATGACGGGTTAAACTATTTATCATTTTTTTGTTTCGAACATTAAATCTATGATTAATAATTCCTCTGGACAGTTTCATAGTCGTTTTACCCACATATTGCAGCCGGCACATGCAGGTTATTACATATATAATGTCATGGCGGCCGCCGCTGCCCCTGCGGCCGTTTCCCTGCCTGCCAGGGCCGCAGCGCGGGCATCGCGGTCACCCGCGGCCACCCTCGTCCCCTCGCCGGCTCGCTTACCTGGCCCCGCTCCGGTGAACGGCGCTTCTGTTCGTCCCGGCCGTCGTGCGCATGCGCGCCCCCTAGCGCGCGCGCAATCGCTGGTTTAAATTTAAAGGGCCAGTGTCCCGGTAATTGGCTTATTGCCGGGCGCTGGTCCTATATAATGTTTCCGCCCCCGGCACCTGTTGCCAGATTGTTGGTGTGCTTAGAGTGAGTTTGGAGTGTCCTTGAGTCCGTATTGCTTATCCGTGTACCAGTCTATTCCGCTACGTTTCCTGACCTTGCCTGTTTGCCGCCTGCCCTGACCGTCTGCCTGCCTCTGACCACGAACCTCTGCCGCCTGCCCTGACCTTCTGCCTGTCCCCAACTACGCCTTTGGATTACGATTTTGTACCACGCTGTACCCCGGCCGCCACCGCAAGCAAGTCACGTCAGGGGTAACGACCTGGTAGCCTCACGCCGCAGCAAGTCCATCCCGCTTTGCGGCGGGCTCTGGTGAAAACCGGGGGCTACTTAGATTCCGTTCCCTGGCGTGGCTTAACTACCACCGCTTGCGGTGGTCCAGCGGATCCACCGTACCGTCACATATAACAAATGAAGAAGCACACGTTAAATGTGACTTCATCTGAAAATGTTCTCCTGTTGTGAAAGAATTAAAAACTTTACCATTAATTATCATTTTGCAACACTTACATGAGCAGTGACCGCAAGCATAGTAATATTTCCTATAAAATCCCTATAAGGCTTAGCCCAAAATCAATCATTGCAAGAAACAAGATCATTTAACAAACTATGTATCAATATGATAATAAAACTTTTAATAAAAATATCCTTTTAAAAAATGTAAATTGCCAAAATCCAACAAACCAAATGACCAGCCACAAAATGCACAAATAGAGGATAGGTTAACAATAGTCCCAGAATCATATACAGTTATTCAATCAGTTCCACAGAACGGAAATTGGCTTGCAGGACCGATGGTCTTTTCTGGTCAATTCAAAGCAGGCAATGCATACTTGCTAACTTCTCTGTCACTGCCCATCTTAATGGAAGCATCCCACAAAGCAGACCTCAGTGTTCAATGATGAAAAGATAGGGCATGGATTATCCAGTCCTAATACCAGTAAAAGAATATGAAAGGTTTATAGCCTTCAATCCCTGCAGAAGCCCTGCAGCCTCATCCTGGACGGAGCTAACACCCTAAAAAAGGGAAACCTCAATACTAACCCTACTCACACCCTATAGCTTACCCTAAAGAAAGTAGGAAAAAACTGCAACAACCCATACAAGTACAGTATTATCCACATTGAGGGAGACATGTATGATCGAGTTTTTCACCCTTTTCTGGCATAAAATGCACCAAAGTGAACCGGTTACGATGTCTAATGCACCTAATGAATGTGTTAGGCTTATTGTTTGCAAAACTCAACACTTTCTAATGCACCTAACATGTTTTGGGGGCGTGTAGCACCATACTCGTAATATTAGACACATATATGAATGTGGTTCGGCAAAACTAGGCGCATTACTGCTCCGACAGGCAGACCTATCTCAATGTGGTCTGTCTGAGCCTGAGGAGTCACAGTGGAGATAGATTTGCTGTTAAGCATTGTTCACATGGCTTAAAATGGGCCGTATTTTGGTCCGTAATTACGCGCCGAAGTGCGCAAATTACGGGCTGAAAACGGCCCATTCATTACGGTAATCCACAGTTCTCATAGACAACTATGGATTACGCTTCCTCTCCCTGCTCGGCGAATACGCCCAACGGGGAGATAAGTGACATGTGAATTACCAGCGGCGCGTATACGCGTATATGAAAGTCAATGGGCCCCCCGCTCCCGCCCCCGTCCACACGGCGTAATTTCGGGGCGTAATTACGTCCCGCAGTTAAGCCGTGTGAACATAGCCTTAGGGAAAAAAATGTCCACAGTACAATAATAAAAAGTAATTTATGCTAATTATCAAACTATATAAAATTAAATTATTTAAATTTAATAAAAAATTTTATCATATAAAATTAATATAAAAACATATAATATCACAAAAATATAATAATATCTCCCATAAAATGTATTTAAGATTAAAAGAATCTAAAACTAATTTTACATTAAATAACCCACTGATGATGTTGTTCAGATATTTTAATTTTTACTACATTAAAATTGAAATGTATTTTTCCTGCTCTCACCCTTTATTCTACATACAACAAGGACCAGCACAGTACAGGTATTGCTGGACCTGTGGTTCACCAAGCAGGATCACTACCTAATTTCTATTCACTGACATGCTATTCTAATTACTTTTCTCTTTTTTCAGTCTATCTATAGCCTTTATACATGTTATGCGCATGACTTATGCGCCTAAGTTCCGTAAGGCGCCAAACACACAGGGGAGGTGAGATGAATTTTAAACACCATTTATGAACTCTACAATTCCCTTCAAAGCGCCTTCCTTCATACATGTCTCCCTTTAAGTGTGCAATTGAGATAACACAAAAAAAGGGTGAGGCTGCAGGGCTTGTACAGGGATAAAAGATTATACACCTCTTCTATATTCTTTTACTATTATTAGGACTGGATAATTTATGCTGTATCTTTTCATCACTGAACACTGAGGTCTGCTTCGTGTAGGAGTGTGACCCACACTCCTACACATACTTCTTGATTATGACATGCTATGACATGCTACTCCAGGTCCCTGGGTACCTAGAGTAGCCCTAGGGCTGTCTGTGTAACAAGCCAGTGATCAGGGCACACCGTGTGCTGCCCTGATTGCTGGCTGTGTCAAACTGACACAGATTATAACGTATTAGCATATATGAATATACTAATACATTACTAAGTATTAAAAAAAATGTAACACAGTTATCACTTCATGGGATTTTAAAAAAAAAGTAAAAAAAAACACAAAAAAGTGAATTTGAAAATAAATAATAAAATAAATAATAAAATAAAAATAAATATTTAATAAAAAATAATTGTGCATGCGTTAAACACAAAACCCCTACACATATTAGGAATCCACACGACCGTAATAACTTGTAGAATTAAAAAGTATATTAATTGTGTGGAAATATTAATGGTGTAAAAAAAAAAAATGGAAAAAAGTCTGCAATAGTTTATAAGTGAAATTAAACTATTCCCCAAAAAGTACAACTTGTCCTGAATAAAACGAGGCCTCATACAGCTGCGTTATTGAAAAAATCAAAAAGTTACTACTGTTGAATCGCAAGGAGGCAAAACCTAAAAAAATGCGCTGGTCATTAACTACTTTTCAGGTGTTCAGCTTAAGGCTAGGTTCACACGGTGTATTTGCAGGGCGTAATTACGCCCCGCAACTACGCCGTGTGGCCGGGAGCGGGGTCGGGTGCGGGAAGCTGACACCTCGCAGGCCCATTGATTTGCATTACCAGCGCCGTGTATACGCTGCTGGTAATTCACATGTCACTTATCTCCCCGTCAGGCGGATTCGCAGAGCAGGGAGAGGAGACGTAATCCATAGTTCTCTATGAGAACTGTGGATTACCGTAATGACCGGGACGTATTCCAGCCGCAATTTGCGCACTACGGCGCGTAATTACGGACTGAAATACGTCCAGTTTTAAGCCATGTGAACATGGCCTAAGGGGTTAATACTTCTTTAGCAGTGTCATTGTCATTTGAAAAGTGTCTGTAATAAAGCTATACAGGATAAAAGCAGATAACAATGGTGCTACGAGTAAGGGTTATGTGAAACCTGAAACGCGTCAGCGTCTGCAGCCACCATGTTTTGGCTTGTGATGTCTCCACTTGCTTTTAATGAATAAAGGCGACTTTTTTGCATTTTCTACCGGAGTTGCTGGCAATCTTCCTTTTCTCTCATAATTGGACTGGTGCTTCCCAGAGTGCAGCCGTGCAGCCCGGATCTTACAGGAGTGGTGAGCTGGCATATGTGCCTTTTTTGCTTTGATAAAATCTACATAAATTTACCATTAATTAAAGCCATAGCAGGAAAATTCAGCCTGCAGTAGTATTCCTAATCCCAAACGCATATATGGCGTATTCATGTGTTCTTGGGAAGTAAAACATTATATCTGTGTATTTTTACTCATTAGCAAATATTGATTGGTCCTTTTAGTGGTAGATGTTCATTATAATAGCTGTATTCACATTGTGGAACTGAAGTAGTCATTACATTAGAACCATGTGCTGCAATACTAGACACAGCCTAAGGATAAAAGAGAAGGGGGAACTAGGGAACTGGATCTTTTTTTTTTTCTAACCTCCAACAATCGCTTCAAGTATTGAGGTGCTGGTGAACTAAAGGGGTTTCCAATGGGCTCTCCAAGGTGGTTTAATTGCAGTTCATTTAAGCAGAAGAGAATCATACTTGCTTGGCAATCTTTCAACTTCACAGCAGGAACTGGGACCTGTTCAGTCTCAAGATTCCAGGAAGGAAACTGCAGACACCAAAGGACTAAGTGCATCAGGCTGATAACACAGCTGAAGGTTTGCTACAGTTTTTATCAGTCTCTAGACCAGTGGTCTCTGAGCTGTGGTTCTTCAGCAGCTGAAAAAAAATGTTTCTATTCACCGCCAGCAAACAGATTTTGAAACTCATTGATTAAAGAAATTTATGAGGGTGCTTTCACACAGCGCAGTTGTGGTGCAGTTTTAAGGCTGCTTTCACACAATGCAGTTTTGGTGCAGTTTTAACCACGCTCCAATTAAACTGCCTTTATTACCAGCAAGCTTCTTTCAGTTGTTTAAATTGTTCAGAAAGGTGTTTAATCAATGACTGTGTGTGAAGTCTTGTGGATTACACACACTAATTGATTACTCGCTTTCCAAACAGTTTAGATAAGTGAAAGAAGCTTGCTGGTAAAAAAAGGCAGTTTAATTGGAGCGCAGTTAAAACTGCACCAAAACTGCGCTGTGTGAAAGCAGCCTGAAGCTTTTCAGACTAAAAAGGGCTGTCTCACTACAAAGATTAGCTTTAAACATGTAGGGAACGGTAAATGAACACTGTTTCTAAATACATTGCTCTTTTAATATTGTCATGGTCATTAGATATCTGTTCTGACTGCACACACTTCTCTCTGGTTACTGTCTGTATCTCCCTTACTATATGCTTTTGATTGTGAGTTAGCTCTAAGAGTGCTTTCACACAGCGCAGTTTTGGTGCAGTTTTAGCTGCGCTCCAATTAAACTCTATTATTGCCAGCAAGCTTTTTTCACTTATCTAAACTGTTTGGAGAGTGAGTAATCAATTAGTGTGTTTATAATCCACAAGACATCAAACACAGTAATTGATTACTTACTTGAAACACCTTCCTGAACAATTTAGACAACTGAAAGAAGCTTGCTGGTAATAAAGGCAGTTTAATTGACGTGTAGTTAAAACTGCTCCAAAACTGCGTTGTGTGAAAGCCCCCTAAGTAACAAAAATTGCTGGCTTAAAGTCATAAGCGACATCTTATTTGTATTATTTGAATACTTTCTATAGCTTTCGTATCTTTGAAATTTGCATCTTAAGCTTGTTTCCTGAGATTCCTACATATTTAGGGCGATAAGTATGATTTAGGCACATAGAGGCCAATTCTAAATAGCTTTAAAGCAGTGTTGAATGTGGCAGAATGTATGGACCTGTTCTACTGCGTGTCATAGATTTGGCGCTTTCTAGTTCTACTACAACAACTCAGGCTCAGGTAAACCATTTATAACTTGGTCTGCCTGTTCCAGCAGTAATGCGCCCAGTTTTGCCGTTCTACAGTAATAAATATGTTGAATCATACGGTTGTGGTGCGATACACCTCCAGCACGCCCCCAGGACGTCCCACAATCTCAGGCGCATTACAAAGTGCCGCGGGCGCTGCAAAATGAGCCTAATTTTGGGCTGCGCCTGCTCATACATCAAGAGAACAGGGCTGCGCCAGTTTTTGGGTTGAAAGGACAACAGAATACTGGCGCAGCGGAGTACATACATGTCGCCCTTAATTTCTATATGTCATTTATCCTGATTTTTTCAAAAAACAATAAAATTCAATTAAATATATCTCCCTTCCTAATTAGACAGAGAGCAGGGATTGAGGTCACCATGGTCAGAGTACAGGTCAAAGCAGAGTCTTTACCTCTAACAACATTAGCTTTTGTTTACAGATAAGCAATTGTTTTCACTCATCAGAGCATGTGAAGCTTTGTTTATTGAATATTACTTTATCTTTGTAATGTCTCAGCTAGTTATAGAGGAGCTAAATATGCTAATCACTGCTATAGACCCACTAGCAGCCTGACGAAACAGTGTGAGTGAAAAGCTGCCTGTTACTCTGTGAAACAGCAGGTGATTTCCACAAGCAGTGTTAGACTAGTCCACCAGAGTGGGTCCAAGCTCTGACATATCAGAGCATCAAAGGTCTAGGAGGAGATAACATTATTTGGGGCTGACATTAGAACCAGTCACCAGATTTTGTAAGCATGTGTCATAACTTTTAAGTCGATTTACAAAAACACAAGTCCTCCATAGATAGAAGGTGGACCCTCAGAATAATTTCCAGGAACTTCAGCCCAACATTGGCCACAAGTGTGGCTTCAGAACCCCAGGATGGCACAACATGAGGATGGTCTCTTCTGCAGAATCCTACAGCAAAGTCTATCTCATCCCCATTTCCTAAGCAGTTATACCCAATCAAGTGTTTGCTGTTGTCAGCCATTACAGGTTAGGGACAGACTAACTGCAAGTTCCTGGTAGTGTATCTAAATGGTAGTCTAAGGGTTTGTCCCCACAGTTGGTTTTTCAGCTGGTTTTGCAGATGGCTTTCGGTTTTGAAAGCCGTCTGTAAACCGTCTGTCAAACTTTTTCACGGACCTCTATGGAAAACCCGCGCAGGGGTCCCCACTGCACGGATTTTCCGCCGGACGGCTGTTTCGACCGCCGGCGGTCCGAAAAACATTGAGCATGTTCATTCTTCCGCCCGGTTTTCGGGTGGAACATGAACATTTCAATGCGAAGGGGGAGGGCTTTACTCCGCAAACCACAGCCATGTTCACGGCCCCAAAACAGCGCAAATACTGGTTGGGATTTCCGAACGGTATTTACCTTGTGCCGTGTAAACGGCCCCTAAATTCTCTTGTACCTGGATGCTAAGAAATCGCTCACAAAAGCTTTCCATTTTGTCAAGAATCACTTTGGGCGACATGTTCAAAAAGTAGTGTATCCTTGCCAGTTTTAGGCGCATTAAATAAGTGTAAAGTGCGCCTGAAAGTCGGATCCTTTCCAAAAACTGGCGTCAGGTATACCTTGCATTGAAAACTTAATGCGCCTAGAAAGGCGAATCGCGTCAAAAAAGGCGCATTGCGCAACTCGCGGCTCATAGCATATCATTGGTGAGATCAGGGCCGGGACAAGGCATTTTAGTGCCCTAGGCAAGTACAGTCAATGGCGCCCCCCCCCCCCTCGCACCCAAAAAAATGGCACCCCCCCCCACACTAATTCCTCTCACCCCTGCGGCAGGTCCTGCTACTAATTTTCTGCATATTCCACATAGATCCTGTCCATCTCCTCAGCAGTCACTGTACAATGAAAATCAGCCCTGACAAATTTGCGTTTTCAAAATCGCTCCCCTCCGTAGGACAGTTTAATACCCCTAAATAACAGTCACCTAATAATTCACCATACATGAGCAAATCTACCAGACGCATCATTGTTACTAAAAACACTCCTACAAACCAAGACCAAACTTTTACTACTTAAGGATCAAATAATCCGCGAGACCCTGACCAAACGCAACCCCCACATGTGACAATCAGCTGTACACAGGCTCTAAAATACAATATCACCGCCATACAGGGACCGTATAGTGGTAGATACTAGTTGAATGTAGGCTCTACAGACATATACCACCGCCATACAGTGACCAGATAGTGGTAGGTACTAGTTGTATGTAGACGCTCAGCAGAAATATAAGTGATTACACTGCAGTTACATTTAGTGACTCACAGGAGACGTCTTTTCTGATCAGCATCGTTCACTTTCCCTTTTCTTCTCCATCCGGTTCACACCTTCATGCTGATTGCTCCCGGCCACGACTCGTCCCTGAGGATTTGGACACAAATATCTTAGAGTCCTCACATTTCCAGCAACCCCTTACTTATAAGTATATAAGTTAGACAGGTATATAGATATGCCCTCCCAGTCAGTCAAGTATATGTATATATGTCTCCTCAGTCAGACAGGTATATAGATATTGTCCCCATAGACAGGTAGGTATATAAATATAGGGGCACTCAGGCAGGTATATAGATATACGGTCACCCCTCAGGCAGGTATAAAGATATAGGGCACTCTAAAGGCAGGTATATAGACATAGGGTCATTTTCAGGCAGTATATAGATATAGGGCACTCAGGCAGGTATATAGATATAGGGTCACCTCAGGCAGGTATATTGATATAGGGAAACCAGGCAGGTATATAGGGGCATTCAGGCAGATATAGCTATAGGGGCTCAGGCAGGTATATAGGGCACACAGCAGGTAAAAT
Source organism: Phyllomedusa bahiana (assembly GCA_025379985.1). Classification (NCBI taxonomy): domain Eukaryota; kingdom Metazoa; phylum Chordata; class Amphibia; order Anura; family Hylidae; genus Phyllomedusa; species Phyllomedusa bahiana. Next base: position 39,892 of record JAODAL010001500.1, on the reverse strand, counting down.
ATCTATAGGGCTCAGGCAGGTATATAGCTAGGGGCTCAGGCAGGCATATGGGGGCTCAGGCAGGCGTATGGGGGTCAGGCAGGTGTAAAAGGGCCACAGGCAGGCTATGGGGCCCACGGGCAGGCGTATAGGGCTCAGGCAGGCGTAAGGGGCCACAGGCAGGCGTATGGGGGCTCAGGCAGGCGTATGGGGGCCACAGGCAGGCGTATGGGGCCACAGGCAGGCGTATGGGGCCACAAGCAGGCGAATGGGGTTCAGGCAGGCATATAGGGGCTCAGGCAGGCATATAGGGGCAAAGGCAGGCTTATGGGGCCACAGGCAGGCGCATGGGGCCACAGGCTGGCGTATGGGGCCACAGGCAGGCTTATGGGGTTCAGGCAGGCGTATGGGGGCTCAGGCAGGCGTAATGGGGGCTCAGGCAGGCGTATAGGGCCACAGGCAGGCGTATGGGGCCACAGGCAGGCGTATAGGGGCTCAGAAAAGGCATATGGGCCACGGGCAGCGAAATGGGGGCTCAGGCGGGCGTAAGGGGGCCACAGGCAGGCTATGGGCCACAAGGCAGGCGTATGGGGCCACAAGCGGGGCGAATGGGGTTCAGGAAAGGCGTATGGGGGCTCAGGCAGGCGTAATGGGGGCTCAGGCAGGCGTATGGGGGGGCCACAGCACCGCATGAGGCCACAGGCAGGCATATAGGGGCCACAGGCGGGCGTGTAGGGCTCAGGCAGGCGTATGGGGCCACAGGCAGGCGTATGGGGCTCAGCAGGCGATGGGGCCAACAGGCAGGCTTTATGGGCTCAGGCAGGCGTATGGGGCCACAGGCGGGCCCGTAGGGGCTCAGGCAGGCGTATGAGGCCTCAGGCAGGCGTAGGGGGCCACAGGCAGGCGTATGGGGCTCAGGCAGGCGTATAGTGCCCACAGGCAGGCGTATAGGGGCTCAGGAGCTTTTAAGGGGCTCAGGCAACTATGGGGCCAAGCAAGCCGTATGGGGCACAGGCAGGCGTATGGGGGGCTCAGGCAGGCGTATTGGGTCCACAGTCAGGCGTATGGGGGCTCAGGCAGGCGTATGAGGCCACAGGCAGGCTTTTTGGGGCCACAGGCAGGCGTATTTGGGGCTCAGGCAGGCGTATAGGGGCCACAGACAGGCGTATAGGAGCTCAGGCAGCCGTATGGGGGCTCAGGCAGGCGTATGGGGCCACAGCAGGGGCGTTGCTAGGGTCCTAAAACATCCGGGGCTCGGGCCCTTTGTGTTTTTCTGGGTAGGGCTGGGTTCACACGACATTTTTCGCCGCCTCATTGTGAACTTTCGGATGTTTTTTTACAGAGAAAAAACCTTCTGTTCCTGTCACTAATTTTCTGCACATCCCACACAGATCCCGTCCATCTCCTCAGCAGTCACTGTACAGTAAAAATCACCAATGACAAATTTACTTTTTCTGAACTTCTCACCTTCATATGACAAAACCCTAAACAGTCACCAAAACAACAACTACACATGGAGCAAATCTACCAGACAAGTGATTGTTACTAAAACCCTCCTACAAAACCAAGACCCAAAACAATTAATACTTAAGGCTCAAATAATCGCCAACCCTGACCGAAACGCAACCCCCATATGTGACTATCAGCTGTACACAGGCTCTGATTACATATACCACCGCCATACAGTGACCAGATATGGTTTGGTACTAGTTGTATGTAGGCTCTGCAGACATATAAGTGATTACACTGCAGTTACATTTAGTGAAATCCCGGAGACGTCTTTCTGATCACGTCGTTCACTTTCCCTTCTCTTCTCCATCCGGTTCACACCTCATGCTGATTGCTCCCGGCCAAGACTCGTCCCTGAGGATTTGGACACAAATATCTTAGAATCCTCACATTTCCACAACATCCTTAATTATAGGTATAGCAGTCCCCTCAGTTAGGTATATAGGGGCACTGAAGCAGTATATGGGGCACAGGCAGATATATGGGGCCACAGGCAGATAAATAGGGCCACAGGCAGGTATATAGGTGCACAGGCAGGTATATGGGCCACAGCAGGTATATGGGGCAAAGGCAGTTATAGGGGGCACAGGCATATATTGGGGCCACGGGCAGGTATATAGGGGCACTGAGGCAGTATATGGGGCCACAGGCAGTATATAGGGGCACTGAGGCAGTATATAGGGGCCACAAGAAGGTATATTAGGGCACTGAGGCAGAATTTTAGGGTCACGAGGCAGTATATGGGGGCACTGAGGCAGTATATGGGGCCACAGGCAGGTATATAGGGGCACAGGCAGTATATGGGGGCCACAGGCAGGTATATAGGGACACAGGGAGTATATGGGGCCACAGGCAGGTATATAGGGGCACAGGCAGTATATGGGCCACAGCAGGGGATATGGTGGCCACAGGGAGCATATGTGGCCACAGGGAGGCGTAAGTGGGGGCCACAGCAGGCATATGGGGGCCACAGGCAGTAATTGGGGGGCCCCAGGCAGCATATGGGGGCCACAGGCAGGGATATGGGACCACAGGCAGGATATGGGGGCCACAGGCAGGGATAAAGGGGCCACAGGCAGAGAATAGGGGGCCACAGGCAGAGATATGGGGCCACAGGCAGAGTATTTGGGCCACAGGCAGGGATATTGGTGGCCACAGGCAGAATATGGGGCCACAGGCAGGGATTATAGGGCACAGGCAGCATATGGGGGCCACAGAGAGGGGTTAGGGGGCCACAGGCAGCATATGGGGGCCACAGGCAGGCATTATAGGGGGACAGACAGGAATATGGGGGCCACGGCAGGAAAATGGGGGCCACAGGCAGGGATATGGAGGCCACAGGCAGTATATGGGGGCCACAGGCAGGGATATGGGGGCCACAGGCAGGGAAATGGGGGCCACAGGCAGTATATGGGGCCACGGGTGTTGTGGATGGGAACAAAGATTATATATGTGTGATCCTTTGTGTCTCTATTTTAATGTATTAGTAGTATATACTTCACATATACATATATATATTATATACATAATAGGCACATACTTATATGTACAGCATGTAAAAGCTGTAGGTATATTTTTGTCATTAAATGTGTTAAACAAAATGGCCGCCTAAAGTAGTTTGTATAGATCGTGTGTAATCCAAGATTGGCGCCTAGTCCCGAAGTTACAACCCTGGGGTACAACATTCCTGAAGCTGTGAGGAGGGGGCCCCTAGAAAAACGGACGTGCCAATAGACCCCACAAAACAGCTAAAAGGTTATCTTTTTAAACTACTCTTTTTTGGGCAAAGGGGTATAAAAAACCACCTTTTTTGTAAAATTAAAAATCAGAAAGCATTTTTTCCCATAGCACAACCCATTTGTAAATTTTTTTTCCCTCGGTGCAACCTTTTTTAATTTTTTAAAAAAAATTGAACCCCCACAAGGACGGGAAATACCCCTTTGAGGCTACTATCAAATTACAGATAAACGCCTGAAAACCGTGGGGCCCGGGGTTTAAAGATCTGATTTATTAACCGAAAACCTGAACTGGTGGAGTTTTTTTTCTATTTTGGCGGACCCCAGTTTGAAAAAAAAGGGCGCCATCCCTCTTCTAAAATATCGGGTCCTTTTAAGGAAAGGGTTTAAATTTTTTGCTTATCCAACAGATTCCCGGGCCTGGGTGGGATTTGTATTTTTGTTTAAAATTCCCGGGTTTAAATTGTTAGATCACGCTGACAAGGCAACGATTTCGGCCCTTTCCCTATTGAACCAATACCTGCCCAATTAACTCCTTGGGGGGAAATTTTCTTTTTTAATTTTGGATTGAATTTTTTGAAACTGATTGAAAGCAAACCCGGGAAAGAAAGGGGTGTTAAAAGGGGGGGGGGGGGGGGGGGGGGGGGCTGGGGGAATCACCGAGCCGAAAGCCCTAGAGGCGCTCATTTTTAAAAGAGAATCCCCCGAGGGGGAAAAATAACACGGGGAATTCCCGTCTCCTGGGCGAGTGGAAGGGTTTCAGGAATTTGGGGGGAAAAAACCCACCCTTTTTAAAAATTGAAAATTTTTCATTTGTTTGGTGGAATCATAAATTCACCCTTTCCCTTTGGGTGTAGAGGAAGTGAAGACAGCTTCCCCTGAAAAATGGGTTTTTTTAAAACCCATTTTGATAAAAGTCTTCGTCTGTCGAGTCTGTCATGGTTTTTTCAGATAGATAAATGTGAGCATGTAAATTTTTTAAAAACCCAAAGAAACAAAAATTTTTTTTGGTAGGGGGTTTTTTTGTTTTTAGTGCACAGCCCCCATCTCGGTTAATAGAGTGTAAAAAATTAGATAAAGTCCCCATTTGGGATAAAAAAGGAGTAAGTGAATATTTCTGAAAAAATTTTTGCAAGTGGGCTGAAGTGTGATTTTTTACCTCAAAAAAGCTTTTTGTGATAAAGAATGGAAATGTCTGAGGGTTGTTTAAAAGAAAAAGGTAATTTGAAGGATCTTGGAATGTTTTGTTGAGGGCTAAAACCCCTGGAAACAGTGAAATTAGAGGGAAATCCCTAAAAAAGGGTTTTTGGGCCCCCCGGGGGGTCCCAGCGCCTAGTGTATCATCCCCCAGGAGAATTTTTCTAAAACAAAGGAAAGGGAAAAATTGTGCCGACACCCTGTAAGGTGGGGGGATTTTGGGGTGGAGAGAAAAAGTCGGGGTTGTAGAACAGAACTCTGCAAAAAAAAGGGGAACCCCCGCCCCGAACACCCACCTGTGTCCCCAAAGTCCACCCTGCCCCCTGTAACCCCACCTCTGCTCCAGCCCGCCCATTTACCCCCAGACCCCTAAAACCTTTAGTGCCACTGCCCCCCCCTTTCCAGGGCCCCCCTTTCCTACTCCAGCCCCCCCTACTGCTCCCATTAGGAGCCCACATCCCCTTCCCCTTCTGGGTTAAGCCCCCCCCCTTTCCGGGGTTCCCCCACTTTCATTTCCCTTTGGACCAAAAAGGGGAAACAAATTACTGAAAATTCCCAAATTATAAAATGCAGATACTTTGGGAAAAATTTTGGCGACCAACCCCCACCACCCTACAGTGGAGAACTTAGGGTTTACTGGGAAAGGAAAATTCATTTGGGAGCGGCTCAAACAGCATGAGGATGAAAAGGGGAAAGGTGGGAAAAGAACAGCGGGCTGACTCATGGGAACAAGTCAAAAAATTTCCCCCGGCTTGTTTCTGCGGGGGGGAAACAGAAACACCCCAGGAAGCTCACTGGGAGTAGTAGTTTTGCCCAAGGGAGGGGCTCGGGAATTTGACTAGGGCCAGACCCCCCCAAAACTCCAGGCCTAAACTGAAAGGGAGGGGGTGCAAGGGGCCCAACATATTATGTTACTTCCCACCAAACAAGTGCCCTGCCCTTAAAGGGTGAAAAAACGGGACCCGTGAAAAAACCAACCAAAGCCCAATTACAAAAAGTTTTATGGTCTTTTGTCAGAGTTAAAGCAGGGGATTAAAGAGGGGCCCATTGGGGCAAAAGTCCCTCATCAAGCCCGCAGATATGGATGGGCACTGCTGCCTCCAAGTGTAATTTGTGAAAAAGCTGAAAAAAAGGGGGGGGGACATACTTTCAGATCGGGCATTACACTGACGGACTTTCACTCGGGAAATAAAGGGGAAAACAGGGGGAGAAAAAACAGCACGGAAAAAACCTCAAATTTTTCTCTTTTTTAAGGTTTTTCTTCCTTTGAGAAGCCCCCTGCCCCGGAAATTCTAAACCATGCCTTTTTTAAAGGGCCTGCGGGAACCCACCCAAAAAAGCAGATAAAAAATTTTTTGGGGCCTGAGTACAAACTCAACCATTTTTGTTTGGGGTGCTTCTAGTTGAAAAAAGGGAACGAGAGCAATCTGCCTCCCGGGATAGGGGGGGGTGATAAAAAACCTGCTCCTGGGATGGGGGCTGAGGGATGGGGAAACCCGGGAAAGCTTACAACCCCAAGACCACCGCTTATTTGGGCTTGAACTGCAACAGAGCAGGACACTCCCCCCTTTCAAAAAAAGAAAGGAAAAACACCAAAAGGGGCCAATACTGGGCCCCTCCCCCTGATGCCCCCCTTTTCCGGAAAGCCCAGAAACCCATAGGCCCAGGGATATCCACTTTTGTCCCAAATTTCCCCTGGTATGAGGCAGTGAAGCAACTCCCTTCCCAATTTTTTGATAAAAGAGTTTTAAAAGCCCTTTCCCAAACCCATAAAAAGCTATTGCCAAGGGCCCCTGCACTAGGCATCCCGCCTCCCAAAAAGACCTTCAAGCTCTTTGTATGGGAAAGGAAGGACATGCCCGGGGATTTTCTACACAGGCCCATGGAGGCCGAAACAAACCATTGGAGACAAACTCTGCAAACGGGAAACCCAGCTGCCAAAGGGGACCTTCCATTTTAAAACGTGGTACCCTTGCACCCAAGGCTGTTTGGATAAAACAGGGGATTTTGGGTAGCCCCGGACACTCCCTCACCTTCTGGCCCATGTGCCCATCCTCCCATTCTCTCCCCGGGCCAAAAACCCGCCACTCTGGCGCGCTTTTTGTGTTCTTCATCCACCACCTTTTTTTCCCCCCTTTCTCAAGGGGAATAAAGGATGAAGAGAATTGGAAAAAATCCGGTCACATAAAAGAAAGCTATATTGCTTAGAAATCAGGGAAAGAGGGAATTTTTTCATTTAACCCGGAAAAGGGTTTTCTGTTTTTTTGGGGGAAATCCAGATTTCCCAGACCGGGGGGGGACGTTTTTTCACACAGGGATATCCCGGGAAGCACATCATTTCGTATTTGTGGAAGCTAAAAGTCGGCCTTTCCCTAAGTCGGGCCCAAGAAAAGGGGCAGCATGATTTTTGGGGCAAGGGCAAAAGGGCCCAACATATAAACGTTTTCAAGAAAACGCTTTCGGGTCGCCCTTTGACTGTGGCCCCTATTTGGGAAGGGCATGGGGGATTTCCCCACGGCTGGGGGAAACCCCAGTAAAAGAATGGACAAGCCAAATTAAAGGTCCTGGGGGAAAGAAACGTTTGCTCCACAGACAGGACTTTTCTGAAATAAAGGCCAAGGGGGAAGCTGAATACAGAAAAAACAAAACCCACTTGGCTGCCCAAAAGCACCACACGGGAAGGCCCCCGGGGGTGAGAAAGGAAAAAAAAAAAGCCCGCTGCAGGGTGCGGGAAAGGAAACTTCACCCAACCCCAAGGAACGGGCGGCCCCAAGATGCAGAACAAGTCTCCATGGAAAACGGAAAGCGGGAAAAAAAAAGCACCTTAAAGAATGTTTTGTGCCCCCCAATGAGCACCCCCACAAGACCAACAACCACAGACCCCCCAAACCCATGGGGTCGCAAGAAAATTTCAACCCCCCAAAAGGGGAACAGAAAAAAGGGGCCGGGAAAAAGAAGGGACCCCAAGAAAAACGAAAAAGACGGGCTAAAAATGGAGGGGGAGCGACCCTGTTTTGCCACGGGCGCTTTCCCACGTATTCCCAATGGACATGAAAAAGGGGATTCTAAAAGCACGGCCTTTTTAAAAAGGCAAAAAGAAACAGTCTTTCCCTTTGGCCAGACATTCCTCCCATACTTGGGTTAGAGTCAGGCACCCTCCCCGGGGGAAATTTTAAATTTTCCCCGCCCTCAAAAGATCCTTTTTACCTTCCCCCCAAAAGGGCTGGGGTGAATTTTTCCCCCTCGGGGATTTTAGCCCCAAACGATGCAAATAAACCCTTATGTGCCCTGCAGTGGTTAAAGATTGTCGCAAAAGCTTTCTAAAATTTTTCCCAATTCAAAAACCGGGACGTTTCCCTGCCAAAAAAGCTACACCGGGAACGGGCTACGTGAAATTTTTGTGTGAAAAACCCCTAGAGCCATTTGGGGGGCCGCACCAAGTCCTGCTGAAAAAGGGCCCCCAAAAATCTTAAAAGGTTTGGAAAGGAAACCCCCAACTGGACCCAAACGCTTAAACCCCGGCAAGATCGCCCCACCCCCCCGGAGATGAGGCAGAGGGAAAGCTTAAACTATTTTAAAGAATTTTAATTTTTGGGGTTAACTTTTGGGTCAGAACCCATCCTAAAATTGGGTTTTGAGGGAGGAGTACTGGGGCCCCCCTTTGCTTTTATTTGGGGTGCTGTTGGGTTGGAACACAGGGAAAAAACTATGGGGGTATAGACCACAATTTCCTTTAAAAGGGGAAAAGACAAACGGGGGAAACCCTATTTCATAGGAGATTTTGATAAAGACAGGAACCTGTCGAGAAAAAGGGAATACCAGGAAAAAGAAAGGGGTCCCTAACGCTATCTATTGAAGCCCCTAGCAACCTTGATGGAGGCTAAAATTCCGGGAAGCCCATAATATTGAGGGGGGGGGTTTCCAAAAAATATGACAAAAGTGAAGCCGGGAGGAAAAGGAAACCCTCCCCAAAGGGCGGGCCTTCAACCCCCTTTGTGAATATTAATCTATGGGAGGCCCAAGGGGGGTCCCTGATGAGTTTAAGGAAAGGGGGACCAGGTGGCCGAAAGGGTTTTGAATCTCAAACTACGAAAATTTACTTTTCCTACCCGGGCCCCAATTACACCTGCTGAACTTTTAAACCCCAGATAATAAAAAGGACCGAATGGGAAGGTCACTGTGGCCATTAAAAAAAGCCCCATGATTTCTCAAAGAATTAAAGCTAATTCGTTTTAGTTTCATTTTCCCCCGGGGGAACTTTGGTTTACTTCATGGTTTAGGGGAGCGGGGAATGCTTCCCCAAAAAGGAATTCCCCATTTTTTTTGGGGGTTGCTAAAAATTGGGCTCTAATTGTCTGTTTTGTTTTCCCTTGTTTAAAGGAAACTATTTTGAAAGCAGTGGACCAACTACTCCCACATGATGAACGGGTTGTCCAACGGCCGGCCTCTATGTGACAGCGACATCCCCCCACCCCCTTTCAGCTGCCCAAAAACCCCCCTGACCCCTTTAAAAAGATGTGGACATTAAAACCCTATTCCATGAAGACCTTTGGACGCAAAATGCCCCGGGAAAGTAAAATCTACCCCTTCTGCAACCGCACCTCATCAAAAATTAGACCATAGAAGTGAAAGGGGAGCTGGGGCTTTTCAGGAACTTGGGGGCCGCCCTTGTCAGGGCGAGGAAATTTCCCGCAAGAACAAGAAAAGGGAAAAAAAAATTGGGGAAAAGGGGAAAAAGGGAGAGAAAAAAAATAAGAACAAATTCTAAAGGGGGACTGTTGTGGAGGGAACAAAAAAAAAAATTTTATTGGTGACCCCTTTGTGTCCTTTTTTTAATGTTTTATTAGATTTTACTTCCCATATACATATATATTTAAATATAAAAAAGGGCACATATTTATATAGTACAGCATGAAAAAGGGCTTTTAGGAATATCTTTTGCCATTAATGTTTTAAAAACAAAATGGCCCCCCATAGAAATTTTTGTAAAATCGCCCGGTAACCCAAAAGATGGCGCCTAGTCAAATTTAAACACCCTGGTTCAGACTTTTCCTGAAGCGTGAGGAGTGCCCCATAAAAAAAGGTGTCCAATAGACCCTCACAAAACAGCTAAAAGTGAGGCTTCCTTATCAAACTCATTTGAAAAGAGGTAAAAAAAACCCAACCATTTTGTGAAAAAAAATCAGAAAGCACTTTTTCAAGCACAAGGCAATTTGTGTTTTGGGTTTTCTCGGTGCACCCTTTTTTTTATTTTTTAAATAATTTAAACCCCCCACAAGAGGGGAATACCCCTTTGGGGCTACTAAAAAATTACACGGCAGATATATGGGGCCACGGGAAAGTATTTTGGGGCCCACGGGCAGCATAAAAGGGGCACGGGCATATATGGGGGCCACAGGCAGGATAATTGGGGGCCACAGGCAGGGAAATTTGGGGGTCCACAGGCAATATAGGGGGGGCCCACAGGCAGGGATTTTGGGTCCACGGGCGGGTTTATAGGGGGGGCCAAAGGCAAATATGGGGGGGCACGGGCAAAAATTTGGGGCAACGGGCGGGTATATGGGGGCCCACTGAGGCAGTAAATGGGTCCCAAACAGGCAGTATAAGGGGACTGAGGAAAGTAAAATAGGGGCCACAAAAAGGTAAATAGGGGCCTGAGGCAGAATATAGGTCACTGGGCAGAATAGGGGGCACTGAGCAGTATATGGGGGCCACAGGCAGGTAAATGGGGACACGGGCAAAATATGGGGCCACGGGCAGGTATAAAGGGAAAAGGGGCAGTATAGGGGGGCCCCCAAAAGGCAGGTAATAGGGACACGGGAAGTATAGGGGGGCCACAGGCGGGAAAAATGGGGGCCAAACAGGAAAGCATATGGGGCCACAGGGCGGGCCTTATGGGGGCCAAAACAGGCATTTGGGGGCCACGGGCGGGCCGGGGGGGGCCCAAAAGGAAAGCATATGGGGGGCCACAGGCAGGGATTATGGGAGCCAGGCCCAGGGATATGGGGGCCACAGGCAGGGTTATGGGGGCCACAGGGCAGAGATATGGGGGCACAGCAGAGATATGGGGGCCACAGGCAGAATATGTGGGACACCTGGCAGGGATATGGGGGCCACAGGCAGATTATGGTTATTTTATATTTTTCTTTGGGGCCACAGGCGGCATTATAGGGGCACTGAAGCTATGGGGGCCAAAGATGAGGGATATGGGGGCCTCAGGCCACATTATGGGGGCCACAGGCAGGCATTATAGGGGAAAGACAGAGAATTATGGGGGCCTACGGGCAGTATATGGGGGCAACAGGCAGGGATATGGGAGGCCACAAGGCAGGTATATGGGTGGGCCACAGGCAGGGATATGGGGGGCCACAGGCAGTATATGGGGCCACCCGGCGTATATGGGGGCCCACGGGCAGGCATATAGGGGCACAGGCAGGATTTGGGGGCCTAAGGCAGGGATTGGGGGGCCAAAGGCAGGGAGTTGGGGTCCACTGGAATTATATGGGGGCCACAGGCAGGGATTATGGGGTCCCACAGGCAGTATATGGGGTCCACAGGCAGGGGATAAGGAGGCCAAAGGCTGGGATTTGGGGGTCCTCAGACAGGCATTCATAGGAGCCAAAGGCAGGGATTTGGGGGCCACAGGCAGGCATTATAGGGGCACAGGCAGTATTAGGGGCACTGAGGCAGGTAAACGCTAATAAAAATAACAACATAATACTCACCTTAACTCCCCCCGGCGAGCGCGCTCCCGTACCTATTCAGCCCGAGCTACTCCGCAGCTCCTCGGGCGCACGGCCTTTGAAGCTGATGTGGCCGAGGAGACATGGCAGAGTCGCGATGACATCAATTCATCGCGACGCTGCCGGCTGAGGCACACGGGGCAGCTGCTGTGAGGTCCCGGCTGCACCTCGCGGTGTGTAGGGACCTGCGGGTTCCCGTAACTGTCTGCGCGGGCAGGGAGGCGCGTCGCTCTCTAGTCGCAGAAGCCCTCAGCTGAGTGTGATTCCAGCGGACGGGCACATGCAGCTGATGAGCCGTCGGTGTCCAGGCCCAGCGCAGAGGCCTGGAGCCCGGGAGACTCGGGCCCACAGGGGGTTTTATTCGGGGCCCGAGCCCCGAATAAAAAGGCCTAGCGATGCCCCTGGGCCACGGCAGCGTTATGGGGCACAGCAGGCGTATGGGGGCTCAGGCTGGCGTTATGGGGACACAGGCAGGGTTAATATGGGGGCCGCAGGCAGGGTCGTATGGGGGCCACAGGCAGGAGTATGGGGGCTCAGGCGGGCGTATGGGGGGCCACGGGCAGGTAAAAGAGGCCGGGGGGTTTATATTTGGCTCAGGAGGGGTATGGGGCCCAAAGGAAGGCGTAGGGGGCCCAAAGGGGAGGCGAATGGGGGGCTCAGGAGGCGTTTTTTGGGCCCACGGGCAGGCGATGGGGGCTCAGGCAACATTAGGGGCCACAGGAGGCGAAAGGGGGCTCGGGCAGGCGTTATTGGGGTTTCCACAGGCGGGGCGAAAGGGGGCCTCACAGGCTTTAATAGGGGCCACAGGCAGGCGTATGGGGGCCCACAGGCAGGCGTTTAGTTGGCCAGGAGGAAAAAATTTAAAAACATTATACTTCCCTTATTTTCCCCCGGCCCGGGGCGCTCACCCTTCCCCCGAAGGCCCGCCTCCGGCAGCTCCTGGGGGCCCAACAGCCTATGAGCGCTGTGCCCCCCGGGGAAGGGGAGCTTGCGTTTACATCACTTAATCAGACCTCCCAGTGAGCAGCACGGGGGCGGGGCGGACCCTCAGCGTATGAGGACCCGGCGGCCCCCCGTTTTGGGGTCCCCCTGGGGTTCCCGGAGGATCCCCGATCCCCCGGGTTGAGGGGTTTCCGACACTGGCCGGGAGCGGGGGAGGCTCGCCCCCTCTGCCCCTGCATAAGCCCATAGCTTTTATGTGCCCCAGGGAGGTTTGGGGGGGCCCCTTTTTTGCCCCCCCTTAGGGACGGGCAGAGGTGGGCGCCCTAGGCGATCGCCTATTGCCTCCCCCGGGGTCGGGGCCCCGGGGTGAGAAAATGTAGTGCCCCTATCCAGGCACTTTGGGCCCGCCCAGAGACGCATTGGGGGGCCACCCCAATTTTTTGGTGCATTACAAGTGTGTGCCGGTTAAAATGCGCCTATTTTGGGTTTAGGACATTTCATTTACAAAAAAATATGGGTCAAAAGGGGTTTTTTAAAGCAAAAAAAAAACCCCCAAAAAATGGGTTGGTTTTTTGGGGGTTCATGTCCCCTTTTTGGGGTTTTTGACTATTTGTGGCTTTCGGTTTCTTTTTTTAAATTGATGAGGTATTAGCCAGCGATCCAAGTAGAGTAAAAAAGTATATTTATTGAAGCATAGTAAAAATCAACAGACAGGGAAATCTAACGCGTTTCAGGCGCGTAGCAAGAGCACTTAGTAGTAGCTTCAATAAATGTACTTCTTTACTTTACTTGGATTGCTGGCTACTACCTCATCTATTTTGGATACTGCTGGTTCCTGTGAGCCGTGCAACTGGACATCTTGTGGGTGAGCTGGTGCTTTTTTCTTTTTGCACTTTTTTAAAATTGTGTATTTTTATTAAAAAAAAATTCAAATATACAAAGTAAACCCTCCGTCTCAATCCCTTCCGCCCTCTCAACAAACCTTGTACAATGACAATAAAGATGACTTAATAAATATGTCCATATCATATGTCTCCTCCGTTATTTCAGCATTTTATACCGATGAGCATATTTCCTTTTCCTTTGCAGAAATAGAAGAACCATGATGTAAACATCAGCAGACAAAAATAACTTGTACTTTTTGTGCTGTTATGTGATCATTTATACAAGATCTGTAACGTGACAGTTCTCTACGGGTATGTTCACACGGGCAAATTTCTGTGCGCATTTCGCGTCATTTGCGCTCTAACATGAGCGAGATGCGCGCCGAAATTACGGTAATCCATAGCTCTCATAGAGAACTATGGATTACGCCTCCTCTCCCCAGCGTACATTACGATCGTATTGTACGCGCGGGGAGATAAGTGACATGTCAATTACTTGCGGTGAATATGTGCCACGAGTAATGACTGTCAATGGGGCAGACAGGCTCCCCCCCCCCCCCCCCCCCGCCCCCCGCGGGAATACGCACGTATCAGCGTGACTCCCGAACACCCGGCATAATTGCCCTGTAATTACGCCGTGTGAACAGAGCCTAAAGGCCAATCCTGAGGTGTCAATCCACGGGGCCCATACCTCTTCAAATTTATTCAAAGTACCTCTTTTATAACAAATACTTTTCTCCAAGTTTATAAACCATTTGATTGATATGCTCCCTCATGGGGCCTTCCGTGTCCAGCCAAAGGCAAGGTACAATAATTTAGCTACCGCTAACGTCTCAGAAGGATTAGTTGAAATTTCTTCTGTGTAACCCAGAACAGAAACAGAGTGATATTAACAGAATCTAATGTGTTAATTAATAAAGTCACCTCCCTCAAGTAAGATTCCACCTCATTCAGGAGCACTATATATTGATTTAATGCGCCTAAAAGCTGTCTAGATAGGTCTTGGCCTAACGTATCTTTAGAGATCAGAGTGTAGGAGAGAACATTTCTGCTCAACATAGAAAATGCTATTTAAGAGTTTCTGTCATACGGCCTCATGTATGAAAACTGTCTATGTCTAAGGCCTCGTTCACACGGCTTATTTCAGAACGTATTTACATCGGATTGCCGATCGTAAATACGTTCTGAAATCAGTTGAAAATCAGTTGCAAATAAGTGCCACTAAGTGTGGGAAGTATTTGTAACTGATTTCCCGACGGATTCACCATCTCCAATCATTGTAGGTGGTGAATCCGTCCGTAAATAATTGACATGCCCATTGTTTTTCCGTCCGAGATTGCCACGTCAATCCGCAGGCGGCAATCCGGCACGGAAATACCGCGTCGTTGTAACGACGAGCCGTATTTTCTATTGAAATCAATAGAAAATAGGCTGTTACTTATTCTGACTGATTTTGCCGACGGATTGACGATCGTCAATCCGTCGGCAAATCCGCGGCGAAATAAGCCGTGTGAACGAGGCCTAAGACTCTCTTTGTTGCCATAGCAACCATTTAGTGCTCTGATTAGTTGCTATGGGCAACAAAGAAAATCTTAGACCTAGAAAGTTTTCATGCATGTCCCCCATAGAGTTGAATTACTCGTCGGAGTCCTTTCCAAGTTTCGTATGTGCCTTTCAGTTTCTATTGTATCCAGATAGTGGTAATACTTCATTTGTGCAATCACTTATGTGACAGAGGGAGCAGAGGCATAAAGCCAATTTGACTGTAGATGCCATTTTGGAATAAGCAATGTAACATGGATCAAGAAGGTGTCTCGGGCCCTTTCAAACTTGAAAAAAAAAGGGCTGAGGGTTAATAGTAAAAAAACCCTAGGAAAAGAGGAATCTTTCCCCCCTTAAGGACCCCGGCGTTTTTTGGTTGACACGTTGTTTTTCCTCCCCTTTTCCCAGATCCAACTTTTTTATTTTTTCCCCTACATAATATGAGGTTTTTTTAAAATTTTCGGGAAAAAGAGTACTTTCTAAAGGTTTTATTAAAATTTTACCAGGGAAAAATATGGGAAAACCGCAAAAAAAAATTTCCAATTGGGACAAATTGTAAAAAAAAACTTTTTTCCCAGTTTGCGGTGTTTTACCCTTTAGGGGCTTTAAAAAATTCTCGATCAATCGTTTGTCTGTACGCAGGATGATTCACATCCGCCAATACCAAATGTGGGGTTTCCGTTTGTTTTGGTACCATAAGAAAATTCCAAAACTTTTTTATTTAAAATTTCCCTTTGCGGCCCAGTCGGGCCCCCCAAATTAACTTTTCTGTACTTATTTTTTACGCTAGCATTTGGAAATGCTCCCAACTTTTTTGATCACTTTTTTTTCAATTTTTAAGTGAGTAAAATGACCAAAAAACGCAATTTTTTGGGGTTTGGAATTTTTTTTCTTCTACGGTTTCGCATACGAGATAAACAAGCTATATTTTTTTTTGATCAGACTTTTTCGGACGCGGGGGGATACCAAATTGTGTAACTTTTTATTTTTTTATTGTTTTTTTTTGTAAAATGGGAAAGGGGGGTGATTTGATTTTTTAAATTTTTTTTTTTTTACTTTTAAAACTTTATTTATTTTTTTTTTATTTAAATTGAGTCCACCCGGGCGCTTGACCCCAATACGCTAATGCATTGCTAGACAATGATTAGACTTAAACCCAAGATGGCGGTTTCCCCACTTCCTGTTTTTGGGACGGAAGGGGGGCCCAAACCAGGACTTGGAGGGAAGGGAGCCCCCAAACAAGGCCCCCCGGCTGCCAAAAACCCGGCGTCGGATCCCTCGTTTTACTGGGGCAGTGCCCGATTCCCCTGAAGATCAGTGCTTTTGGCAGTGATCTTAATTTTCAGCCCCCGCGTCCAAACCCTTTGCCCCCTTACTTTAATTAAAATTTAAACCAGCGGGGCGCGCTGCCTTTTTCCGCTGGAAAGGGGGCCCCGGGTTTTTTTTAGGGGGGCCGTTTCCCCCATAACACCTGGGGACTGGGGGGGGGGGGCCTTCGTGGATTTCCCCCCCCCCGGGCCAAAGCCCCCTTAAAAACCCCCTTGGGACGAAACCATACCCCCGGGGTCTTTTTTAAGGGGAAAAAGGGTGTTTGCCCCCTCATATAGGTTTTCTTTTTTTTTTTTAAAGTTTTTGGGCAAAAACAATTTCCCCCCTTTTGCAAAAATATTTTCCCCATTAACTTTTTTCCAAAAACCTTTTTTTGAGAAAATCCCCTTAATAGTTAAAAGGCCCTGTTATTTAACCCTTTTGGGGGTGCCAGGGGTTTGGTCGCTTTTACCCTCCCAAGACCTGTTTTTTCCCCCTTTTTCCCTGGAAAGGTTTTCCCCCAGATTTGGCCCGTTTTATAGTTTTCCCGGGCCCTTTTTTTTCCTCTCCTGATGGGGCCGGGCCAGGGGGCTGGCCCCATATACCCTTCAAAAACCTTTTGGGTGTCCCCCCCCCCCCGCCCCCCTCCTAACCCTGAAAAGGCCCCCGTAGAACCCCAGAAAAATTTTTGGGAATTAAAAAAAATGTAATGAAAAAAACGGGAAAATTAGGAAAGTTTAAAATAAAGGGGAAATTTGGGGAAAAACCCCCCCAAAAATTTTTCCCGGGGGAAAATTTTTAACAGAAAACATTTTTATCCTTTTTTAGTTCCCCCGGTTTTAAAAAATGTGCCCACGGGGCATTTTTAAAAACATTAAAAAATGAGGCCCTGTGGCGGCTAATTTTTTTGGGCCCCTAAAACCAACAAAATTTGCAAAATTTCCAAAAAGGGGGTTTTTTTTTCATGCCAGGAAAGACATATTAGGTTTATATCTACAACCCCCCCGGATTACGGTTTTTTTTTTTTGGCGGACCCAAATTTTTAAAAATCTCCCCCAAAAAATTTTTAACTTTTAAATCAGTCCCCCAATAGACCTCAACAGAAAATTTTTTGCTGGGGTTTCCCCCAAAGTTTCCCTGAAAACATTTTTTTTTTAAAACCCTGCCCGGGGGTTTTTTTAGTTTAAAAACCCTTTTGGTAGAAAAAAAGCACGGCCCCGGGGGGAAAATTTTTTAAAAATTACCGCCCGGAAATTTTCATCCCCTTCCTGAAAACCCCACCTCTGGGTTGGCCCCGGGAAGGGGGCGTTTTTGGGGGTTTTTTGGTTTTTTAAATTTGGCAAAATTTGGGCCCCCCAGCGGGAAATTGAAAACCCGGGCCCTTTTTCCTTCTTTTGTACCCCCCCAAAAAAAAAATTTTGTTTTTTTGGTGAAAACTGAAAGGGACCCTTAACTTTTTGAAAGCTCAGAGGAAAAAAATTTTTGCCCCCCCGGCCCACAAGGGTCCCCGGTTAAAATTTCCCTCCCAAAACCCAAAAAATAGGGGGAATTTTATTTTTTTTTTTATAAATGAAAATCCCCTTTTAAAAGGTTTTATTTTTTTAAATTTTTTTTTGAAAATTTTTGGGGACAAATTTTTACAAAAGGAAAGTAAAAAAGGAAAAAGGAGTTAAAAGGGAAAAACGGGTTTTTTAAAACATTTTGTGTCCTTTAAATAGGGAGGTGATGTCGGGCCCAAAGGGGGTAAAAACCCTTTCCCCCCTGGTCACCCCCCCCGGGGAACGACCCTTTTAAACAAAAAAATTCACAAAAAAGGAAAGCCCCCTTAAGAAAAAAAACCCCCCCCAAAATTTTTTTTAATAATGATGAATGGTGAAAAATGTTTTTTTTTAAAATTTTAAAATTCCCCAAACCGCCAAATTTTTAAAACCCTTCAGGGCCCAAAACCCCCTTTTTAAGTGGATTTTTTAGAAAGAATGGGTGGGGGGAAACCTTTTCCCAATTGAAAGACTTTGGATTTATCCCCGTTTGCCCCTTTTTTTTCCCTTCCCCAAAAAAAATTTAACCCTTTTGCAAAATGTGAAAAAGTTTTTTTTTTTGGCCCTCCCGACGGAAAAAAATTAAAAGGAAAAAAAAAAAAAAGGGAAAAAAATTTGGGAATTTTTGGCCCCAAAACTTTCCCTTTTTTTAATAGAATTTAGCTATCCCCCTTTTTGAGGGGGAATGAAAGGGTAGGAAAAAAAGGGGGCCAACGGAAAAAACATTAAACGAAAAAAAATAATTTACAAGGGGTTTTGAGGAGTGGAAACTGTTTTTGATTTAATGGGGAAAGTCCTTTAGAGCAAATTGGGGGGAAAAAAGGAAAAGGAAACCCCATTTTTTCCCCAAAAAAATTTAAAAAAGGCAAAAGGCCCAAAAAGGGGAGGGGGGGCCCAAACCTTTTTGGATATTTTGGGGTTGGGGATTTTCCCCTGAAAATTTTGGGGGGTGGGGTAAAAAAATTTTTTTTTTCATTTTAAAAATTTCCCAAAATTACCCCCCCCCTTTAAAGGGGGCCCCCTTTTTCCTCATTTACAAGGTTTTTTTTTATTTTAAAAGACCCTTGCAATAACAACCCCGTTTTTTTGCAAAAAAGGGGTCCTTAAAACATTTTTCCCCCCAAACCTTTATTCCTAGATATCCCCCTTTTTTTAAAGGGCCCGGGGAAAATCAGCTCCCAGGTTTTCCCCTCAATACAAAAAAAAACCCGGGTTTCCTCTCTTTTTCCCTGAAAAGGTTTTCCCAAAACTGGTTTTTTTATAGTACAGACCCTTTTTTTTTTTCCTCAGCAGTAAATCATTCCCCGGGCCCAGAAAACCCCCCCCTAAAACCAAAAATAAAATTCCCAAGAAAAAAAAAGACTGAAAAAAATTTGTTTGTAGTGGGGAAAAACCCCCTTTTTTTAAGGGCCCCAGATTTTTCCCCAATTTTTTTTTTAAGGCCCCCAATTTTCCCCTTTTTGATTTTAAAAATGTTTAAAACCCAATTTTTCCCCGGGCAAAATTTTATGACTGAAAAAGTTGGAAGCCAACCCATGTTTTTTTTAATAGCTTGCAAGAGAAAACTTTAAAAAACCCCCTTACACCGGCCCCAGGGCCCCTTGTCCCCCCTTTTACCCCCAGGGAAAACAGGCTTTAAAAGGCCCCAATTTTTGCCCCCAAAATTTTTTTCCCCCCAAGGGGCCCTTAAACGGCCCCAAAAAACCCCCCAAATATTTTTCAAATTCCACGTTCCCTTATAAAAACTATGAAAAGCCCCTTCCCCCCGGGACCCCCTAAAAAAAAATTTATTTGGGGAAGATCCCCCCCAAGGAACCCCAAAGGGCCGGCCCAAAAAGGGGTGTTTACAGCCCCCCCGGCCCCCCCCTTAAACAGGGTTTGGGGGGCAAAAATTTTCCCCCCCCCAAAATTAAGGGGGGGTGTTGCCATAAATAGGGTGCCCAAAAAAGTTTTTTCCCCAATTTTTTTTTTTTTACCCCAATAGGGCCCCCCCCCCCCCGTGCCCAGGAAAAAAAAATTTTTTTTTTTTAACCAAGGGGCCAAAACTTACCCAAATAAAGGAAGGGGGTGTGCCAGCTGAAAAAAATTTTTTTCCCTGCCCCACCCTTTAAAGAAAGGGAAAGGGGGCCCCAAAAAGGTTGGTTTACAAAAAGGTTTAAAACTTTTTTCCGGGGAAAAAGGAACGGGCCCCCGCCGGAGCGTAAAAAAGGGCCCAAACTTCCCCAAATGGGGAAAAAAAACCCCCGGGGGGAGGCTGAAAACAATGGTTTATTTTGCCCCCCCCCCCCACCCCCCCCCCTGGAGCCGGGGGAAATTTTACAGGGGGCTGTTTACAATGGTTTTTATTTGTCCCCCCAAAAGGAAAAAGGGGGAATAAAAAGTGTGTAAAAATGGTTTTCTCCCCCACCAGGGAAAAGGCGAAAAACAGGGTTTTTTTAAAAAAGGCCCTTACGGGGCCCCCACCTTTGGAAAACCGGGGGAAAAAAAGGACCCTGAAACAATTTTTTTACGGGTTCCCCCAAAGGGAAAAAAAAGGCAAAAGTACAGGGTGTAAAAATTGGCTACTTTTTAACCAAAGGGAAAAAGGGGGTCCGGGAAAACGGGAAAAAACAATGGAAAATTTGCACCTTTTGGTTTTCGGGGGGTGAAAATTTTTGTGTTAAAGGTTTGCTGTCCCCCCCGGGGGGAAAATTGGGGTTTTTGCCCCAGGGGTGCAAGGGTTTTGCGGCCCCAAAAATGGAGACGGGAAGTGAAAGGGAAACCCTTTTTAAAAATGGTTGTTTTCCCACCAATTGGGGGAAAGGGGGGGTGAAAAAGAAGGCCCGGGGCCCCTGCCCCAAAAAAAGGAGTGTTTTAAACCCGGGTTTCAGATCACCCCCAAAAAAAGCCCGTAAATTTTTTTTAATAAATCGGGCCCAAAAAGCCCCCCCAAAAAAATTTTTCCTTTTTCCCCTTCGGGGAATAAATCCCTTCCAAAAAAATTAAAATTGGGGGTTTAAAATAACACTTTTAAACCCCAAAGGGTTAAAAGTTTTCTTTTTTTAAAACAAAAAAAAACACCCCAGATAAAAAAAAACCCCCAAAATTTAAAAGGAACGAAAACATCACAGTTTTTTCCCCGCGAAAAAAAGGGCATGAGTTTGGGGGATTTTTTGGTTGCTTTTAAAGAACTTTAGGGGGGGCCAAACCAAAATTTAAAAAATTCCCCCCTTCCCCAACCCCTGAAAAAAGACCTATTGTTTTATAAACCAATTTTTCATTAAAAGGGAAACAAAAACCCCAAAAAAGTTAATTGTAAAGGGAAAAAATTTTACTTTTTTCCCTTTTAAATGAAATTTCCCCTTTTAAAAAATCCATTTAGAAAAATGCCGGGGTTTTTGGGGGGCCCTGTTTAACCAGGGCACTTTGCAGCGTTTTTGCCCATTTTTAAATTTTCCTTTTTTCCTTTTGGGCCCTAGGCCCCCCCTTAAAAAAAAATATGGGAAAAAAAAAAAAATTGTCAAAAACCCAAAAACCCCAAAAAAAACTTTTTTTGGAATTTTTCAGTTTTTTTTGGTAAATTTTTTTTTTTAATAAAAAGCACCCTGGGTTTCCCCGCCCGATTTTTTTTTGTGGGGGTTTTTTTTTAGTTTTTTTTTTTTTAAAAATTTTTTTTTGGCGTTTTTTTTTAAAAGGGGAAATTTTTTTTTCGGGTAGCTAGGTGAAAATTTTTTTTCAGTCAGTTTTTTTTTGGGGGTTTTTTAAAATTAAAAAAAAACCCCACCAAAAAAATTTTTCCCTTTGGGAAAAAACCCCTGGGGGCCTGGGAAAGAAATGTTACACCCCAACCCCCTTCCCCCGATCCCCTATCGGGGGGAAAAGGGGAAACCCGGGGGTTTTAAGACCCCCCTGGCCCATGCCCCTGCTTGGGGCTGTTTCCCGGGGAAAAAAGGGGAAAAAAAACCCCAAGGTTTTTAAAAATTTTGCATTTTTAAAACACTACCCTGAAATGGGGGGCCCCCAAGAAATAATTTTTTCCCATTTAGAGGCCCCCCAAAATTTCAACTCCATGGGGGGTTGCCAAAATTTCAACTCCATGGGGGCCCCCCAAAAATCGTCCACTGGGGGGCCCCCAAAAAAATCAGCCCCTTTT
This sequence comes from Phyllomedusa bahiana, assembly GCA_025379985.1. NCBI lineage: Eukaryota > Metazoa > Chordata > Amphibia > Anura > Hylidae > Phyllomedusa > Phyllomedusa bahiana. Next base: position 18,382 of record JAODAL010001500.1, on the reverse strand, counting down.
GGTGGGCCCCAAAAAATAAACCTTATTTGGGGGGGGCCCCCAAGAATAAATTTTTCCCCCCGGGGAAGGGCCCCCCAAGAATCAACCCTCCACTGGTGGAAAAAAATAAAGCCCATGGGGGGGCCCCCTAATAAACCCCTTCTCCCTTGGGCCCCCCAAAATAAATCCCCCCCAAGGAAAGGGTCCCAAAAATTTAACCCCCCCCATTTGGGTGGCCCACAAAAATATTTCCCTGGGGGAGCCCCCGGGAATAAAAAACCTCAAACGGGGGGGGCCCCCCAAGAAATTAAAATTTTTCCAATTTGGGGGAACCCCCAACTCAAAAACTTAAAACGGTGGCCTGAAAAAAAATCAGCCCCCCTTTGGTTTGGGGCCCCCCCAAAAAAATAAACTTCACTTTGGTTTCCCAAAAGGAACCAAATTTTTTTCCTTTGGGGGGGGGCCCCCAAAGGAAATTTAAAATGGACGGGTGGACCTCAAAAAAAATAAATCCCCCCCAATTTTTGGGGGCCCAAAAAATCACTTCCGAGGGGGCCCCCAAAAACCCCCAAGCCCCCCCAATTTTTGTATTTTTGTGTCCAGATATTTTGGTCCTAGCAACTCATAAACATGGTGGTTTTAAAAATAAGAAGGGTCCTTGGGTTTTCTTTTTGGGATTACTTTTGCAAATCTGAGTTCTCTCTTTTTTTCGTCATTGTCTTATGCATACCTCATTGAAGAGGCAGTCGATCTCAAAATTCACAGCTACTTGATGGGTAATGCGGTGCCATAGCGGACGATCTTGGGCTATTTTTTTAGAATTTTTTTAAATTTGGCTTTTTTAAGATAGGTCTTGATGGTGTCTTTGAATCATTTCCTCTGGCTAAAGGAAATTTCTTGGGGGGGCTCAGCTGGGGTACAAGCCGATTTTGGGAGGCAAAAATTTTTGGGGCTTCTGAGATCGGGCCCATCCAGGGAATTGGTTTTGTAAGATCAGGGCTTCTTTTGGTATTTTTTCCATAGTAAAGACTGGGAATTTGTTTTGGTGATATAATAAAGCCTCATACCAAGCATTATTATGTTTCCATACAACAAAGCCATAAAAGGACAACTATAGACTAAACTAGGGCCCTAATTTTCTTCCATACGCCTCATACAGAATGAAATTATAGTTTTTTATAAAATGCGTACATGGAGAATCTTCGTAGAATATATCCCAACCCACCCCCAAGTGCAGAGCATCTCAGGCTGTATACCAGTGACTCTGTGTATGCCCTCTCTAGATCTATGCCCTAACAATGAGGACTTGGAGTATATCCAGACATAACGGTCAGATTGCATTTTCTTGCTAGGTTTACTGTGATTTTGTAAATACAGTTGCTATTTTGCTACAGTGCAGTAATAAACTGCGCCATGACTTTTATAGCCAATAAGTTTTTGGGCTTTTGCTATCCATATCAAGACTAAAATGAACCCTTTTGGCAGTAGTCAAGACAAGCTATTAAAAAATGAATGAAGTATTCCTTTAAATGGATAACTGTGACAGATGTCATACAGTGGAATCCATAACCCATAGACAGTGAGGATGGTATAGACTCCGAACAGAGCATCAGTACACACGTTCAGTCACTGCTCGCTGAAGGCCTTTGGATGGGCGATACATGTCTACAGTGGCTCAACACCTTCTATGGCAAATGTCAACATACTTGTCAGATTTTGACACGGTTTTCAATGTGGATTTTTTCTCTGCCGGATTTACAGTCAGAAAATGAGTTTCATTCATCTCTATGGGTTTTGGATGCAGATCTGACATAGAAATGTTTGGGATGCATTTTTTTACCTAAAATATGGGGACAAGACTCAACATTTTCCAAGTTTTCGTAAAAATGGTGGTTTTGAAATCCAACCTCAAGAAAAACCGAGTCGTGTGGACTACAATTCAGATTTTCACTTCAGGTCTATGGGAATGGTTTTACAGTTGGATTTTTACGGTTTTTGAAACCAAAATCCATGTAAAAATCCAACTGTAAATGCTTGTTGTGTTGATAGGCTCTTAGGCGGATTAAGGACATTCATTAAATGTGTTATAAATATGTACATTTTTCTATTAATTTGTATAGGTATCATGGGAAAAAGGGATGGTGTGCACTTATCAATATACTGTATTTAGTCACTTGAGCAGAGCTGAACTACAGTACTGGGCACAGCTGCACGCATGGATGATCTGCTATACCGGGGTAAACAATAAAGAAACCGCAACACCTGCATTTCACTGGTCAAAAATTGCCCTATCCCAAAAATAAGCAATCAATTTAAGGGGTTTTAGAATATTTCTAAAAACCTCCTTACCACCTCCCACTAAGCTAAAGTAGAAAATTACCTCTACCATCACTGCCGTTCCAGCGCTGCCAGAGCTCTGGTGTCCCCCCTGTCCCTCACTGATGACGTCGTTCATGGATCACAGGATGCTTCAGCCAATCACTGACCTCTGTGGTCACATGCTATACATAATCATGTGGCTTCTGAGACCAGAGATTGGCTGCAGCATCATGTGATCCATGAACGTGACATCATTAGTGAGGGGCCATGGGAGACACTGGAGCCGTGGCAGCGATGGAACGGTGGTAATGTGGGAGGCAAGTTTGGGTTAATTTTCTATTTTAGTCCAGTGGGAGGGAGGTTTTTTAAAGTCTTGGAAAAACCCCTTTAGTGTTTTAATCCTAGAGTACCCCTTTAAGTGCTGTTGTACTTGGCTTAGAGCTTTTCTAACTACAGTTCACAGCAGTCTTTGGTGTGTGGCTTTTTCTGTTGGCATATACACTCACCGGCCACTTTATTAGGTACACCATGTAGTAACGGGTTGGACCCCCTTTTGCCTTCAGAACTGCCTCAATTCTTCGTGGCATAGATTCCACAAGGTGTTGCAACGATGCTCAATTGGTACCAAGGGGCCCAAAGAGTGGCAAGAAAATATTCCCCACACCATGACACCACAACCACCAGCCTGAACCCTTGATACCCAAAGGGAGGATGGATCCATGCTTTTAAGGTTTTTGTTGACGCCAAATTTGACCGTACCATCCGAATGTCGCAGCAGAAATCGAGACTCCCCCAGACCAGGCAAAAGTTTTTCCCCAATCTTCTACTGTCCAAATTTTGAGGACTTGGGCAAATTGGAGCCTCAGTTTCCTGTTCTTAGCTGAAAGGAGTGGCACCCGGTGTGGTCTTCTGCTGCTGTAAACCCATCTGCCTCAAAGTTTGCCGTACTGTGCGTTCAGAGATGCTCTTCTGCCTACCCTTTGGGTTTTAACGGGTGGCTTTTGAGTCACTGTTGCCTTCTATCAACTCTACAACAGTCGCCCATTCTCCTTTGACCTCTGGCATCAACAAGGCATTTCCGCCCACAGGACTGCCGCTCACTGGATGTTTTTTCTTTTTCGGACCATTCTCTGTAAACCCTAGAGATGGTTGTGCGTGAAAATCCCAGGAGATCACAGTTTCTGAAATACCCCAACCAGCCCTTCTGGCACCAACAACCCTGCCACGTTCAAAGGGACTCAAATCACCTTTCTTCCCCATACTGGAAAGCTCGGTTTGAACTGCAGGAGATTGTCTTGACCATGTCTACATGCCTAAATGCACTGAGTTGCCGCCATGTGATTGGCTGATTAGAAAATTAAGTGTTAACGAGCAGTTGGACAGGTGTACCTAATAAAGTGGCCGGTGAGTGTATATAAGATGTACAAGACTCGCTACATCCAATGGGAAGCAAAAGTGGCATGACAATATAAAAGCACTCATGCCGGTTGATAGAGATACAAAGGGACAAGGAAGGATGGAGATTAACATAGTAAACAATGTATCATCATCCTGCAGGCCAGTAGGTTGTGAAGGAGACCAAGTTATCAAGCATAAAGCCATCGAGACAATAAGTTTGACTCACCTGCTACACATGTGGGTTGTGTTGGAATGAGAACTTTCACACTTCCGGCCGGAGGTATGCTGTGCATGACTTTGTAATTAAGAATTTGGAAATTTATGATGATGCATAAATTGACACAATTAACTTGTAAAATTTTGATGCAGAAACAAACTGAGTAGTGATGCACACATCATTGCCATGTGCTGTGCTGTTATTGGCTCGCAATCACAAACTAGTTCTTACAGAAGAACAATAGATACTTTAGCTACCTGCTAAGTATTGCCCAACAAATTTGAAGTGGAGCCAGATGATTACACAATGCACTGTAATGAGATGATATCCACAAGTGTGAAACAATCTAGGATGAAACAACCGTCTAGAACAGGTTAAAGAAGAAAAATATAAAGGGTCCTACTGACCGTGGATGACACATCACTATCCCCATCTTTTTATGTCCCGCAATCTTACCAGTGAGTGTTGTCCTTTTGGGAAGTCCCTCCTGGAGGTTTAGGGTGTGTGATCAACCTCAACCCTATGCATCTCAGCTTTCTAGAGAAACCAGATTTTCAGCTTTTTGATGGACACTGGTTTGGCAACCCAAATGGAAGCCAGGAGCACGATGGGCTCTCCCTAAGCTTCGATGAAGAGAGGCTATCGTTTACTAATTTTTGCAGGTTCCTATGGCTCTGATGGTTGGGGTGGTTTCGGGGGTCCTTTTCCCTTTAGAGAGGCCTGTGATAGACCATATCTATGTGCATGCTGCACTTTTTCATACAACTAGGTAATTGAGAGCACATTCTCAGGCTTTTTCTAAAAAACACAAGCAAACTTAGGACAAAAAAGTTAGAAAAAACCTTCATAATTTGTCATATCGGATGAGATTCTCCACAAAGTCCCTGTGTAAATGGAGTGGCAGTGCATAAATGTCACATAGAGTCACACAGGGTTCTTGTCACTCTTAGGGGTCCCAGCAAAATCCTTTATTTTATTTTTTAAACCCAAATCACCCAAAATTTGTTTTGAATTGTCGTGTTAATCTTTTTGCCCCCCAAAAATTTTATCAGACGTCTATACACCAACAACTAAAGTCTATGGCTTGAGTTAAGGTGCATGTTCCCTAGTTAGTTTTTCTCCTTCCCCATGGCTCCTCTCATTTGGGCTGATAACTACTTGTAACGTTTGCAACAAGTGGATCAGCACTCTTAAAGAGTCTTTAAATCGCCCAATTTCGGGCAGTGAATGGCTGTATGAACAATCATCCATAACCTTCTATTAACTACAATTACTGTCCACAGCGCACCCTGTTTTATGAGAGGATGTGCTGATAACAAACTATGATTTTTACTGCTGCATTCAGTCGATGGACGGGCGTTTGGTTGTTCGTCAGCTGATCACAGGGCCTTTTATACAGGGCAATTATTGGGTGTGAACTTTTCTAAAGCCCGTACAAAAGGTACTGAAAGAGAACCTGTAGCCATTCCTGATACAGCTGGCTTAGTAAATGCCATATATACTCGAGTATAAGCCACCAAAAAAGCCGGACCCTACTTTTTTCCATTATTGACCGAGTATAACCTAGGGGGGAAATGCAAACCCCATGGGAATTTTTAAAAAAAAAATGGTACCAATAAAATTAACAGGAAAATCCTCCTTAGGGGGAGCGCCTTAAAAGGCGTTTGTGGAGATTCAAAATTGCCTTTTTGCACTCCACAAGCATCCATATCACAAGGGATTTTTGGGGGAAAGGGGGGAAATCAGCGCCCTTGTTTTTATGTAACAAATCCTCAATTTGCTTTTGACCCACGGTCATTGGAAAGCAAAAGGGAAATTTTAGCCAAGCCAGCACACCCATCTGTATACAGCCGTTTCGGGGTTTTGCCCCTCGTCAGTACAGAGCAGAGCGATGCTGTCTTGACTGACAGGCAGATGTAGGCAGTTTAATGTCCCCCATCGGCAGGTATAGGCAGTTTAGTGTCCCCCATAGGAAGGTATAGGCAGTTAAGTGTCTCCTATAGGCAGTTATAGGCAGTTTAATGTCCCCCATAGGCAGGTATAGGCAGGTATATGTCCCCCATGGGCAGGTATATGTCCCCTATAGGCAGGATAGGCAAGTGTATGCCCCCCAAAGGCAGGTATAGGCAGGTATTGTAAGGTATATGTCCCCCATAGGCAGGTATAGTAAGGTATATGTCCCCCATATGCAGGAAATAGGCAGGTATATGTCCCCCATAGGCAGGTTTAGGCAGGCATAGGCATGTATAGGCAGGTAAATATCTCTCTAAGGCATGTATAGGCAGTGTTTAAAAAAAAAAGAAGAAAAAATACAAGTACTTACCTCTCTTCCTTGGTACTCTGACTCCCAGGTGATCCGTGTTCAGGCACAGGCGGCGTGATGTCATCAGGCTACGCAGGCAGCGCTGCGTGACGACACTCACGCCGCCTGTGCCGGACAAGCCGGAAGGTCGCAAGTCTGCTGGCGGCCTTCCAGAGTCCTCTGCGGAGCAGGAAGCGCTTGCTCTCTGCTCCGTAGTGGTATCTTCAGCTGTATGCACTCTGGGGGAAACGATGGCAGCGCCTGGACGCTGTGGGCTGACTCGAGATTCAGCTGTATGCCCTCCCAGAGGAGGCGCATACAGCTGAAGTATCTCTGCCAGTGCCTGGGCCATGGCAGCACCTGAGCGCCGACAGTGACTCGAGTATAAGCCAAGGATGGCTTTTTCAGCACATTTTCTTGTGCTGAAACACTTGGCTTATGCTCGAGTATATACGGTACTTGTATTCCCCATAACAACAATAATAATTTTGGAGCCTCTTTCCTTAGATCTCTATGTTGAGTGGTTCCCCTGTTATTCCTCCTAGAAATTTATTAGCAATCTGTCAGATGGGTTTTACCAGTTGGGGATTGTGTCTCTGACATTGTCCAATCAGTGGTGAGAGTCAGTGTGTGCAGGGACACAACTCTTTGGGAATTGGAATGGTAACACCCATCTGACAGATTTAGTAAAACATTCCTAGATGGAATAACAGAGGAACAACACAGAGTTATAAGGGAAGTTCAGCTGGGTATTATGCTTCCAGTTTTCAAGGGATGTGTCCCAATTGGTAACACCCAGCTGTCAGATTCATTTATATATTTCTATAAGGAATAACAGAGGAACAGGACAACACAGTTATTTGAGAAGACGCCCCAGGATTATTATTCCATGGTATTTACTTATACATGACAGGAGATGTCACAGGTCCTCTTTAATGGGGTTTTCTCATTACATTAAATGATCTTCAGAATAAGGGGACAGTGAAAACAAGCACCTTTGCAATTGGATGTCAGTTGCAAAGCTGTGTTGTGTTCACAGGATCCCTTACGTTCATTTTTTGTAAATACTGTTCCCCATTGCCGGTCGGATTCCGCCTCCCTGCATGTGATAGGCTGCCGGCTGTGGTAATTTACATCCTGTCCGGCCCCCGGTCATATTCACGGGAGCGCGCATTCCCGCGCATGGTCATTGATGTGGACCGGCTCTGTGTTGGCGTGCAGTGGAAATTGTTATGAAACAGAGGATATGTGGCAGCAATCGCATATATCGATAAGATACTGATGAGAGAGAGAAAAAGAGAGAGAGAGACTGTGTATGTGTGTGGGGTTTGCGTTGTTCACTGACAGCAATCAGAGGTCCTGCAGCAGAGAGAGAGATCTTGTGCAGTCCCATGTAAACACAAACAGATAAAGCATATAGTTTTGTTCTGCAGATCTGTAGAGGTCAGAGGTGTAATAATCTGCAGGATATATCACTGTGTGTGAGAGAGCGAAAACAAAAATCACCCATCTTTCCCAGAGTCCTGTAAATGTCAAATGCCCATTCTAGTTACAAAGTATGCAAAGAGAGCGAGAAAAGTAGATATACACTATGGAGTTACACTTAGCTTTTCACTTCCAATGATTCCTTAGTCTTCGACAGCTGAGAATGTCTCCCTTCCCCCCTCCCCTGCTCACACAGAATGAATTCTCATCTGCACACTTTGGGGGCGTGTCTGCAGAGAGAGAAGATACGTCCTGCTGGGAGGCGAAGCACGCCCCTCCATTTCATAAGCTCTCCTTGTCAACCAGTATAAACGGCTGCCAAATGATGAAACGATAACACCCCTTTAAAGCAAGATACAGACCCGCTGTTAGTGAATGCGATTACAATGGAAACATGGACTCAAATAGCCATGTAATCTCGTACCCTCCTGTGATGACACTTCCTGCAAGTGGACCAGCAAGTCACTATTGTCTACATGTCATCGCTATAGGCTGGTTGGACGTTAACTGGTCGGGAACGATCTCATGATATATCAGCATACAAGAGTGGACATAGATGTGCGTGCACTGTAAGGATGATTTACCAGGACCACTGTACTCCATTTTTGTATAGTAAAATAAAAATGAAAGCCATTTTAAAGGGCGTAATAAACAGTACAGAAATGGGCTATTACCCTGTTACTAGAGAGCTTTTCCTTCCTATAGGTCATTTGTCCTTATAGGAGGTGATGCACTTAATATATCACAATACAGAAGACTGCACACGACACAAAGATATATACAAACCCATATAGTTTGAAAGTTTTATTATAAAACAGGAAACATGAATTGTCCGTAAACAGAATGATCAGTCCATTCAGCCCAAAATTTACAGGGAGCATTTATATAGAAGCCTCCCCCCCATGAAAACAGCAGCCATAGACCCAAGGGGAGGTATATAAACTGTAGTACCTACACAAACGCGCGCACACACACCCTGCTAGGCCATGATCAATATATACACATCCTGGATATGATCCACACGTAATGATTTTTATATATGGATTGATACATACTGATGGGGCTTATCATGCCATGAGTAAGGGTTAAAGTCAGCCCGAAACGCGTATGCGTTCCACAAAACCTTTGTTCAATTGTATTTATGTGATAAGATACTGTCATCTTTTTTATTCTTTTCAAATAAAGCTTTTCTACATGCCTTTACGACATTATGGGGCCAGACGTTCTTTTCCCTTGGGGATGGTTTTGCAATGATGGTGCTTATCATTAAGACACTTTCCCTAAAGCGCTGATTATAGTCATGGCCCATGCTATGTCTCATCCAAGATCATTGAGTGTACACAGTTATGGGACAGTTTTTGTAATGACTACTTTTAAGCCTTAGCGTTCTGTAGCCTTGTACACTGCTATTTGCAAACCTCCTGCACTCTAATAGAATCAGCTAGCAATAGCAGAGCCGCTATGGCAATCACTGCTATAGAACCACCCTCAGCCTGACCAGGAAGTGTAAGTCTGAAGCTGCCTGTGGCTCTGTGAAACAGCATGGTGAGAAAGCCCCTTTAAGTCCTATAACTTAATAACCAGGCAATTATTATTATTATCCAGTGTCCATTTACATTTTGTTCACCTTTATCTAGTGAATCAAGTATTCAAATAAGATCTGAAGATCTGAAGGGTTGGAAAACCTATTCTAATAAACCCCATTAGTGAATTCTGAGTTAGTAGAGGGAGGTCCTCTGTTTGGAATCCTCATCTTTTGACCATAGTGAAGAGTTGTTACAAAGAGTATTCCTCACTTTGGAGGACCTGCCTTTTCCTGCGTTACACAGACAACCTATTGATGTGAATAGGGACTGTCTAATGCTTTATTTTACCTATGGCAGCGCTGCATGTAAACTAAAGGATATGTTCACACAGTGCATTTTTCGGGGGCGTACTGCGGCACGTAATTGCCCTGCAATACGCCTGAAGTACTTCAATGAGTGCTAGGATTTTAAAGCATATTCCCATGTGCGTACTGAGCACCCATGGAAAGGGAGGATAAATGGGGGCCGGCCGTTTATAGGGACACCTTTCCTGGTCCTTTTACCAGTTCAGTGAGTAGATGTCCTATCTTGGTTTGTAAAATCTTTGATTCTGAACAAAAAATGTATATAAGCCCACTGAAGAGTCTATTTATACTTTTGACGAAACACGTCTGACCCTTTGTCTGTGTAAGATCCATTACTAATATCTACTCTTTTTGATAATTCCTCTGGTAGTCCAATGTATTATTTAATTTGATACAATGTATCTAACTTTTATGTCCTCCTTGAAATCTCAGTGTAGAGGATAGGGTTAGTTAGGTGAAAGTGTTGCGGGGTCGTCCTTACGGGACAGTTTCTCCGCTAAGGGTCAATAGTAGGGTCACCCTTTGGATTTTGAATTAGGTCCTTTCATTATTTTTGTGCATTAAGAATTGATATATATTATATTTTTGGAGTATTAAAAGTTAAGTTTTCAGGAGGATTTATTCTTTTTGGCTAAGATGTATATATAGTGAATCCTTGTTTCTGTACATTGATTGTTTGTATGTTTTATTTTCGAGTAGGAGCTGGGCTGCTTCTAAAACCGTAAGCGTATAGCGGCAAGCACAGTATGCGCCGCTATACGCCGTATGAACCTGGCCTAATACTAACTGCCGTGTTTCCCACAGATCACAGCTGATCTCAGTTGGTCCCAGCAGATTACGTTGTGACAGTTTCCTATTGAGGAAACTTTTTAATAATTAAGGATTGTCCAGAGTGGAGGACCCCTAACTACCTGTTTCTTCACCTATCCCAACATCATAACCCTACAAGAACCAAATACCAGATGTTCCATACGGCCAAATATATCTGTATGGACCATACAGTATCAAGAATCAGCCACACATAAAATTTCCTAAAATATCATAAAATTGTATGTAGGAACAAAATAGTATATCTCAATTATTCTCTAATGTCTGCTGTCTGAGGAAACACGGATCAAGCATGTTGGACTTTATCATGCTCAAACCCTTATTTCCCTGGAAGTAATCGGTGCCAGATGTGTCTTGCAGTGGCTTATAGCTATCTCTGAATACCAGAAAACATGCATTATTGTTCAATTTAAGCATACAGGTATATGTACGCCAACTTAAAGGGGTGTTCCCATTTCAGACATTTATGTTGAACTCTCTGGCAGTTCCTCCCTACTCCTGTATGTATCACTAACTGTGGGACCCTCACCTCTCTTGAGAACGGGCCCCTGAAAGTCTCCATGCGGAAGGAAGAGGAGCTTGGAAGATGTCCATAAAGTGCAAGCAGGCCTGGACACACTGAGTGCTTGGGCATCCATTTGGCAAATGAGGTTCAATGTGGATAAATGTAAGGTTCTGCAACTGGGTACAAATAATCTGCAGGCATCATTTTTCCCCAGGGGGAAAAAACTTGGATAATCACTTGTTAAGAAGATCTCGCGTTCTTGTAGATTCATAGACTACAAAACAGCATGCAAAAGTCAATCAGCTGCCTCTAAGGCAAGTAAGATATTGGCGTGTATTAAAAGAGGCATGGACTCGCGGGACAGGGATGTAATTCTACCACTATATAAAGTATTGGTGCGGTCTCACTTGGAATATGCTGTTCAGTTCTGGTCTCCAGTTTATAGAAAGGATGTAATGGAGCTAGAGAGAGTGCAAAGACGAGCAACCAAACTAATAAGGGGAATGGAGCATCTTAGTTACGAGGAGAGTTTTTTTTTTCAAGACTTATTTAGTCTTGAAAAAAGACGGCTCCGGGGAGACATGATTAATTTATATAAATATATAAATGGTCCCTACAAAAAGTATGGGGAAAAACCATTTCATGTAAAGCCCCCTCAAAAGACAATGGGATATTCCCTTCGGCTGGAGAAAAAAGGATTCAATCTCCAAAGGAAAAAAGCGTTCTTCACTATGAGAACTGTGAACTTGTGGAATAGCCTGCCTGAGGAGCTGGTCACAGCAGGAACAGGTGAGGGCTTCAAGAAAGGCTTATATAACTAACTAACTGAAATTAAAGAATATTAATATGCATGTAGCCATGTAAAATTCTAGATCCAGTCTGATGTCAACTCTGGTATCAAAAATGAAATCTTCCTTACAGCAGATTGGTTCTTGCCTTATGGGTTTCAAAGTCTTCATCGGTAGGGAAAACTAAACTTAAAAAAACTCCTTATCTCTCTGCCTCACCCACATTTTCTCTGCCCTTGGATGAACTGGATATATGGATATATGTCTTTTTTCAACCGTATTAACTATGCAACTAAGGTGCGCCTGCGTGGCACTCCCTGTTTATTTCAATGGGGCGTCTGCTTGGCTGTACTCAGAACTCTCGCAGAACAGAATGAAGAGTACCATGCAAGCGCCACCTCCTCTGTGACCTGCACACAGACTTTCAGGAGCCCAGTCTTAAGATAAGTGTGGGTCCTATGGATATGATATAAGGGTCTAAGAGAGGAAAACCCCTCTAATGAGTATAAACACATGTGGTTGTACTGACCTTTGATAATTTGTTGGCGATACCTTTATATTTTTCAACCTGCAAGCTTATAATGTATTCTGCAAAGATGATACTGGGAAAGGAGCCATTTCAATTTTGTACAGTTGTGATACAGGGTCAATTATTGGCTTCTGCTCATAGACCAATGTAGCCTACGCCCTTGTAAAAGTCAAGGCAGCCTGTCAGTATGCAGCAACCACATATACATTTTTTTACCGCTTCACACACGTCCCTATATACACATATTTACACTGATATGCACCAATGATAGGAGTGCACAACACCCTGTATTTCGCAGAGGTTATATATGAGCAAACTATGCCAACAATGATGATGAGGAGCATGCTGGAAACCCCGCTGACACCCAAACCCTCATTGATCGAATATACCAGGGCTGAAAAATCTCTGTAAAGCATGGAGCATAATCAACAATGCCATAGAAGAATATAGTTCTGGATTTCGTTTTTTCTTTTTTTTTTTGCAGTGTTTTTAAGGTTTTAGTGCTTATTTGTATTTCTAAGACTATTAAGATGGGAACGAATAGTCATCTACAGCATGGACTGGTTGGTGAAGGAAAGATCTAATAGACACTACCATGAAAAGTATTTTATGTACGGCAGTGGTGAACTAAATACTATATGCTGCATGCACTACCTCAGCCATGGTTGGTGTTATATCTATAGAGGGGTAAGAGTGCTTAATAAAGGATCAAGTTGCGGACAGTCTTTTTTGGAGAGCTTAAATACAGTTCATCAAGATGAACAGTCCAGGAGTCACCTCCGTACAATTAGTCCATCAAGATGTTCCCCGAGATTGAGATCAACAGTAAACCTGACCAGACCTGGTGCTTTTTTTTGGGAGATGGGACAGATGTTAGTAACCCTTCGAATATTTTCTCCATATGGGAGAGTAGAAGTGTAAAATAATTCTCTTACAGTTCAATGGTTCATGCAATGTGAGATATATACACAGACCTTCTCCAAATTGTAGACTGGCCAATTATCATTATAATGATGCTGACTGCTCCCCACCGGATGAAAACGTCATCAGATCATCAGCCACAATTTTACAAAGTTTTCCAAACCGGCAATGCCGGGTGACTTTCTTACATGTATGGCTGATTCTCCCCAACAGATCATGTTTGGGAGAGAGTAAGATTGGGCATGTGGAATTTCAACACCAGATCCTCCAGTTCTTAAAGGGAATGTGTCAGCAAAAAAAGAGTCATTGTTTAAGTCCAATTTTTATGTTTAACACATTTTTGAGGAATTTTTAGTTGTTTCTTTTTTAAATTTTTCATTTCACTTTCAATATTTTTTTAATAATTCTTAAGTCTTGCAGTTTTCACTTTGGCCACTAGGCCTTGTTTGCACTGCTTCAACAGCAGTCAGAGAGATACTTTACAGCAGCTTTATGCACATAGGAGACAAGACTGACTTAGTCATTCACTTCCATAGGAGAGTTTTCTAGTCATGCTCTGTGACCTGGGAAGAAATCAGTGTGCAGGGAGGTGAAAGAGTGAACTGTGACTATCTCATCTTGTGACTGGTGGATCCTGTGTTATCTATTCACACTGGTGTCTCCTTTCAGTTTGACCCTCTTTGTGCTGATAATGAGCAGACAACTTAAAATCTTTTTGTACAGAACAGGAAGTGTCAGACTGTTATTAGGCTTAGTGGCCAAATTGAAAACTGCAGGACTTAAGAATTATTCAAAAATATTGAAAATGAGATGGAAAAAAAAAAACATTTTAAAAAAATGTGTTGAACATAAAAATGTGAGTTAAACAATAAGTCATTTTTGATGACACATTCCCTTTAAATGAGATAAGTAAGCCCCAGAGGTGTCTGGTCACGGCTTACAGCCCTCTTCCCATTAAGAAGCCATAAACGCTCAACCAAAATGGAGGAGGAATAGCTACTTGGCCAACTATTATAAAAGATTTATGTACACATTAAGGCATGGTTCACATTAGCATGATTTGCACCCATCGCAATTCCTGTATTTTTTATGGAAAAAAACAGCTCGGTCTGCAGGACTATTCTCACCATCAAAAATAATGGAATTCCAGCTGACCATCTTAAAGGGGTTGTCCAGTGGAGAAAAATTATTCTAAAATGGGGCCAGGATGGGAAAAGAACCCAAGAAAAGTTGTACTTATCCACCTGTCTCCCACTGCCACAGAGTTCCCTAGGATTTGTTCCGCTTAAGTTCCTGGTTCTTGTCCCGACACACAAAAAAGGCTGACGCTGTATTCATCTAGAGTGGAGCATGAGCCTCTCCTCAATGTTGGAATGACAACCGAAAATTAAGAGCAGGTTTCAGGGAGCTCTGGAGTGGCAGCGGTGGAGGACAGGTAGGTAAGTATAACATTTTTTACTTACCCTGGCCCCATTTAAGATTATTTTCTGCTGGACAATTGTTTTAATCAATGGTCCTGACACCCTTAAAACTAATCCATTTTCTAACAGATAGCAGTGAGACCTGATAGACCCTGTCAGGATTCACTTGTATCAGTTAAAAAATGGATCAGTCATAGCTATCATAGATTTGGTATAAATGGAAGCCATTGCACTAGTGTGAACAGAACCTGAATAGACCATAATGTATAACTGCAGAACTCGGCAGTAGGGAGGAGCTAGAGCTGCTCAGGAACGTCCCCTAGATCTGGGAATGCCCACAGACAGTCTGAAAACAATCTCTGACTGCCCAGGAATACCCCCAAACTATCCAGGAAAGCTCATTTTGGGTCAGGGTTTATGCAATCCCAGCTGGCTGCTAAATTTCCTTTGGCAGGTCATATGTTGTGCAGGACTGACTGGTTGAAATGATTGTTTGCTCTGGCACTACTAGGACTTTATTTTTATGGACAAAAAAGAGACCTGCGCAAACATGGCCTTGTGTTCTGGAAGACCATGGATTTAGATTTCAGTGGTCTCAATGTCATACTTCACTTCCTCTGCCATGCTCTATCAATAACAAGGGTCTGCCCAATCATGGATCGGGGAGAAAGGTTGTCCAAAGATGACAAGTCTTTAACAGCAAATAGATTTTTCAAAACATTGGAAAACCTCTGTTCAAAACCAAGTGCCTAATGATATCTGCACGTTTTTTACCCCACTTGTCCCGTTTTCCCAAGGAAATGCACCATGTACGGCCTCCTTGTGATTGATGCTTTTGTCAGACAACATTCTTCCTGAGAGTAGACTCGCAGATAAACATCATTGATTGACCAGATGGTCATGTATTGTACAGACATTGTCAACCAGACGTATGATATTCCTTCCTAGATTATAAACTCATCTATAATGTGCTACTGTGAAGAGCCGAAGAGAATCCAGAATGATATGAGGAAAATCTCATTTACTCTACAATGGATGCTCCCACATACGCGGAAGTACAGAAGTGTTTCACATCACTGATGTATGACTGTTTATGGTAGCCTGTGGTCAATGACCCATAGACAAGGCTGCCATAAAACAGTGTGTATCCCCTGATTGGAAGAGTGATGGCTGGGAATTCGATTTTCCCAGTGGTGCTTTATATATATAGTCATAATCATCCCGTGTTTAAAGGGGTCATGAGTAAAGCCCCTGTCTAGATGCTCTATTAGAATACACAGACATCATATAAGGGGGGTCCACACTCTACAAGGCAGAATGAAGGGACACTCTGTATGATCAGCTCCCATTCCGGCAAACTGGGTCACCTTTGTATTACATGGACGGCCATTCATCTAGAGAACTGCCTTATAACACTATGCTTCTCTTGCAGTGGATGCTGGAAGGGAAATGTCTAGCTGACCGTGGCAAAATGATCTCTAATTGTTCAGGAATTAATAATTTAATAATGCCCCAACAACTGAATTGAATGACCAGTGTCAATGATGGTGTAACTTCAGTAGTGCCAGATGCTACCAGTGCTTTACAGAACTGGCCAGTAATAGCTAAAGGAGATTTCCACATATCAAAGAATTCTATGCACAGTGGTGAAAAGTTCCTGGGAAAGTTTTTGGAGATTGCATTGCTGAGGCGGTTTTTACCTATAGACAGTGGCTTACTGTGCCAAAATCTAGATATGATTTGTCATTTAATACAGTTCAGTAGATAGTAGGCAAAACAGTAGTGCATTCACCCAGAGGTACACAAACACGAGACACACACAGACTCATATCCTTGCATGCACTCCTAGCTGCCGAAAGGGAGATTACGCAGATGTGGTACCACGTCTTAGCCCACTGCAGAAGAAGAGGTTGTAGAAGATGCAGGAGAGCCTGCGGTGGAACTGTTCCAGAACAACCAGCGTCTCTTGGGCTGTCTCTTCTGGTGTAGGGCAGTCTCTTTCTCACGTTCCCTCTGTGCTCTTTGGAAATGGTCTTCTTCTTTCAGGTACCAGACAGGGGGCCAACGTTGCGCCTCTAGGGTCTGCTGATTCTCTGTAGAACATAATCACTTTATGTCAAAGAAACATTGAAAAGAAGATAAGTGTTCGCTACTGCTATGGAGGTTGCAAAAGAGCTCAAATAAATGACTTGCAGATTAAATTAAACTAAGACTTTGTTCACTCTACCACCAGAGACTTGGTGCGGAGCCTCCATGTAGTTCCATCATATTTGTAATGAACATTACAATGGAACCTGACTGACCCTATTAGAAGTCAGAGAAGGACATCAGGTACCTTTAATGTTTATAGTTTACTGGCTATAGCAGTACCTAAAACCATGGCAGTAACATTGAGTCCGAGGCTGACCTTTGTTAGTATAATACATACATATAGTCCAAGTGTTGTGATAATTATCTGACCTATATTCAATTTTCCTTTATCTTCCATCATGATTTTTATGGGAGCTTTTGGACATATATTTTAAAAGTTCTAAACAAACACCAAGCAGCCAAGGTCTAAACAGACAACTCCGACATCTGGTAATCCATACTACAATCCACAGCGACCACCCAAAGAAGTTCTACCAAGCTGATGACTATTTCGTCTGACACCAGATGATTGGGAGAGTTTTTACCTACTGGAGACATGCAGAGTGTCACACAAAATTGCTTAGACTAAACTAATTTTATGCCAATGTTTGCCAAATTTGTAGTCAAGAATCCCTCGAGATGCAATGTCCTGAACTTTTCCCTATATAGGTGATTGAATTAGTTTAATTAAATTAGTAACCATGGGCGACATGTATGAATGGGGCTGCTGTTTTCTGCCGTACTTTGAGCCAAAAAGAATGTATTGTGAGGCAGTGACAGGGGGAATAGTTGAGGGTAGATATATTTCCCCAAGAGTCCTCTCTTATGCTGCCTTAGGCGGTACCTGGGCAGATTCGTGTCACCGAGTGGCTTGGACTCGGTGAAGGGAAGCCGACAGTCTTGTGTGTCAGTAGCATTATGCTACTGACATGTTTAGTATAAGCAGTTCCAATCCGCTTGTGTCCGGGTCGGCTTTTCTGGAGTGGTCAAAGAGCCGGGTGGGTGGCCACTCCCACGTCCCAGGTGAGGTGGATTTCAGGCCTATAAAGCCTGGACCTACAGGCTTGTGTTTGGTGCTGGTGTCACTCTGTGGAAACATACCTTGCTGTGAGTAACAGACGCTGTCTGCAACTAAGCATAGGGAGGGAATACTGTGTGTAGTTAGTGCTCAGCCGAGCAGGTGTTTATTTCTGTTCAGCCTAAAGTTAAGGCTTGTTTTGTTTTCTGTTAAGTTTTGCCTAATAAACCCAGGCAGCGCCTGGAACTTGAACTGATTTCCGTGTCACTGTCTCTGTCTGTGGAAGCCCTGCTTGCCTACCTGATGCTAAACCTCCACAGTATGAACAGGTCACTCCAAACTTTGGCGCGATAAGTCCCTTTTGTAATGTGTCAAAGACACTTTTTAATGTGCCGAAGATTAGGGGCGTCACTTCACATTAATAGAATTAGACACATTTATGATTCTTTTAGGCAAAATCTAGGCGCAAAACAGTTAGAACAGCCAGACCAGCATAAAGGTGGTGCTGGAGCCAGACTTGTGGTATTGGCTCTACACTGCCCTGTATGTAATGACCTGCAGAAGAACAGCCCCGACCAAGTAAAGGTGGTGCCTGAGCCAGACTTGGATTGGCTCTACACGCCCCGTATGTAACCTGCAAAGAACAGTCAG